>JAVIAB010000099.1:20324460-20924460 GCA_032433765.1 Megaustenia siamemsis | reverse complement strand
TAAAGAGATACAGTGAAGACGATGGCGCTGGATAGGACACACACTGCGGAAGCCAACTGAGAGTATTACACAACAGGCCCTTTTTTGGAATCCCCAGGGGAAAAGACAAAGAGGAAGACCAAGAAATTCTTGGAGAAGACAGGTAGAAGCAGAGATGAAGATGATGGGGAAGACATGGAATGATCTTAAAAGAATGGCAAGAAACAGAATGACTTGGAAAATGTTTGTTGAAGACCTATGCTCCACAGGGAGCTGAAAGGTAGAAGATAAGGTAGAAAAATGTCTTGTCTTATGGGTCTATCACTATAGCAAGAACTCTCTGTCCTTACATACTATCATCCAACAGACTGACGAATCACATTATACAACTATTATTATAGTAAAGTAAAGCACTATCTTCATATTGTGTGCCCAGGTAGAGTAGGCATAGTGCAATGAGGAAGAAAGCACCAACGTGTAAACCTGGCACATGAGACATAGGGATCATGGGCCCTGAATTTGTCAAAGTTAAAACACTGAAAGAAGGGCAAATTAGAACAACAGCCATCATAGAGAAAAGAACTAAATAGGCTACAGGCCAATATTGCAGCCCTGCAGGAAACCTTCTAGATTACACCATCAAAAACAGCTCAGGAGATATTTGCACAAGATCAGATGACTCACTGTTCAACTTAGCACGACTGAGAGCTAAAACAAAAACAAGTGTTGCCCTACTTAAAGAACTTTTATTTGTTGACGATGCAGCCTTAGTCGCACATAATGAAGCCACCATACAATCACTGATCGACAACCATGACATAGCATGCAACTTTTTTTCACTGTCAATTAGTGTTCAGAAAACAGTACTTCTAAGTCAAGAAGACATCTAACCTGTATTAATGACTTTGAAAGATTGTCCACTTGAGTCAGTTCAGAAATTCACCTATCTTGGATCCACAATCATGTCAATGTCAACCATTTCTCTCAATGATCACATAAACAGCCGGATTGGTAAGGACAAATTGGCTGACATAAACTACGTGGCAGACCTAAACTATGATATAGAGATATCTGTAAATCATCTCTGAATGACTTCTCCATATGTGAAGAATATGACTGGGAACATCTGGCAAGAGATCACACATCATGGAGAGCCTGTATAAAAAATGGCATCACTTTGAAATAATGTATATCATAGCCTTCATATGATACGTTTTTCCAATATTTATTATGCTTTTTATTTGTTTGTTTTTTATATGGTCCGTTCTCACAAATAATATGGGAAAAATGACTATTTATTTTTGTGAAATTTCGCATTTTTCTTATTAAAGCTACTCTCTGCATAAAATTTTAGAAAACTGTCTCAGATAATTCTGGAGGTGACAAAAAGCCAAAACAAAACAAGTTATCAAGAATAGTCGAAGGACTTACATTTTAACACATTTAAACGGAGATATCACATGTAGAGTTAACTATATTTTTATAGTCTGGAAGTTGCGGTGAACGACCCACATTTAAACGGAGATATCACATGTAGAGTTAACTATATTTTTATAGTCTGGAAGTTGCGGTGAACGACCCACATTTAAACGGAGATATCACATGTAGAGTTAACTATATTTTTATAGTCTGGAAGTTGCGGTGAACGACCCACATTTAAACGGAGATATCACATGTAGAGTTAACTATATTTTTATAGTCTGGAAGTTGCGGTGAACGACCCACATTTAAACGGAGATATTACATGTAGTGTTAACTAAATTTTTATAGTCTGTAAGTTGCAGTAAACGACCCACATTTTAACGTATTTAACCTGAGCTGTCACATGACTATAGTGTTACTAAATATACATGAGATGAAAGGCCAAGAAAGAAAATAACTTGTCTCACAATACACATCACAGGCTACATACGGCCTAAAGTAGTCTTCCCTTTCATTTTTGGATGGAAATTGTGGTCTAGTATCACCTAGAAGACTCGGTCTAAGATTGAACAGGTCTTGTCTTGCTGAAAGGTAGGCAAAGCCCCCAAGACATAATTGAAGATATACGCCACGGTACCACCACTGTGTTCCCCATGGGGTGACAGTTGAAAGTATTTCATTATTGAATATTGCTGTAATCACGGTAGACACTGTCACATGGTAGTTTCAAGATATTGGATTCGCTGGTCAGAACCGCAGTTGAATGCAGTAAATTAACATGAAAAGTGTGATGATGGAATACAATATCTATCTCACACTCTTAAAAAGCCAATTGAAATCTATTGTGAAGCAATTAAAATGAAAATAATAATTCT
This sequence comes from Megaustenia siamemsis, assembly GCA_032433765.1. Taxonomy (NCBI): domain Eukaryota; kingdom Metazoa; phylum Mollusca; class Gastropoda; order Stylommatophora; family Ariophantidae; genus Megaustenia; species Megaustenia siamemsis. Next base: position 20,922,184 of record JAVIAB010000099.1, on the reverse strand, counting down.
TATATAATCTCACTGCATTAGATATTTTTAAATGTGCTCCCTCTGTTGTACAGAAAGAAACTTTGACAGCCATAAAATCTACAATCTCCCCCAGCATTTCACTACACTCTGCATTGGGCTGTGAGAGGCACAAACAACCACAGACACTTGGATGCTATTAATAAGAAAGAAAACACTTCCAGTGAGCAGATCTTCCATATTTTGATTGAGAATAAATGATAGAAACTATTTACTTTCAGTTGAGGAACCAGCCACCCCAATGCTGCCTCCTGTAGGACTCAATGCCCATGTGCTGTCCTCATCAACCATCCTCCTGACTTGGGCAGATAGCTCTCTCAGCAAGAACCAGAAAATCACTGACAATAGATTCTACACTATCAAGTACCGTCCCTTGAATAGCAAAGGCTCTAAATATAGGTTAGTGTCTCATATATATAAGACTAGTGTCTGTCTGAATGTGTGTAAGTAGGCTATATAATACTAGTGTCTGTCTGAATGTGTGTAAGTAGGGTATATAAGACTAGTGTCTGTCTGAATGTGTGTAAGTAGGGTATATAAGACTAGTGTCTGTCTGAATGTGTGTAAGTAGGGTATATAAGACTAGTGTCTGTCTGAATGTGTGTAAGTAGGCTATATAAGACTAGTGTCTGTCTGAATGTATGTAAGTAGGGTATATAAGACTAGTGTCTGTCTGAATGTGTGTAAGTAGGGTATATAAGACTAGTGTCTGTCTGAATGTGTGTAAGTAGGGTATATAAGACTAGTGTCTGTCTGAATGTGTGTAAGTAGGCTATATAAGACTAGTGTCTGTCTGAATGTGTGTAAGTAGGGTATATAAGACTAGTGTCTGTCTGAATGTGTGTAAGTAGGGTATATAAGACTAGTGTCTGTCTGAATGTGTGTAAGTAGGGTATATAAGACTAGTGTCTGTCTGAATGTGTGTATGTAGGGTATATAAGACTAGTGTCTGTCTCAATGTGTGTAAGTAGGGTATATAAGACTAGTGTCTGTCTGAATGTGTGTAAGTAGGGTATATAAGACTAGTGTCTGTCTCAATGTGTGTATGGAGGGTATATAAGACTAGTGTCTGTCTGAATGTGTGTATGTAGGGTATATAAGACTAGTGTCTGTCTCAATGTGTGTATGGAGGGTATATAAGACTAGTGTCTGTCTCAATGTGTGTATGTAGGGTATATAAGACTAGTGTCTGTCTCAATGTGTGTATGTAGGGTATATAAGACTAGTGTCTGTCTCAATGTGTGTATGTAGGGTATATAAGACTAGTGTCTGTCTGAATGTGTGTATGGAGGGTATATAAGACTAGTGTCTGTCTCAATGTGTGTATGTAGGGTATATAAGACTAGTGTCTGTCTGAATGTGTGTATGTAGGGTATATAAGACTAGTGTCTGTCTGAATGTGTGTATGTAGGGTATATAAGACTAGTGTCTGTCTCAATGTGTGTAAGTAGGGTATATAAGACTAGTGTCTGTCTGAATGTGTGTATGTAGGGTATATAAGACTAGTGTCTGTCTCAATGTGTGTATGGAGGGTATATAAGACTAGTGTCTGTCTGAATGTGTGTATGTAGGGTATATAAGACTAGTGTCTGTCTGAATGTGTGTATGTAGGGTATATAAGACTAGTGTCTGTCTGAATGTGTGTAAGTAGGGTATATAAGACTAGTGTCTGTCTGAATGTGTGTATGTAGGGTATATAAGACTAGTGTCTGTCTGAATGTGTGTATGTAGGGTATATAAGACTAGTGTCTGTCTGAATGTGTGTATGTAGGGTATATAAGACTAGTGTCTGTCTGAATGTGTGTATGTAGGGTATATAAGACTAGTGTCTGTCTGAATGTGTGTAAGTAGGGTATATAAGACTAGTGTCTGTCTGAATGTGTGTATGTCGGGTATATAAGACTAGTGTCTGTCTCAATGTGTGTATGGAGGGTATATAAGACTAGTGTCTGTCTGAATGTGTGTATGTAGGGTATATAAGACTAGTGTCTGTCTCAATGTGTGTATGTAGGGTATGGTTAGTCAAAGGCCTCAGTATCACTACAAATAAATTAAAATCCATAATTGCTCAACCTCCCGTACCAATGGAATCATCCGAATTAAGACTCATCTCATTGAAGGATCCAAACAAAGAAAGGCAGCTGCAGTCCTCATCATAGCAGCTATAGCACACGCCAAAAGACATAAAGCTAAACGGCACCAAGAGTGAGTGCAGCTGAACTGTCCTTCTTCATACGATATCATCATTCATCGGAATGTCTAAAAACGATCCGGATGAAAAACACAGCTCATGGTGTGCACAGAGCACTAAACTCAGTAGCTCTTGCATCAAGTCGGATACTTTTAAGACTTGGAATACTTTTCAGACTGAGCCTCAATGGTTCCTGCCACTTATCCGCCATATTGACCAGAAGTCTAAGTATGTATCTAGGATGTTAGAGTAAAAATTTGAGTCCAGTCTAAATATAAGGATATTGAGTTATTTGTAGGTTATCATCACTGCAATCCGAACATATCCAGCGATGGATGTCTCCAGCTCTATATAAGAATATATGATGCTGAAATAAAGATTTGAGTGCAACCTATAATGATTCCATTAGGTAGCCTAAGGGCACAAAGACTGTGCCAGTTTGGTATTGGTTATTCACTTCTTTCATCCAGAATATTGTTCTGTTCTGTCCACGCAGTAGAAATGTAGTTTTCATCATCATGTGCCATACCGGTTGACGTAGACGATCATGTCCTTCCACAATCTTCTATCCACAGTGCATCGTATCAATTCTGTTGTTGACTGTCTTCCATGCCATGACACCAAGCTATCCAGTATTTTCTCTCTTTGTTGTCCACGATCTCTCTTTTCTTTTATTTTTCCAGTTGTAACTAAGTATTCCAACTTTCCTCTTCTCACGGTGTGCCCAAAAAAATTTTGATTGTTTCACTCTGATGTTATTTATGGGCTTCCTTTTTGTGTTGGTCTCTTTGAGAATTTCCTCGCTGGTCTTTTTAACTGTTAGGTAACTTTCAACATTCTTCTGAGAAATCCAATCTCTGTGGCCTCATCTTTTCATTTGTTTGTTTACTTTTCATACGTCAGAATTAGCTCTATAAAGCACTGATGAACTCTCTTTCTCATTTCTATTGACATAGTAATGTAGTTTCTTCTTCAACTTTCCTTCTTCTTCTTCTTCTATCCTTCCTTCATTGCCATTGGCGTCGAGGGGAGATACAATCTGTGATTATGTGCCTCCTCTGGTGTTATCCCTCCTAGTGACTCTAGTATTCCCTTTATCCATCTCTTTCTTGGTCTTCCTCTTGATCTGGCATTTTCGTAGTGTTTGTTTATGGCTCTTTGAGTCATTGTTAGTTCTTTTTGTCTTGTTATGTGGCCGAACCAATTTATCTGTTGTTTCTTTATGTATTCGATGGCTGATTCAATTTCGAGTTTCTTCCTCAGGTCAGTGTTTCTTACTCTGTCCCTTAAGCTGTTTCCTGTCATTCTTATGACACATTTCATTTCAGTGGTCGTTATCTTTCTTATTGTTCTAGAGTCCAGCGTCCAATTCTGGCACTGATAGCACAGAGTTGATAGAAAAATTGATTTGTATTTTGCCCTTTTTGCTTCCGCAGTTATTGCTTTGTTTTTCAATAGTGTTGATACTTGGCCTATAACTTGGCATGCTTTGTTACACCTTATATCTATCTCTGTCTCTTGGTTATTGTCCTGTGTTAATGTGCTACCCAGATATTTACAATTGTCTACTTAATGTAGTTTCTCTTGTTTTAAATTCATTCGCTCTGCCCATCTCTTTGAAATTTAAAATTATTTTGATGTTCATGATTACTGACCTAATTTGCTAATCTCTCAAACCTACAATTGTGTTGTCCTTAACATCAGTGCTACCTGCAATGAACAAGAAAGTAACACTGTAGATCTTTGACCTCTGTATAAAGTCCAACCTTTGCCTGCAAATGGAACCAATCTGATCTTTGTAGATCATGTTTTAGTCACTCAGCACATAAACATGATCATTGTCATAGAACATGAGACTCTAACCAGATAAATATTGAAGTAATGCAAATGAGGTGGTTTGATCATATATCTTGATCATCTAGCCCGGCAAAGACCGTTCTGCAGGGAACTGTGAAGGGAGATTGAATGAGACATAGACAAAGAAAAAATGTTATGGTTATGGCTATGGAAGGCCCTGGTATCACTGCAAACGAATTAAAATCCATAATTGCTCAACCGCCCGTGCCAGTGGAATCATCCGAATTACTAACTCAAATCCCAAATAAAGAAAGGTAGCTGTAGTCCCCACCATAGCAGTCTCAGCACACGCCAAAAGACATAGGCGAAACCGCACAGGAAGTGAACAGTCATCTATTCTCCATCATACAATATCATCATTCATCGTAAACAATCGGAATCTTGAAACATGATTAAAACAGATGAAATGCACAGCTCACAGTGTGCACAGTGCACTTAACTCAGTAGCTCCTGCAACAAGCCGGACTTGGAATATGAGGAAACTGCAACAAGGAACACTTTTCAGACAGCCTTTAATGGTTCCTGCCGCCTATCTACCATATTAACCGGAAGTTTACGTCCTTCTGAAAATAATTGTAATTTGTCATGGAGCACTTAACTCAGTAGCTCCTGCAACAAAAATGATGGGAAGATAACATCAACAAATGGAAAGACCTTCATTTTACAGAATCCCCGAGAATGACTGAAGATAAAGATAAATGGAGAAGGTTGATGAAGTGATTCAGTTGTACAGCTTCTGGATACTTGGAATACTCTTCTGTAGCATTTGTTCCTTAGCTAGTGCCCAGCTAGCACATAAGGTCGATTGTATTTTGAAGAAATGCCCGAAGTAGCGTCAACTTTGATCAAACAGTGCTTGTATTTTGTTATACATTTCATTTTCGTTAATTTCTGAGAAAGCAGTTACCACTATCATATCTGCTTGACAGTTTCCAACTCGCTGATGAGTCCAAATCATATGAAAGTAAATATTTGTATCAGGTAAAAAATAGGTTTATTTCATGTAAAAATAGATTTGTATCACGTAAAAATAGATTTGTATTTTCAAAATATTTTAAAATTTTTCATTATGTTTTTCTTTTCATTAATATTATTTCTTGTGAGATTATTTTTTCTTCAGGTTAGTCAATGCTACAGACCTTAACTCTCACATTGACCACCTACGAGCGAACACAGAGTATGAGTTCATGGTCAAGGTTATAAAAGGTCGCAGAGAGTCAGACTTCAGCATGACTGTCATCAACAAGACAGAGGAGTCAGGTATGTGTTATCAGCATCATGGGCCTTACCTTGTGTAGCATTTGTGATCATCTACCAAACATTCCTGAATGGGGGGCCTCAGTAGCCAAGTTGGGAAAACCACCTGACTGGGGGCCTCGGTAGCCAAGTTGGGAAAACCACCTGACTGGGGGCCTCAGTAGCCAAGTTGGGAAAACCACCTGACTGGGGGCCTCAGTAGCCAAGTTGGGAAAATCACCTGACTGGGGGTCTCAGTAGCCAAGTTGGGAAAATCACCTGACTGGGGGCCTCAGTAGCCAAGTTGGGAAAATCACCTGACTGGGGGTCTCAGTAGCCAAGTTGGGAAAATCACCTGACTGGGGGCCTCAGTAGCCAAGTTGGGAAAATCACCTGACTGGGGGTCTCAGTAGCCAAGTTGGGAAAATCACCTGACTGGGGGCCTCAGTAGCCAAGTTGGGAAAATCACCTGACTGGGGGTCTCAGTAGCCAAGTTGGGAAAATCACCTGAATGGGGGTCTCGGTAGCAAAGTTGGGAAAATCACCTGACTGGGGGGCCTCGGTAGCCAAGTTGGGAAAATCACCTGAATGGGGGGTCTCGGTAGCAAAGTTGGGAAAATCACCTGACTGGGGGGCCTCGGTAGCCAAGTTGGGAAAATCACCTGACTGGGGGTCTCGGTAGCCAAGTTGGGAAAACCACCTGACTGGGGGTATCGATGCTTGAAACGACACTATCCAGAGGTCATAGGTGACCGAGCACATATGGGTGAAAACTCATGTGCTAAGATGCCGGTTCAAGTCTCATACTTCACTTTTATATTCCTGACTGGTGTTCTATAAGTAGCACGAGGTGCAAGTTAAAAAAAAAATTCACATATATATGTTCTGCTATCCGGAACACAAAATTAGAATTTTCAATGTTTTAAAAAAAAAAAAAAAAAAAAAAAAGCTTCTCTCATTCTGTTGTCTTTTCAACCTGAAGACAGAACAAAAATAACTCCCTGTCTTTTGCTGCTTTCCTCCCAGTACTGTGAAACTTTGCACAGGATCTGCAGTAATTCTTTCGACATGTCCCTATGTAACACCTTTATGACATATACTTTTATTTGAATAGTCTGATGTAGACACCAATTCTCAATCGTCAGTTCAAACTCAGCAATATCTCATTTTAAATCTGACATCGAGCTGGCTGAGTTCTTCCGGTCCATATGGGATTATTTGTATTCTATTTATAAACAAAATAATAATAAATATGTTGATGACGAGTTACATGAAGATGAAGTTAGTAGTACTGTAACCTTGAATGTTCGTCCTCCACACACACTTCATTCAAGAGGGTCTTTAATATTTCAATTTTTAACAGTTTATTAAATCAATTGACAACACAAATCGTCTATGAACAATTCTATAATAATGTTTATATCAACAGTAGAGGCTCTCTGGCCACACGGGTCCTCCACGCACACTTCATTCAAGGTGAACAGTTTATCAAATCACGTTACAACACAAATCGTCTATTAACAATCCTATAATAACGTTTATATCAACGGTAGGGGGATCTCTGGCAGCCTGAGTCTTCCATGCATGACTCGCTCAAGTGATCACTGATCAGCTGCCCTTTTCTCTGTTCATCTCTGACAGCCTGAGTCTTCCATGCACGACTCGCTCAAGTGATCACTGATCAGCTGCCCTTTTCCCTGTTCATCTCTGACAGCCTGAGTCTTCCATGCACGACTCACTCAAGTGATCACTGATCAGCTGCCCTTTTCCCTGTTCATCTCTGACAGCCTGAGTCTTCCATGCACGACTCACTCAAGTGATCACTGATCAGCTGCCCTTTTCCCTGTTCATCTCTGACAGCTCAAGTCTTCCATGCACGACTCACTCAAGTGATCACTGATCAGCTGCCCTTTTCCCTGTTCATCTCTGACAGCTCGAGTCTTCCATGCACGACTCACTCAAGTGATCATTGATCAGCTGCCCTTTTCCCTGTTTATCTCTGGCAGCTCGAGTCTTCCATGCATGACTTGCTCAAGTGATCACTGATCAGCTGCCCTTTTCCCTGTTCATCTCTGGCAGCTCAAGTCTTCCATGCACGACTCACTCAAGTGATCACTGATCAGCTGCCCTTTTCCCTGTTCATCTCTGGCAGCTCAAGTCTTCCATGCACGACTCGCTCAAGTGATCACTGATCAGCTGCCCTTTTCCCTGTTCATCTCTGGCAGCCCAAGTCTTCCATGCACGACTCACTCAAGTGATCACTGATCAGCTGCCCTTTTCCCTGTTCATCTCTGACAGCTCAAGTCTTCCATGCACGACTCACTCAAGTGATCACTGATCAGCTGCCCTTTTCCCTGTTCATCTCTGGCAGCCCAAGTCTTCCATGCACGACTCACTCAAGTGATCACTGATCAGCTGCCCTTTTCCCTGTTCATCTCTGACAGCTCAAGTCTTCCATGCACGACTCACTGATCAGCTACCATTTTCCCTGTTCATCTCTGGCAGCTCGAGTCTTCCATGCACGACTCACTCAAGTGATCACTGATCAGCTGCCCTTTTCCCTGTTCATCTCTGGCAGCTCGAGTCTTCCATGCACGACTCACTCAAGTGATCACTGATCAGCTGCCCTTTTCCCTGTTCATCTCTGGCAGCCCGAGTCTTCAATGCGCGACTCGCTCAAGTGATCACTGATCAGCTGCCCTTTTCCCTGTTCATCTCTGGCAGCTCGAGTCTTCCATGCACGACTCACTCAAGTGATCACTGATCAGCTGCCCTTTTCCCTGTTCATCTCTGACAGCCCAAGTCTTCCATGCACGACTCGCTCTAGTGATCACTGATCAGCTGCCCTTTTCCCTGTTCATCTCTGGCAGCTCGAGTCTTCCATGCACGACTCACTCAAGTGATCACTGATCAGCTGCCCTTTTCCCTGTTCATCTCTGACAGCTCAAGTCTTCCATGCACGACTCACTCAAGTGATCACTGATCAGCTGCCCTTTTCCCTGTTCATCTCTGACAGCTCAAGTCTTCCATGCACGACTCACTCAAGTGATCACTGATCAGCTGCCCTTTTCCCTGTTCATCTCTGACAGCTCAAGTCTTCCATGCACGACTCACTCAAGTGATCACTGATCAGCTGCCCTTTTCCCTGTTCATCTCTGGCAGCTCAAGTCTTCCATGCACGACTCGCTCAAGTGATCACTGATCAGCTGCCCTTTTCCCTGTTCATCTCTGACAGCTCAAGTCTTCCATGCACGACTCACTCAAGTGATCACTGATCAGCTGCCCTTTTCCCTGTTCATCTCTGACAGCTCAAGTCTTCCATGCACGACTCACTCAAGTGATCACTGATCAGCTGCCCTTTTCCCTGTTCATCTCTGACAGCTCAAGTCTTCCATGCACGACTCACTCAAGTGATCACTGATCAGCTGCCCTTTTCCCTGTTCATCTCTGGCAGCTCAAGTCTTCCATGCACGACTCGCTCAAGTGATCACTGATCAGCTGCCCTTTTCCCTGTTCATCTCTGACAGCTCAAGTCTTCCATGCACGACTCACTCAAGTGATCACTGATCAGCTGCCCTTTTCCCTGTTCATCTCTGACAGCTCAAGTCTTCCATGCACGACTCACTCAAGTGATCACTGATCAGCTGCCCTTTTCCCTGTTCATCTCTGACAGCTCAAGTCTTCCATGCACGACTCCCTCAAGTGATCACTGATCAGCTGCCCTTTTCCCTGTTCATCTCTGGCAGCCCAAGTCTTCCATGCATGACTCGCTCAAGTGATCACTGATCAGCTGCCCTTTTCCCTGTTCATCTCTGACAGCTCAAGTCTTCCATGCACGACTCACTCAAGTGATCACTGATCAGCTGCCCTTTTCCCTGTTCATCTCTGACAGCTCAAGTCTTCCATGCACGACTCACTCAAGTGATCACTGATCAGCTGCCCTTTTCCCTGTTCATCTCGGTCTCCAACCGTCAACCCACTCTCTCTTGGCCAACTTTCTAACTGCCTCTCAAACTACATCGTCCTATTTTTTACGTCACTTTCACTCTCCACGCACTGTATTGCACTACCTATTGTGGCGTGCAAGCAGTTTATCCATTCCATCTTCAATTCCGTCTCTTCACCTTTTAGTGCGCAATTTTGCGTCTACACCTATTGTGGCCAAAGTCCTCAGTCTTTTCAAGCATACTAATTCCTACTGTCATTGCCTGTCATGTCATTCTCTTAATTTACTTAATTTTGTTTCCTGTTTAATTCTTCTTCTTTTGTCCTTCCTCATTTTTCTTTCAACATTGAAGGGAGATATAATTTGTGGCCTTTTGCTCTTCTGTTCACCTCTGATGCTGTTATGCTTCCTAGTCTTTCTAATATTCCTTCAATCCATCTTTTTCATGGTCAGCCCTTGGGTCTGGCGTTCTCGCAACATTTATTGAAGGTTCATTGTATTTTGTTTTGATCTTTTTGCCTTGTCACATAGCCTATTTTATCTGTTGTTTCTTTATATATTTTATAGTGGAGACTATTCCTAGCTTTTTCCCTCAGTTCATTTCTGATCGTATCTCTCAGTAATTGTACCTATAAAAAATGTTATTTTGGACAATGCTGTATTCCATTCTTTAATATAATGGACATGATGTGATATGAAGAAGCAATTATATGTTAACTTCATCATTCATGCTCCAGGAAGTACAATACATCTGTCACAGAATTGATCTCTAGGACCTGTCCTGTTGGTTTAGTTTAGCTGACAGATCGTCCTCATTGCATTTCTGACACGTCCATAAATTCTCAGATCTTCTCCCTGGTATGTCCCTCAGTGTGTCAAGACTGGCAACTCTAGTTCTATGTTGACCTGTTTGGTCATCAAAGTTTGTCAATCAAAGATTTCAATGATTGTCCCATCAACTCCTCCTACTTCTGTGTTCACCCAATGATTGTCTCATCAATTTCTACTTTTGTGTTCACCCAATGAATGTCTGATCAATTTCTACTTGTGTTCACCCAATGATTATCGCATCAATTTCTACTTCTGTGTTCACCCAATGATTGTCTGATCAATTTCTACTTCTGTATTCACCCAATGATTGTCTCATCAATTTCTACTTCTGTGGTCACCCAATGATTGCCCCATCAACTCTTTCTACTTCTGTACTCACCCAATGATTGCCCCATCAACTCCTACTTCTGTGCTCACCCAATGATTGTCCCATCAACTCCTAATTCTGTACTCACCCAATGATTGCCCCATCAACTCCTAATTCTGTGCTCACCCAATGACTGCCCATCAACTCCTAATTCTGTGCTCACCCAATCACTGCCCCATCAACTCCTAATTCTGTGCTCACCCAATGATTGCCCCATCAACTCCTAATTCTGTGCTCACCCAATGATTGCCCCATCAACTCCTAATTCTGTGCTCACCCAATGATTGCCCCATCAACTCCTACTTCTGTACTCACCCAATGATTGTCCCATCAACTCCTAATTCTGTGCTCACCCAATGATTGCCCCATCAACTCCTACTTCTGTGCTCCCCCAATGATTGCCCCATCAACTCCTAATTCTGTGCTCACCCAATGATTGCCTTATCAACTCCTAATTCTGTACTCACCCAATGATTGCCCCATCACCTCCTACTTCTGTGCTCCCCCAATGATTGCCCCATCACCTCCTACTTCTGTGCTCAACCAATGATTGCCCCATCACCTCCTACTTCTGTACTCACCCAATGATTGCCCCATCACCTCCTACTCCTGTACTCATCCAATGATTGCCCCATCAACTCCTACTTCTGTGCTCACCCAATGATTGCCCCATCAACTCCTACTTCTGTGCTCACCCAATGATTGCCCCATCAACTCCTACTTCTGTGCTCAACCAATGATTGCCCCATCAACTCCTACTTCTGGGCTCAACCAATGATTGCCCCATCAACTCCTACTTCTGTGCTCAACCAATGATTGCCCCATCAACTCCTAATTCTGTACTCAACCAATGATTGTCCCATCACCTCCTACTTCTGTGCTCAACCAGTGATTGCCCCATCAACTCCTACTTCTGTGCTCACCCAATGATTGTCCCATCAACTCCTACTTCTGTGCTCAACCAATGATTGTCCCATCAACTCCTACTTCTGGCTCAACCAATGATTGTCCCATCAACTCCTACTTCTGTGCTCAACCAATGATTGTCCCATCAACTCCTAATTCTGTAATCACCCAATGATTGCCCCATCAACTCCTAATTCTGTAATCACCCAATGATTGCCCCATCAACTCCTACTTCTGTGCTCATCCAATGATTGCCCCATGAACTACTTCTGTGCTCACCCAATGATTGCCCCATCAACTCCTACTTCTGGGCTCAACCAATGATTGTCCCATCAACTCCTACTTCTGTGCTCAACCAATGATTGTCCCATCAACTCCTAATTCTGTAATCACCCAATGATTGCCCCATCAACTCCTAATTCTGTAATCACCCAATGATTGCCCCATCAACTCCTACTTCTGTGCTCATCCAATGATTGCCCCATGAACTACTTCTGTGCTCACCCAATGATTGCCCCATCAACTCCTACTTCTGTGCTCCCCCAATGATTGCCCCATCAACTCCTACTTCTGTGCTCAACCAATGATATTGCCCCATCACCTCCTACTCCTGTACTCATCCAATGATTGCCCCATCAACTCCTACTCCTGTGCTCACCCAATGATTGCCCATCAACTCCTACTTCTGTGCTCACCCAATGATTGCCCATCAACTCCTACTTCTGTGCTCAACCAATGATTGCCCCATCAACTCCTAATTCTGTGCTCACCCAATGATTGCCCCATCAACTCCTACTTCTGTGCTCAACCAATGATTGCCCCATCAACTCCTTATTCTGTGCTCACCAAATGATTTTCCATCAACTCCTAATTCTGTGCTCACCCAATGATTGTCCCATCAACTCCTAATTCTGTGCTCACCCAATGATTGCCCCATCAACTTCTAATTCTGTGCTCACCCAATGATTGCCCCATCAACTTCTAATTCTGTGCTCACCCAATGATTGTCCCATCAACTCCTAATTCTTTACTCACCCAGTGACTGCTCCTCTTTATTGTCTTCCCTTACATTAAATGCTCATAGAATCATTTACTGTAAGCTGCAGCACCTATAAGTCCAACACACTTGACTTATGTAAAGCTGTCTTGGTTAGCATATTGTCTTCTGTCTCATTATGTAAGGCTGTCTTGGTTAGCATAATGTCTTCTGTCTGATTATGTAAGGCTGTCTTGGTTAGCATAATGTCTTCTGTCTCATTATGTAAGGCTGTCTTGGTTAGCATAATGTCTTCTGTCTCATTATGTAAGGCTGTCTTGGTTAGCATAATGTCTTCTGTCTCATTATGTAAGGCTGTCTTGGTTAGCATAATGTCTTCTGTCTCATTATGTAAGGCTGTCTTGGTTAGCATATTGTCTTCTGTCTCATTATGTAAGGCTGTCTTGGTTAGCATATTGTCTTCTGTCTCATTATGTAAGACTGTCTTAGTTAGCATATTGTCTTCTGTCTCATTATGTAAAGCTGTCTTAGTTAGCATATTGTCTTCTGTCTCATTATATAAGGCTGTCTTGGTTAGCGTATTATCTTCTGTCTCATTATGTAAGGCTGTCTTGGTTAGCATATTGTCTTCTGTCTCATTATGTAAGGCTGTCTTGGTTAGCATATTGTCTTCTGTCTCATTATGTAAGGCTGTCTTGGCTAGTGTATTGCCTTCTGTCTCATTATATAAATCTGTCTTGGGTAGTGTATTGCTTTCTGTCTCATTATATAAATCTATCTTGGTTAGTGTATTGCCTTCTGTCTCAATATATAAATCTATCTTGGTTAGTGTATTGCTTTGTCTCATTATATAAATTTATCTTGGTTAGTGTATTGCCTTCTGTCTCAATATATAAATCTGTCTTGGTTAGTGTATTGCTTTCTGTCTCATTATATAAATCTATCTTGGTTAGTGTATTGCTTTCTGTCTCATTATATAAATCTATCTTGGTTAGTGTATTGCTTTCTGTCTCAATATATAAATCTATCTTGGTTAGTGTATTGCCTTCTGTCTCAATATATAAATCTATCTTGGTTAGTGTATTGCTTTCTGTTTCCATATATAAATCTATCTTGGTTAGTGTATTGCTTTCTGTCTCATTATATAAATCTATCTTGGTTAGTGTATTGCTTTCTGTCTCATTATATAAATATATCTTGGTTAGTGTATTGCTTTCTGTCTCATTATATAAATCTATCTTGGTTAGTGTATTGCCTTCTGTCTCAATATATAAATCTGTCTTGGTTGGTGTATTGCTTTCTGTCTCCATATATAAATCTATCTTGGTTAGTGTATTGCCTTCTGTCTCATTATATAAATCTATCTTGGTTGGTGTATTGCTTTCTGTCTCATTATATAAATATATCTTGGTTAGTGTATTGCTTTCTGTCTCATTATATAAATCTATCTTGGTTGGTGTATTGCTTTCTGTCTCATTATATAAATATATCTTGGTTAGTGTATTGCTTTCTGTCTCATTATATTAATCTATCTTGGTTGGTGTATTGCTTTCTGTCTCATTATATAAATATATCTTGGTTAGTGTATTGCTTTCTGTCTCATTATATAAATCTATCTTGGTTAGCGTATTGCTTTCTGTCTCATTATATAAATCTATCTTGGTTAGCGTATTGCTTTCTGTCTCAATATATAAATCTATCTTGGTTAGTGTATTGCCTTCTGTCTCATTATATAAATATCAAAACAAATGAGGAAATTAGAGAAATCGCCAATCAACCACTAATATCTTCAGTAATAAAGAAAAGACGATGGTCATACGTTGGACATGTGATGAGAAGAGATAATAACCGAATAGCAAAGCAAGCCCTCATATGGGAAACAACAGGTAAAAGAAAAAGAGGAAGACCCAGGGAGACACTGAGAAGAACATTGATGAGAGAGGCAAGAGCAGCAGGAGTCGGCTCCCTCAATGAGATAGAACTGCTTGCACAGAACAGAGACAGATGGCGAGATTTGATAAAATATCTTTAAAAGAAAACTGCTAGAACAAAAAATCCATATAGGAGAAGGTGTATCTTGGTCTACGCCCTATGGGCCGGTTACGGCTCGAAAGGTCAATAGATAGATAGATACATTAGAAGGTAAAAGTGAGATAGAATTAGGTAAAAATTAAGATAGTTTATACATTAGAAGGTGAAAGTGAGATAGAATTAGGTAAAAATGAAGATAGTTTATACATTAGAAGGTAAAAGTGAGATAAAATTAGGTAAAAATTAAGATAGTTTATACATTAGAAGGTGAAAGTGAGATAGAATTAGGTAAAAATGAAGATAGTTTATACATTAGAAGGTAAAAGTGAGATAAAATTAGGTAAAAATTAAGATAGTTTATACATTAGAAGGTGAAAGTGAGATAGAATTAGGTAAAAATGAAGATAGTTTATACATTAGAAGGTAAAAGTGAGATAAAATTAGGTAAAAATTAAGATAGTTTATACATTAGAAGGTGAAAGTGAGATAGAATTAGGTAAAAATGAAGATAGTTTAACCATTAGAAGGTAAAAGTGAGATAAAATTAGAAATAAGTAAAAATGAAGATAGTTTATACATTAGATGGAGATAGTTTAACCATTAGATGGTAAAAGTTAGCGTAAGATAAAATTTGGCTGCATCACAACCCGTCTGACTCCTCGTCTAACCATGTGACTGATTATAACCACTGGACTAGTAGATCCTTTCTCCGACATTTGATTGCCATCACTCACTGGGAGCAGATGAATCCTGCCCACAAGCTGTTTCATTTTTTTATATTATCATTTCTCTATATATAAGTAATCCTCCATATTTTCACCTATCCTCCAATATGTAGCACATATCTCTCTCCCTATTTCACCATCTCATCTCTTATCCCTCCGTCCACTTCTCCTTAACTTACCTGTCCCAATCATCCTAGATGTAGTAATATTTATCTGTCCCTTATCGTGTGTTGTCGATGTTCTCGTTTTCTGAAGAGAAGTCAGTATTTTGTTGTGTTCCTTTTTGTAAAGCTGTCACTATACCTTATAGGAGTGTACATTACATCCCACTACTGCCTCCTAGCATAAGATAAACATGTAGATTGATTATATGTTTAGTGGTAAAATTAAGTAAGTAGAGGTTCCCTCCCCTGCCTTGCTAGTCGTATTGGGGAATATGATGTCAGTGACCCTATTTTTCTATGACCACAGCACATTTTTGGGTGATGTGGTCAGTACCACGCCAGGCCGCCTTTACTTCCCAGAAAAATCTCTGGTACCCATTTTTAGAGGATGGGTGAACCCTGGAGCCTTGTCAGTCCAAAAAAAAAAAATCCACCACTGTGTGGGTTGAACCCAGGCCCTTCTGTTCAGGAAGCGAGCATACTAACCACTCAGCCACCGAGGTGAGCACACTAACCACTCAGCCACCGAGGTGAGCACACTAACCACTCAGCCACCGAGGTGAGCACACTAACCACTCAGCCACCGAGGCGAGCACACTAACCACTCAGCCACCGAGGCGAGCACACTAACCACTCAGCCACCGAGGCGAGCACACTAACCACTCAGCCACCGAGGCGAGCACACTAACCACTCAGCCACCGAGGCGAGCACACTAACCACTCAGCCACCGAGGCGAGCACACTAACCACTCAGCCACCGAGGCGAGCACACTAACCACTCAGCCACCGAGGCGAGCACACTAACCAGTCAGCCACCGAGGCGAGCACACTAACCACTCAGCCACCGAGGCGAGCACACTAACCACTCAGCCACCGAGGCGAGCACACTAACCACTCAGCCACCGAGGCGAGCACACTAACCACTCAGCCACCGAGGCGAGCACACTAACCACTCAGCCACCGAGGCGAGCACACTAACCACTCAGCCACCGAGGCGAGCACACTAACCACTCAGCCACCGAGGCGAGCACACTAACCACTCAGCCACTGAGGCGAGCACACTAACCACTCAGCCACCGAGGCGAGCACACTAACCACTCAGCCACCGAGGCGAGCACACTAACCACTCAGCCACTGAGGCGGCACACTAACCACTCAGCCACTGAGGCGAGCACACTAACCACTCAGCCACTGAGGCGAGCACACTAACCACTCAGCCACTGAGGCGAGCACACTAACCACTCAGCCACTGAGGCGGCACACTAACCACTCAGCCACTGAGGCGAGCATACTAACCACTCAGCCACTGAGGCGAGCACACTAACCACTCAGCCACCGAGGCGAGCACACTAACCACTCAGCCACCGAGGCGAGCACACTAACCACTCAGCCACCGAGGCGAGCACACTAACCACTCAGCCACAGAAAAATTAGCATCGTATAAAAATAAAGACGGGAGTGTTCTGTGTATGCTTTCAGCCCCTGCCACGGAGCCTAGAGATGTCACCCCTGTCCCGCTTGAGGGTAACCCGCTTGCTGTCAGCTTGAACTGGCAACCTCCAGCCCGTCCTAATGGTCTCATCACAGGCTACCTCATCTACTACACAAATGGTCTCCACACTGATGACATGTGGCCGGTTGAAGGAGTTGTTGGCGAAAGGTAACAGATTATGTTCTTTGACATCTTACATCCTTCCTGTCATCTGAGATGTCATATAGATCTCTTAGTGTGCGATGTCATAAATAGCCTATTCTGGGTGAGCTTTTCAGTTTCTATGCAATCCATTTTTGACAACAGAAACAAGAAAAAGAGTTCTTAAATATTATGTAGAGCCAATCTTAACATACGTATATGAATCATGGACAATAGGACAACAGACAAGAAAATCACTGGTGTCTGTAGAAAAGTGGTTTTACAGAAGAATGTTGAGAATACCATGGAAAGCTAAGAAGAGTAATGAAGATGTTCTGAAAGAGGTCCAAGCAAAAAGAGAGCTAATTTCCAATATTAGGAAGAAACAATCATCATTTTTTTGACCATGTAATGATAAGAGAACAGCTGGAATATATTGTAACAACTGGAAAAATTGAGGGATGAAGAGATAGAGGGAAGCAAAGAGAAAAAATACCAGACAGCTTAAGAGATGGCTTGGCAGAAGGTCAACAACAGAAATGATAAATAACTGTCGAGATCGAAAGTTGTGGAGAGACACGATCAAATACGCCAGCAGGCCCGGTAATTGATGATGATGATTTCAGTTTTAGAAAGTTAATGCTGCTATCATTACCTGTTGTCAGACTTCCTCTCACCATCTTAACTCTGATTGTATGTACATGCTCGTTGTGCTTTCATGTTTCTCTCTTTGTGCATCTCTGTCATAGTTACTCTTGTATGTCTCTCTTTGTGCACCTCTGTCCTTGTTACTCTTGTATGCCTCTATCTTTGTGCATCTAAATGTCCTTGTTATTCTTCCATGCTTCTCTTCTTGTACATCTCTATGTCCTCACTATTCTCTCATGCCTCTCTTCTTGTACATCTCTATGTCCTCACTATTCTCTCATGCCTCTCTCTTTGTACATCTCTATGTCCTCACTATTCTCTCATGTCTCTCTCTTTGTACATCTCTATGTCCTCACTATTCTCGCATGCCTCTCTCTTTGTACATCTCTATGTCCTCACTATTCTCTCATGTCTCTCTTCTTGTACATCTCTATGTCCTCACTATTGCCTCATGCCTCTCTCTTTGTACATCTCTATGTCCTCACTATTCTCTCATGTCTCTCTCTTTGTACATCTCTATGTCCTCACTATTCTCTCATGCCTCTCTCTTTGTACATCTTTATGTCCTCACTATTCTCTCATGCCTCTCTTCTTGGACATCTCTATGTCCTCACTATTCTCTCATGCCTCTCTCTTTGTACATCTCTATGTCCTCACTATTCTCTCATGCCTCTCTTCTTGTACATCTCTATGTCCTCACTATTCTCTCATGTCTCTCTCTTTGTACATCTCTATGTCCTCACTATTCTCTCATGCCACTCTCTTTGTACATCTCTATGTTCTCACTATTCTCTCATGGCACTCTCTTTGTACATCTCTATGTCCTCACTATTCTCTCATGCCTCTCTTCTTGTACATTTTTATGTCCTCACTATTCTCTCATGTCACTCTCTTTATACATCTCTATGTTCTCACTATTCTCTCATGCCACTCTCTTTGTACATCTCCCTGTTCTCACTATTCTCTCATGCCACTCTCTTTATACATCTCTATGTTCTCACTATTCTCTCATGCCACTCTCTTTATACATCTCCCTGTTCTCACTATTCTCTCATGTCTCTCTCTTTGTACATCTCTATGTCCTCACTATTCTCTCATGCCACTCTCTTTGTACATCTCTATGTTCTCACTATTCTCTCATGGCACTCTCTTTGTACATCTCTATGTCCTCACTATTCTCTCATGCCTCTCTTCTTGTATATTTTTATGTCCTCACTATTCTCTCATGCCACTCTCATTATACATCTCTATGTTCTCACTATTCTCTCATGGCACTCTCTTTGTACATCTCTATGTCCTCACTATTCTCTCATGGCACTCTCTTTGTACATCTCTATGTCCTCACTATTCTCTCATGGCACTCTCTTTGTACATCTCTATGTCCTCACTATTCTCTCATGCCACTCTCTTTATACATCTCTATGTTCTCACTATTCTCTCATGGCACTCTCTTTGTACATCTCTATGTTCTCACTATTCTCTCATGGCACTCTCTTTGTACATCTCTATGTCCTCACTATTCTCTCATGCCTCTCTTCTTGTACATTTTTATGTCCTCACTATTCTCTCATGCCACTCTCTTTATACATCTCTATGTTCTCACTATTCTCTCATGGCACTCTCTTTGTACATCTCTATGTCCTCACTATTCTCTCATGGCACTCTCTTTGTACATCTCTATGTCCTCACTATTCTCTCATGGCACTCTCTTTGTACATCTCTATGTCCTCACTATTCTCTCATGCCACTCTCTTTATACATCTCTATGTTCTCACTATTCTCTCATGGCACTCTCTTTGTACATCTCTATGTTCTCACTATTCTCTCATGGCACTCTCTTTGTACATCTCTATGTCCTCACTATTCTCTCATGCCTCTCTTCTTGTACATTTTTATGTCCTCACTATTCTCTCATGCCACTCTCTTTATACATCTCTATGTTCTCACTATTCTCTCAGATCTTTTTTTTCCCTCCTCTTCTCATCCTTGTCATAACAAACATGCCCACTGGTGTCGTCAACATGAGGGCAGCAACAAAATCATTCCAATTTGCTTTGTTAATGGTCATAACTTGGGGCATTTGTAGAGGATATCCTCTTGTGCTTTACAAATGCTGATAGAAGGACAAAGTACTCTTAACAGAGTTCTAATGTTTGCCTTCTAGATAATCAATTTGTGTAGCATGTTGTGTTTGGCTAATCCATGGTGGGGGGGGGGTGTGCCTGAGACATTGACTGCAGCAGAGTTGAGCGCTGTCAGTGACCCGTAAACAAGAAAAACTATGAGTATCAACTGGTTTGAAATATGTCTATGATAATAAACAGAGGCAATGGACAAAACATACTAGTCATTATTAAGGTGAATAAAAAAAAATCTATACAGAGTTCAAGAATCTATCTATTTATTGACCTTTGAGCCGTAGCTGACCCATAGGGCGTAGACCAAGATACTCCCTCTCTTATCGGAATTTTTGTTCTAGCAGTTTTCAATTCTTTTGAAGATATTTTATCAAATCTCGCCATTTGTCTCTGTTCTGTGCAAGCAGCTCTATCTCACCGAGGAGCCGAAGAATAATCCTGTCTTAAACATGCTGCATGGAAAGAAGGCTTGTAGTTGCAGATTTATCAATGTGCAACTTTCCTTTCTCATCTCTTAGACTATCCACAGTTATTGACAAACTAACCCCAGACACCAAAAACCTATACAGAGTTCAAGATTATAGCCTGTCTTAAACATGCTGCATGGAAAGAAGGCTTGTAGATGCAGATTTATCAATGTGCAACTTTCCTTTCTCATCTCTTAGACTATCCACAGTTATTGACAAGCTAACCCCAGACACCAGATATCACTTCAAGGTCCAGGCACGCAACTCCAAGGGCTTGAGTCCTAAATCTGCGGCAGTGACGTATGTTACACCTCCAGGTATTTTTTAAATTCAGTTACTCCAACTATTTTTCATTGCATCTCCTATGTTTCTCTATTAATAATTCCCATCAATTACATACCTCATATTGATTCATCTATTTCTGTTTTAGCTAAACAATCTTTGTAATATTCTACCATTACCAACTCCAAAACTGCAATCTTATTAATTATATATTGCTCCACACATCTCACCCTATATTACTCCACACATCTCACCCTATATTGCTCCACACATCTCACCTATGAGAACATTAGAAGTAATGTATTACTTCATTCACCCTATATTACTCCACCCATCTCACTCTATATTACTCCACCCATCTCACTCTATATTACTCCACACATCTCACCCTATATTACTCCACCCATCTCACTCTATATTACTCCACCCATCTCACTCTATATTACTCCACACATCTCACTCTATATTACTCCACCCATCTCACCCTATATTACTCCACCCATCTCACTCTATATTACTCCACCCATCTCACTCTATATTACTCCACACATCTCACTCTATATTACTCCACACATCTCACCCTATGAGAACATTAGAAATAATGTATCACTTCATTCACCCTATATTACTCCACCCATCTCACTCTATATTACTCCACCCATCTCACCCTATGAGAACATTAGAAGTAATGTATTACTTCATTCACCCTATATTACTCCACCCATCTCACTCTATATTACTCCACACATCTCACCCTATATTACTCCACACATCTCACCCTATGAGAACATTAGAAATAATATATCACTTCATTCACCCTATATTGCTCCACACATCTCACTCTATATTACTCCACCCATCTCACCCTATGAGAACATTAGAAATAATGTATCACTTTATTCACCCTATATTACTCCACCCATCTCACCCTATGAGAACATTAGAAATAATGTATCACTTTATTCACCCTATATTACCGCACAGCAAATTATGGAGAGAAACACATAAAGTGAGGCGTGGTTCTTTCTTTTTAATTCTTGTAACATCACTATATCCTACAAATGTTTCATGTTGAAAATAGAAAATAACAAATTAATATTGTTATGAAACTTCAGAGGGGACAGATCAGCAACTAGTTTCAGGGAGACTGCTATGTTTACAACATTTGGACAAATACATTAATAATCAACAACAGAATGCACAGAGAACAATGGTCAGCCCAAAGCATGATCAAGCTGTACACCTCAACACATTGCCTTGCCACTAGAGACTTGCGTTACAACACACTGCAAGCTAAGCAACCCAAAAAAGTTGCTATCACTTGCAATGTCTTTCACGCAGGTGTACTCGTGACTATAACATAGGGTTATGAACACAACTCAGGAATTAATTGGCTATCTGTTTTTCCTATTAAAACAAATGCCCGGATAGAGTAAGACAAAATACTTACATTGAAGTCACACAGTTAAAGAACAAAACAGCACAAATAGTAGTTTACAGTAAAAAAGTAAAGAGCCTTGTCATGCCAAGTGGCGTATAGGAAATATGGTGTTAGTGACCATAAATTTCACAGACCTTCGGCACATAATTTTTGGGGTAATGTGGTCGGTATTACGCCAGTGCCGCTTCACTTTCCCAGAACAAAATCCAGTACCCATTAAAGGCTGGGTGAACCTGGAAGCTGTTGATCAGGATCGAACCCGACCTCTTGTCCTTTGTAGTCCAGTGCACTAACCACTGAGCTATCGTGGCTCCTTTGTAGTTTCCAGTAAAAAAAAAAGTAAAGTGCCCCCGTCACGCCAAGTGGCATATAGGGAATATGGTGTTAGTGACCATAAATTTTACAGACCTTTGGCTCATGATTTTTGGGGTAATGTGGTCAGTATTGTGCCCATGCCGCTTTACTTTCCTAGAAAAAAATCCTGTACCCATTAAAGGCTGGATGAACCGGAAGCCGTCGGTTGGGATCGAACTCGACCTCTTGTCCGTTGTAGTCCAGTGCACTAACCACTGAGCTATCATGGCTCCTTTGTAGTTTCCAGTGTTTGGAGTTAATTATATGTGAATTTTTTCAGAGTGTTGTAAATATGCCTACCTGTTCCCTGAAATGACATGTTTCATATTATTGCTCAACTGTCTCAGAAAACAACACAAACTGTCTCATTGTACACTCGGATAAACATATCATCATCATGTACCCTGCCGGTTGGCGTAGGTGATCATGTCCCTCCACAATCTTCTATCCACAGTGCATCGTATCAGTTCTGTTGTTGATTGTTTTCCATGCCATGACACTAAGCTATCCAGTATTCTCTTTGTCGTCCGCGATCTCTCTTTCCTTGTATTTTGCCAGTTGTAACCAAGTATTCCAACTTTCCTTTTCTCATGATGTGCCCGAAGAATGTTGATTGCTTCTTTCTGATGTTTTTTAAGAGCTCCCTTTTTGTGTTGGCCTCTTTGAGAACTTCCTCATTGGTCTTTTTAGCTGTCCAGAGAACTTTCAACATTCTTCTGAGAAATCCCATCTCTGTGGCCTCTAATCGTCTTTTCATTTGTTTGTCTACTGTCCATGATTCGCTTCCATAGGTCAGAATTGGTTCTATATAGCACAGATGAACTCTCTTTCTCATTTTTATTGACATAGATTTGTTGCATAAGATATTTTCATTTATAAACATATCACCTCCATATAATAATGAATATGAAATCATGACCTGAAATCAATGATTGCTTTGACAGTTGCCCGCACAGACAGTGAAGCAGACGGGGATGAGGCTGGCTTAACAACGAATGTTATCATCATCATTGGTGCCTGTGTGGCTGGTTTCATCTTCTGTACCGTCGTCATCATCACCATCATCTGTTTGTGCAAGTGCAGAGGAAACAGTGCTGCCCAGTCAGTTGTGGTTTCTTGATCTCATTTTTATCTGCCGTAGCTCGCACAGCAAGCAGAAATCTCAGTTCTTAGCTCTAGTTTATAGATAAGGCTTATATTGTAATAATATGTTGTTTATAGATCATATAAATCTGAGTGAGAGAATATGTTGTTTATAGATCATATAAATGTGAAAGAGAGAATATGTTGTTTATCTATCTATCTATTGTCCTTTCGGGCCGCAGACGGCACATAGGGCAGAACCACAATCTCAAAAACAGAAACCTTGCGTGCCAAAGTGGCACATATTGCAGAGATCACTGCTTCTAAAATCTATGGCGCTCTTTCCATAACAATACTTTTTACAATGACAGCTTGTCAAGCCATCGATCAACCTCCTTAGTCGCCTCTTACGACATGCCTGGAAGGTCACAGTGTCACTATTCTTTACCTCTCATGTTGTTTATAGATCATATAAATTTGAGAGAGAGAATATGTTATTTATAGATAATAGAGATTTGAGAGAGAGAATATGTTATTTATAGATAATAGAAATTTGAGAGAGAGAATATGTTATTTATAGATAATAGAAATTTGAGAGAGAGAATATGTTATTTATAGATAATAGAAATTGAGAGAGAGAATATGTTATTTATAGATAATAGAAATTTGATAGAGAGAATATGTTATTTATAGATAATAGATATTTGAGAGAGAGAATATGTTATTTATAGATAATAGAAATTTGAGAGAGAGAATATGTTATTTATAGATAATAGAAATTTGAGAGAGAGAATATGTTATTTATAGATAATAGAAATTTGAGAGAGAGAATATGTTATTTATAGATAATAGAAATTTGAGAGAGAGAATATGTTATTTATAGATAATAGATATTTGAGAGAGAGAATATGTTATTTATAGATAATAGATATTTGAGAGAGAGAATATGTTATTTATAGATAATAGAAATTTGAGAGAGAGAATATGTTATTTATAGATAATAGATATTTGAGAGAGAGAATATGTTATTTATAGATAATAGATATTTGAGAGAGAGAATATGTTATTTATAGATAATAGATATTTGAGAGAGAGAATATGTTGTTTATAGATCATATAAATTTGAGAGAGAGAGAGAATATGTTGTTCTACAGGTGTTTGGTACATTTCCATAATTCTATGTTAGTGATTTTGTCCTTTTATTCTGCATAAGCATCCATTAATGAAGGTCTATATTTCCATGATTACATGCATTTGTGATTATCCTGAATTGCATCTATCTATCCATCTATTGACCTTTTGAGCCATAATCAGCCCATAGGCATAGACCCAAATACTCCTTCTCTTATCTAAATTTTAATTCTAGCAGTTTTCAATCCTTCTAAAGATATTTTATCAAATCTCGTCATTTGTCTCTGTTCTGTGCAAGCAACTCTATCTCATTGAGGGAGCCAATTTCTGCTGCTCTTGCCTCTCTGATCAATGTTCTTCTCAGTGTCTCTCTGGGTCGGCCTCTTTTCCTTTCTCCTACCTGTTGTTTTCCACATGAGGGCTTGCTTTGCTATTCGGTTATTATCTCTCCTCATTACATACAGAACTTAAAATGGTTTGCCCACCAGGAGATATTGCCTTGTAATTTGAAACTGTACAAAGTGTGGAATAGAGGAGTAGAGAAGCTGAAGCAGGTCATGAGTATGTGTAAAATCAAGGAAGCTGTATCACATGATGATGGTTGAGGCAGACCAAGAGTAAGAGTAAAATCAAAGAAGCTGATTTACATGATGATGTTTGAGGCAGACCAAGAGTAAGAGTAAAATCAAGGAAGCTGCATCACATGATGATGGTTGAGGCAGACCAAGAGTAAGAGTAAAATCAAGGAAGCTGCATCACATGATGATGGTTGAGGCAGACCAAGAGTAAGAGTAAAATCAAAGAAGCTGATTTACATGATGATGTTTGAGGCAGACCAAGAGTAAGAGTAAAATCAAGGAAGCTGCATTACATGATGATGGTTGAGGCAGACCAAGAGTAAGAGTAAAATCAAGGAAGCTGCATCACATGATGATGTTTGAGGCAGACCAAGAGTAAGAGTAAAATCAAGGAAGCTGCATTACATGATGATGGTTGAGGCAGACCAAGAGTAAGAGTAAAATCAAGGAAGCTGCATTACATGATGATGGTTGAGGCAGACCAAGAGTAAGAGTAAAATCAAGGAAGCTGCATCACATGATGATGTTTGAGGCAGACCAAGAGTAAGAGTAAAATCAAGGAAGCTGCATTACATGATGATGGTTGAGGCAGACCAAGAGTAAGAGTAAAATCAAGGAAGCTGCATCACATGATGATGTTTGAGGCAGACCAAGAGTAAGAGTAAATCAATGAAGCTGCATTACATGATGATGGTTGAGGCAGACCAAGAGTAAGAGTAAAATCAAGGAAGCTGCATCACATGATGATGTTTGAGGCAGACCAAGAGTAAGAGTAAAATCAAGGAAGCTGCATTACATGATGATGGTTGAGGCAGACCAAGAGTAAGAGTAAAATCAAGGAAGCTGCATCACATGATGATGGTTGAGGCAGACCAAGAGTAAGAGTAAAATCAAGGAAGCTGCATTACATGATGATGGTTGAGGCAGACCAAGAGTAAGAGTAAAATCAAGGAAGCTGCATCACATGATGATGGTTGAGGCAGACCAAGAGTAAGAGTAAAATCAAGGAAGCTGCATTACATGATGATGGTTGAGGCAGACCAAGAGTAAGAGTAAAATCAAGGAAGCTGCATCACATGATGATGGTTGAGGCAGACCAAGAGTAAGAGTAAAATCAAGGAAGCTGCATTACATGATGATGGTTGAGGCAGACCAAGAGTAAGAGTAAAATCAAGGAAGCTGCATCACATGATGATGGTTGAGGCAGACCAAGAGTAAGAGTTCAAGGCAAAGAGATACAAATAAATGCATAAAAATGTGAAGCTGCAGTAAAACTGAATGTGAAAGAGAAATGAAAAAAAAATAGCAAAATGGTATGGTTAAAGGCTTACGTAATTGATGGACAAATTTGAACGACGTATGAGCTCAATAGGCCTTCAGCAGGAACAAACACACAGTTATGGAAGTAAATAAAACTAGTCCTGCATAGCTAACTAATAATGAAGCATCGTAAACAATATAATATCAAACTAGTATGAGAAACAAAAATAAACAATATAATATCAAACTAGTATGAGAAACAAAAATAAACAATATAATATCAAACTAGTATGAGAAACAAAAATAAACAATATAATATCAAACTAGTATGAGAAACAAAAATAAACAATATAATATCAAACTAGTATGAGAAACAAAAATAAACAATATAATATCAAACTAGTATGAGAAACAAAAATAAACAATATAATATCAAACTAGTATGAGAAACAAAAATAAACAATATAATATCAAACTAGTATGAGAAACAAAAATAAACAATATAATATCAAACTAGTATGAGAAACAAAAATAAACAATATAATATCAAACTAGTATGAGAAACAAAAATAAACAATATAATATCAAACTAGTATGAGAAACAAAAAAAACAATATAATATCAAACTAGTATGAGAAACAAAAATAAACAATATAATATCAAACTAGTATGAGAAACAAAAATAAACAATATAATATCAAACTAGTATGAGAAACAAAAATAAACAATATAATATCAAACTAGTATGAGAAACAAAAATAAACAATATAATATCAAACTAGTATGAGAAACAAAATAAACAATATAATATCAAACTAGTATGAGAAACAAAAATAAACAATATAATATCAAACTAGTATGAGAAACAAAAATAAACAATATAATATCAAACTAGTATGAGAAACAAAAATAAACAATATAATATCAAACTAGTATGAGAAACAAAAATAAACAATATAATATCAAACTAGTATGAGAAACAAAAATAAACAATATAATATCAAACTAGTATGAGAAACAAAAATAAACAATATAATATCAAACTAGTATGAGAAACAAAAATAAACAATATAATATCAAACTAGTATGAGAAACAAAAATAAACAATATAATATCAACCTAGTATGAGAAACAAAAATAAACAATATAATATCAAACTAGTATGAGAAACAAAAATAAACAAAATAATGTCAAACTAGTATGAGAAACAAAAATAAACAATATAATGTCAAACTAGTATGAGAAACAAAAATAAACAATATAATATCAAACTAGTATGAGAAACAAAAATAAACAATATAATATCAAACTAGTATGAGAAACAAAAATAAACAATATAATATCAAACTAGTATGAGAAACAAAAATAAACAATATAATATCAAACTAGTATGAGAAACAAAAATAAACAATATAATATCAAACTAGTATGAGAAACAAAAATAAACAATATAATATCAAACTAGTATGAGAAACAAAAATAAACAATATAATATCAAACTAGTATGAGAAACAAAAATAAACAATATAATATCAAACTAGTATGAGAAACAAAAATAAACAATATAATATCAAACTAGTATGAGAAACAAAAATAAACAATATAATATCAAACTAGTATGAGAAACAAAAATAAACAATATAATATCAAACTAGTATGAGAAACAAAAATAAACAATATAATATCAAACTAGTATGAGAAACAAAAATAAACAATATAATATCAAACTAGTATGAGAAACAAAAATAAACAATATAATATCAAACTAGTATGAGAAACAAAAATAAACAATATAATATCAAACTAGTATGAGAAACAAAAATAAACAATATAATATCAAACTAGTATGAGAAACAAAAATAAACAATATAATATCAAACTAGTATGAGAAACAAAAATAAACAATATAATATCAAACTAGTATGAGAAACAAAAATAAACAATATAATATCAAACTAGTATGAGAAACAAAAATAAACAATATAATATCAAACTAGTATGAGAAACAAAAATAAACAATATAATATCAAACTAGTATGAGAAACAAAAATAAACAATATAATATCAAACTAGTATGAGAAACAAAAATAAACAATATAATATCAAACTAGTATGAGAAACAAAAATAAACAATATAATATCAAACTAGTATGAGAAACAAAAATAAACAATATAATATCAAACTAGTATGAGAAACAAAAATAAACAATATAATATCAAACTAGTATGAGAAACAAAAATAAACAATATAATATCAAACTAGTATGAGAAACAAAAATAAACAATATAATATCAAACTAGTATGAGAAACAAAAATAAACAATATAATATCAAACTAGTATGAGAAACAAAAATAAACAATATAATATCAAACTAGTATGAGAAACAAAAATAAACAATATAATATCAAACTAGTATGAGAAACAAAAATAAACAATATAATATCAAACTAGTATGAGAAACAAAAATAAACAATATAATATCAAACTAGTATGAGAAACAAAAATAAACAATATAATATCAAACTAGTATGAGAAACAAAAATAAACAATATAATATCAAACTAGTATGAGAAACAAAAATAAACAATATAATATCAAACTAGTATGAGAAACAAAAATAAACAATATAATATCAAACTAGTATGAGAAACAAAAATAAACAATATAATATCAAACTAGTATGAGAAACAAAAATAAACAATATAATATCAAACTAGTATGAGAAACAATATAATATCAAACTAGTATGAGAAACAAAAATAAACAATATAATATCAAACTAGTATGAGAAACAAAAATAAACAATATAATATCAAACTAGTATGAGAAACAAAAATAAACAATATAATATCAAACTAGTATGAGAAACAAAAATAAACAATATAATATCAAACTAGTATGAGAAACAAAAATAAACAATATAATATCAAACTAGTATGAGAAACAAAAATAAACAATATAATATCAAACTAGTATGAGAAACAAAAATAAACAATATAATATCAAACTAGTATGAGAAACAAAAATAAACAATATAATATCAAACTAGTATGAGAAACAAAAATAAACAATATAATATCAAACTAGTATGAGAAACAAAAATAAACAATATAATATCAAACTAGTATGAGAAACAAAAATAAACAATATAATATCAAACTAGTATGAGAAACAAAAATAAACAATATAATATCAAACTAGTATGAGAAACAAAAATAAACAATATAATATCAAACTAGTATGAGAAACAAAAATAAACAATATAATATCAAACTAGTATGAGAAACAAAAATAAACAATATAATATCAAACTAGTATGAGAAACAAAAATAAACAATATAATATCAAACTAGTATGAGAAACAAAAATAAACAATATAATATCAAACTAGTATGAGAAACAAAAATAAACAATATAATATCAAACTAGTATGAGAAACAAAAATAAACAATATAATATCAAACTAGTATGAGAAACAAAAATAAACAATATAATATCAAACTAGTATGAGAAACAAAAATAAACAATATAATATCAAACTAGTATGAGAAACAAAAATAAACAATATAATATCAAACTAGTATGAGAAACAAAAATAAACAATATAATATCAAACTAGTATGAGAAACAAAAATAAACAATATAATATCAAACTAGTATGAGAAACAAAAATAAACAATATAATATCAAACTAGTATGAGAAACAAAAATAAACAATATAATATCAAACTAGTATGAGAAACAAAAATAAACAATATAATATCAAACTAGTATGAGAAACAAAAATAAACAATATAATATCAAACTAGTATGAGAAACAAAAATAAACAATATAATATCAAACTAGTATGAGAAACAAAAATAAACAATATAATATCAAACTAGTATGAGAAACAAAATAAACAATATAATATCAAACTAGTATGAGAAACAAAAATAAACAATATAATATCAAACTAGTATGAGAAACAAAAATAAACAATATAATATCAAACTAGTATGAGAAACAAAAATAAACAATATAATATCAAACTAGTATGAGAAACAAAAATAAACAATATAATATCAAACTAGTATGAGAAACAAAAATAAACAATATAATATCAAACTAGTATGAGAAACAAAAATAAACAATATAATATCAAACTAGTATGAGAAACAAAAATAAACAATATAATATCAAACTAGTATGAGAAACAAAAATAAACAATATAATATCAAACTAGTATGAGAAACAAAAATAAACAATATAATATCAAACTAGTATGAGAAACAAAAATAAACAATATAATATCAAACTAGTATGAGAAACAAAAATAAACAATATAATATCAAACTAGTATGAGAAACAAAAATAAACAATATAATATCAAACTAGTATGAGAAACAAAAATAAACAATATAATATCAAACTAGTATGAGAAACAAAAATAAACAATATAATATCAAACTAGTATGAGAAACAAAAATAAACAATATAATATCAAACTAGTATGAGAAACAAAAATAAACAATATAATATCAAACTAGTATGAGAAACAAAAATAAACAATATAATATCAAACTAGTATGAGAAACAAAAATAAACAATATAATATCAAACTAGTATGAGAAACAAAAATAAACAATATAATATCAAACTAGTATGAGAAACAAAAATAAACAATATAATATCAAACTAGTATGAGAAACAAAAATAAACAATATAATATCAAACTAGTATGAGAAACAAAAATAAACAATATAATATCAAACTAGTATGAGAAACAAAAATAAACAATATAATATCAAACTAGTATGAGAAACAAAAATAAACAATATAATATCAAACTAGTATGAGAAACAAAAATAAACAATATAATATCAAACTAGTATGAGAAACAAAAATAAACAATATAATATCAAACTAGTATGAGAAACAAAAATAAACAATATAATATCAAACTAGTATGAGAAACAAAAATAAACAATATAATATCAAACTAGTATGAGAAACAAAAATAAACAATATAATATCAAACTAGTATGAGAAACAAAAATAAACAATATAATATCAAACTAGTATGAGAAACAAAAATAAACAATATAATATCAAACTAGTATGAGAAACAAAAATAAACAATATAATATCAAACTAGTATGAGAAACAAAAATAAACAATATAATATCAAACTAGTATGAGAAACAAAAATAAACAATATAATATCAAACTAGTATGAGAAACAAAAATAAACAATATAATATCAAACTAGTATGAGAAACAAAAATAAACAATATAATATCAAACTAGTATGAGAAACAAAAATAAACAATATAATATCAAACTAGTATGAGAAACAAAAATAAACAATATAATATCAAACTAGTATGAGAAACAAAAATAAACAATATAATATCAAACTAGTATGAGAAACAAAAATAAACAATATAATATCAAACTAGTATGAGAAACAAAAATAAACAATATAATATCAAACTAGTATGAGAAACAAAAATAAACAATATAATATCAAACTAGTATGAGAAACAAAAATAAACAATATAATATCAAACTAGTATGAGAAACAAAAATAAACAATATAATATCAAACTAGTATGAGAAACAAAAATAAACAATATAATATCAAACTAGTATGAGAAACAAAAATAAACAATATAATATCAAACTAGTATGAGAAACAAAAATAAACAATATAATATCAAACTAGTATGAGAAACAAAAATAAACAATATAATATCAAACTAGTATGAGAAACAAAAATAAACAATATAATATCAAACTAGTATGAGAAACAAAAATAAACAATATAATATCAAACTAGTATGAGAAACAAAAATAAACAATATAATATCAAACTAGTATGAGAAACAAAAATAAACAATATAATAT
This sequence comes from Megaustenia siamemsis, assembly GCA_032433765.1. NCBI lineage: Eukaryota > Metazoa > Mollusca > Gastropoda > Stylommatophora > Ariophantidae > Megaustenia > Megaustenia siamemsis. The sequence goes on along the minus strand of JAVIAB010000099.1, from coordinate 20,890,008 downwards.
CAAACTAGTATGAGAAACAAAAATAAACAATATAATATCAAACTAGTATGAGAAACAAAAATAAACAATATAATATCAAACTAGTATGAGAAACAAAAATAAACAATATAATATCAAACTAGTATGAGAAACAAAAATAAACAATATAATATCAAACTAGTATGAGAAACAAAAATAAACAATATAATATCAAACTAGTATGAGAAACAAAAATAAACAATATAATATCAAACTAGTATGAGAAACAAAAATAAACAATATAATATCAAACTAGTATGAGAAACAAAAATAAACAATATAATATCAAACTAGTATGAGAAACAAAAATAAACAATATAATATCAAACTAGTATGAGAAACAAAAATAAACAATATAATATCAAACTAGTATGAGAAACAAAAATAAACAATATAATATCAAACTAGTATGAGAAACAAAAATAAACAATATAATATCAAACTAGTATGAGAAACAAAAATAAACAATATAATATCAAACTAGTATGAGAAACAAAAATAAACAATATAATATCAAACTAGTATGAGAAACAAAAATAAACAATATAATATCAAACTAGTATGAGAAACAAAAATAAACAATATAATATCAAACTAGTATGAGAAACAAAAATAAACAATATAATATCAAACTAGTATGAGAAACAAAAATAAACAATATAATATCAAACTAGTATGAGAAACAAAAATAAACAATATAATATCAAACTAGTATGAGAAACAAAAATAAACAATATAATATCAAACTAGTATGAGAAACAAAAATAAACAATATAATATCAAACTAGTATGAGAAACAAAAATAAACAATATAATATCAAACTAGTATGAGAAACAAAAATAAACAATATAATATCAAACTAGTATGAGAAACAAAAATAAACAATATAATATCAAACTAGTATGAGAAACAAAAATAAACAATATAATATCAAACTAGTATGAGAAACAAAAATAAACAATATAATATCAAACTAGTATGAGAAACAAAAATAAACAATATAATAGAAACAAAAATAAACAATATAATATCAAACTAGTATGAGAAACAAAAATAAACAATATAATATCAAACTAGTATGAGAAACAAAAATAAACAATATAATATCAAACTAGTATGAGAAACAAAAATAAACAATATAATATCAAACTAGTATGAGAAACAAAAATAAACAATATAATATCAAACTAGTATGAGAAACAAAAATAAACAATATAATATCAAACTAGTATGAGAAACAAAAATAAACAATATAATATCAAACTAGTATGAGAAACAAAAATAAACAATATAATATCAAACTAGTATGAGAAACAAAAATAAACAATATAATATCAAACTAGTATGAGAAACAAAAATAAACAATATAATATCAAACTAGTATGAGAAACAAAAATAAACAATATAATATCAAACTAGTATGAGAAACAAAAATAAACAATATAATATCAAACTAGTATGAGAAACAAAAATAAACAATATAATATCAAACTAGTATGAGAAACAAAAATAAACAATATAATATCAAACTAGTATGAGAAACAAAAATAAACAATATAATATCAAACTAGTATGAGAAACAAAAATAAACAATATAATATCAAACTAGTATGAGAAACAAAAATAAACAATATAATATCAAACTAGTATGAGAAACAAAAATAAACAATATAATATCAAACTAGTATGAGAAACAAAAATAAACAATATAATATCAAACTAGTATGAGAAACAAAAATAAACAATATAATATCAAACTAGTATGAGAAACAAAAATAAACAATATAATATCAAACTAGTATGAGAAACAAAAATAAACAATATAATATCAAACTAGTATGAGAAACAAAAATAAACAATATAATATCAAACTAGTATGAGAAACAAAAATAAACAATATAATATCAAACTAGTATGAGAAACAAAAATAAACAATATAATATCAAACTAGTATGAGAAACAAAAATAAACAATATAATATCAAACTAGTATGAGAAACAAAAATAAACAATATAATATCAAACTAGTATGAGAAACAAAAATAAACAATATAATATCAAACTAGTATGAGAAACAAAAATAAACAATATAATATCAAACTAGTATGAGAAACAAAAATAAACAATATAATATCAAACTAGTATGAGAAACAAAAATAAACAATATAATATCAAACTAGTATGAGAAACAAAAATAAACAATATAATATCAAACTAGTATGAGAAACAAAAATAAACAATATAATATCAAACTAGTATGAGAAACAAAAATAAACATATTTTCCCTGTAAGCTGCTTCACATGATAATAGTTAAGGCAGCAGAAAAGTGCAAGAGTTAAAACTTTGTCTCCCTCAACACCTTTAAGTGCAAGTGTTAAAACTTTGTCTCCCTCAACATCTTTAAGTGCAAGTGTTAAAACTTTGTCTCCCTCAACATCTTTAAGTGCAAGTGTTAAAACTTTGTCTCCCTCAACATCTTTAAGTGCAAGTGTTAAAACTTTGTCTCCCTCAACACCTTTAAGTGCAAGTGTTAAAACTTTGTCTCCCTCAACATCTTTAAGTACAAGAGTTAAAACTTTGTCTCCCTCAACACCTTTAAGTGCAAGTGTTAAAACTTTGTCTCCCTCAACATCTTTAAGTGCAAGTGTTAAAACTTTGTCTCCCTCAACATCTTTAAGTGCAAGAGTTAAAACTTTGTCTCCCTCAACATCTTTAAGTGCATGAGTTAAAACTGTCTCCCTCAAAATCTTTAAGTGCAAGAGTTAAAACTGTCTCCCTCAACACCTTTAATTACAAGAGTTAAAACGTTGTCTCCCTCAACATCTTTAAGTACAAGAGTTAAAACTTTGTCTCCCTCAACATCTTTAAGTGCAAGAGTTAAAACTTTGTCTCCCTCAACACCTTTAAGTGCAAGAGTTAAAATTTTGTCTCCCTCAACATCTTTAAGTGCATGAGTTAAAACTTTGTCTCCCTCAACATCTTTAAGTGCAAGAGTTAAAACTTTGTCTCCCTCAACACCTTTAAGTGCAAGAGTTAAAACTTTGTCTCCCTCAACATCTTTAAGTGCAAGAGTTAAAACTTTGTCTCCCTCAACATCTTTAAGTACAAGAGTTAAAACTTTGTCTCCCTCAACACCTTTAAGTACAAGAGTTAAAACTTTGTCTCCCTCAACATCTTTAAGTACAACAGTTAAAACTTTGTCTCCCTCAACATCTTTAAGTACAAGAGTTAAACTTTGTCTCCCTCAACATCTTTAAGTACATGAGTTAAAACTTTGTCTCCCTCAAAATCTGTAAGTACAAGAGTTAAAACTTTGTCTCCCTCAACACCTTTAAGTACAAGAGTTAAAACTTTGTCTCCCTCAACATCTTTAAGTACAAGAGTTAAAACTTTGTCTCCCTCAACACCTTTAAGTACAAGAGTTAAAACTTTGTCTCCCTCAACATTTTTAAGTGCATGAGTTAAAACTTTGTCTCCCTCAAAATCTTTAAGTGCAAGAGTTAAAACTGTCTCCCTCAACACCTTTAAGTACAAGAGTTAAAACGTTGTCTCCCTCAACATCTTTAAGTGCAAGAGTTAAAACTTTGTCTCCCTCAACATCTTTAAGTGCATGAGTTAAAACTTTGTCTCCCTCAAAATCTTTAAGTACAAGAGTTAAAACTTTGTCTCCCTCAACATCTTTAAGTACAAGAGTTAAAACTTTGTCTCCCTCAACATCTTTAAGTACAAGAGTTAAAACTTTGTCTCCCTAAACATCTTTAAGTACAAGAGTTAAAACTTTGTCTCCCTCAACATCTTTAAGTGCAAGAGTTAAAACTTTGTCTCCCTCAACATCTTTAAGTGCAAGAGTTAAAACGTTGTCTCCCTCAACATCTTTAAGTACAAGAGTTAAAACGTTGTCTCCCTCAACATCTTTAAGTACAAGAGTTAAAACTTTGTCTCCCTCAACATCTTTAAGTACAAGAGTTAAAACTTTGTCTCCCTCAACATCTTTAAGTACAAGAGTTAAAACTTTGGTCTCCCTCAACATCTTTCAGAAAGGTAGGGAAGCAGAAGATATTGTGTAATGATCAATGTGAGTTTTATTCTCAGCAGGGTGTCTTCATTAGTTTCACTTTTCTAACAGTCAAATCAAGACTCCAACAAAGGTCAACAAGACACCACCGCCAAGCGTGAAACCTCCAGATTTGTGGATACATCAGCCTAACCATCTAGAACTTCAGAAAATGGAGAGATCCCAGCGAAGTGAAAGTTCTGCTTCAGTTGCAACCAGCACCTTACGGAGGGGGTCAAGAGGCTCCGCAGATCAGACTGATGACCAGGCTTCTACCATTGACAGAAGACGTAACTCTTTTGTTGGTAAGTTACCATTTCAACCACATCATCATCATCAAGTACCATGCCTGCTGGCATAGATAATTATGTCTCTCCACAACTTTTGATTTTGACAGCTATTTATTTTGTTGACCTTCTGCCAAGCCATTTTCTTAAGCTGTCTGGTATCTTTTCTCTTTGCTTCCCTCTGTCTCTTCGTCCCTCAATTTCCCAGTTGTTACAATATATTACAACTGTTCCCTTCATTTTGCTATTCTTAGTTTTAGTCCTGGTATTATTTGTTTTGATGTTAGTATGTTCTTCATGACATTAAAATTACTTTTTGCCACTCCTTTTCTTTTGTTTATTTCAGTTGTACATTTTCCATCACTGGTTATAGTATATCCAAGGTAGTTGTAGTTCTGAACTGTCTCCAGGTCTATTCCTTCAATTTTGATATCCACTTGTAGGTTTTGAGAATTTCCTTTGTTTATGATCATAGTTTTAGTCTTTTTGATATTCATATCTAGTCCATATTTTTTGCTTGTCATGTTTATTTCCATAAGTAATTGTTGTGGATCATTATGATTTTCTGCTAGTAGTACAGTATCATCAGCACATCTTAGTAAAAGTAAGTAAAGTACCCCCATCACGCCAAGTGGCGTATAGGGAAATATGGTGTTAGTGACCCTATATTTTACAGACCTTCAGCACATGATTTTTGGGGTAATGTGGTCGGTATTACGCCCGTGCTGCTTTACTTTCCCAGAAAAAAATCCAGTACCCATTTAAGGCTGGGTGAACCCGGAAGCCGTCGGTTGGGATCGAACCCTACCCCTTGTCCTTTGTAGTCCAGTTCACTAACCACTGAGCTATCGCGGCTCCAGCGTATCTCAGGTTATTGATTATCTTTCCATTAATTTGTAGGCCTGGCATCTCTATGAAGTTTTTTAAGATTTGCTCAGTGAATAGATTGAACAAGCTTGGTGATAGGATGCATCCCTGTCTTACTCCTCTTGTTATATCAATGGGTGTAGAGTTCGTTGTAACGTATGGTTTGACTTTATATTAAATCTGGAAGCTAATAATCTTTTGTTTCCATCTTGAAAGAAATGGAAGCTATCAACAAGAGTACTTTGGAGAACATTTTCTGGAAACTCACAGACAAATTTCTATAAATGTGATGCTGACTTATGTTTAAGATGATATTTATGTACAACTGAAATAACAAAAGAATAGGTATGGCAAAAAGTAATTTTAATGCCATGAAAAATATCTATCTATCTATCTATTGTCCTTTCAAGCCGAAGATGGCACATAGGACAGAACCACAATCTCAAAAACAGAAACCTTGCATGCCAAAGTGGCACATATTGCAGAGTTCACTGCTCTAAAATCTATGGCTCTGTTTCCATAACAATACTTTTTACAATGACAGCTTGTCAAGCCATCAATCAACCTCCTTAGTCGCCTCTTATGACATGCCTGGAAAGTCGCAGTGTCATGAAAAATATACTAACATCAAAACAAATAACACCAGGGCTAAAACTAAGAATAGCAAAATGTTACATCTTCTCAATATTCCTGTATGGTGCAGAAACATGGACATTAGACAAGAAAACAGAACAGAAAATTTAAGCTTTTGAAATGTGGATTTATAGAAGAATAGGTAGAATTGGATGGAATAAAAAAAAGAAAACAAACGATGAAGTCTTAAAACAACTAAAAATGAAAAGAGAACTACTAAACACAATTACAACAAGACAAATAAAATATTTTGGGGCGTTTTAAAAGACACAACAGCCTAATAAAAGTAATATTGGAAAGGAAAATACAAGGTAAAAGAGGCAGAGACAGACCAAGTGGACAAGTAACATCAAAAGTTGGACAAGTCAACCTATGACAATCTGCACAATCAAAGCAAGAGTCCGAGTGTAATGGCGCTTCATGGTAACCAAGCTTCGATGTGGAGACGGCACTCAATGATGATGATGCTGACCAAAAGCTTGATAAGAAAGACCAAACTATTCTATTCAAACTGGAAAACATAGACTCCGACAAAACATGTTTTAGAATTTTAAATACTCAGATCCTTGCCTCTCAGGTCAATGTCCAGAATGAACACGTTCTTCTGTATTACAATCTGTGTTGTTTCAGACAAGTCAGGTCTTCTGAGAACACCTAGAAGTTTGGCTCCTTAGTAGACCTGTGGACTTCTCTCAAATATATTATTGCTGAGACTGACATTATGGCTATGGATGACCAGATCTTTGGCTCTTAAACAGATCTCTGGACTACTGTTATGTGTATTATTGCTGAGACTAACATTATGGCTATGGATGACCAGATCTTTGGCTCTTAAACAGATCTCTGGACTACTGCTATGTGTATTATTGCTGAGACTAACATTATGGCTATGGATGACCAGATCTTTGGCTCTTAAACAGATCTCTGGACTACTGCTATGTGTATTATTGCTGAGACTAACATTATGGCTATGGATGACCAGATCTTTGGCTCTTTAACAGATCTCTGGACTACTGCTATGTGTATTATTGCTGAGACTAACATTATGGCTATGGATGACCAGATCTTTGGCTCTTTAACAGATCTCTGGACTACTGCTATGTGTATTATTGCTGAGACTGACATTATGGCTATGGATGACCAGATCTTTGGCTCTTTAACAGATCTCTGGACTACTGCTATGTGTATTATTGCAGAGACTAACATTATGGCTTTGAAATGACCAGATCGTTGGCTCTTGAATAGAACTATAGCCTACTGTTAAGTATTTTGTTACTGAGATTAATGTAAAGTATATTGTTACTGAGATTAATGTAAAGTATTTTGTTACTGAGATTAATGTAAAGTATATTGTTACTGAGATTAATGTAAAGTATTTTGTTACTGAGATGAATGTTTCAGCATTCATCATAAGCATTCTGACTGTATAAACACCATCAGGATGAAACTCACAGCTCACGGTGTGCACAGAGCATCACTCAGTAGCTCTGGCAGCAAACTGGATTTTGAATATGAGGAAACTGCAAAAAGGAACACTTTTCAGACAGTGCCTCAACAGATCCCTGTCGCCTATCCACCATATTGACCGGAAGTCCATACCTAATTGATGTACAACCTATAATCAATACATTGCCATGTATATCCATGCATTATACATCTTCATATTTATACTCCAGGTGATGGAGGCTACCCTTCCAGTGGAGAAGAAAGATATCCACCCATACAACCAAGGAATTTAATTCGACCAAAACCTGTGGCATTGCCCGATGCCCAGCCTACATTTAGAGAACGTAAGTATATGTCAGTATCTAACACATGATTTTCTATGTTTCAGTAACCCACTGAATGAGATCTGTGAGGAACATTCCACTTTCCCCTCAACGCAGTAAGACACATAGAGAACAAAGAACAGAAGTAAATTTGCCATGTCTTGTCCTACCATTGGTAGGCCACTGTCTTCTTCTTCTACCTTTCAGCTCCCTGTGGAGCATAGGTCATCAACAAACACTTTCCAAGTCGTTCTGTTTCTTGCCATTCTTTTAAGATCATTCCATGTCTTCCCCATCATCTTCATCTCTGCTTCTGTCTGTCTTCTCCAATAATTTCTTGGTCTTCCTCTTTGTCTTTTCCCCTGGGGATTCCAAAAAAGGGCCTGTTGTGTAATATTCTCAGTTGGCTTCCGCAGTGTGTGTCCTATCCAGCGCCATCGTCTTCGTTGTATCTCTTTATCCACTGGTATTTGACTGGTACATTTCCATAATGCTATGTTAGTGATTTTGTACTGCCAATCCATCCTTTTATTCTGCGTAAGCATCCATTAATGAAAGTCTGTATCTTCATGATTGTCAATTTTGTTGTTCTCCATGTTTCACAGCCATATAATAGGGCTGACATAACATTGGAGTTGAACATTTTTATTTTTGTATTGAACCTAATTTCTGTGAACTTCCATATGTTTCCCAGTGAAACAAATGCTCCCCTTACTTTTGATATCCTTATTTTGGTATCATTTTCAGTTCCTCCTTCTTTATCTATATTACTGCCCAGATATATGTCAGATTGTACGTCTAGTAGAGGTATTTCACCCCTCAACACAGTAAGACACATAGAGAACAAAGAACAGAACTCAATGTGCCATGTCTTGTTCTACCATTGGTAGGCCACTATGGCTGAGTGTATAGTGCACTTGCAACTAACCAAGAGTGTTCTGGTTGAAATCTCAGAAGTAGCTGGCATGACTTCAGTGTTCTTCCAGCTCTGATAATTGGTGCCAAAGATTTTTTTATTGGGAAATTTAGGCAGTTTGGTTATGATGCACATTCCTCATCAGGTTGTTGTGGTTGTTAGCATTGCCAGCTTTAAACCTCTTGCGAATTCCTGAAGGACTGAATTTTACATGAATTAATTTTTTGCCTATTTTTCGCACTGGCAGCTATGTGCTCAGCTGTCCCTTCCATATATGGAGATATTCTCCGAGGGAAAGACATTGGATCTCACTATCCAGCTCCCTGGCGGAGGGTAAAGCCACAAAGTAACCATGTATTCAAAGGGGAAAATTCCCACCCCCTGTGGTACGAACACCAGGGCTAAAATTAAGAATTGCAAAATATTGCATCTTCTAAATATTCCTGTATGATGCAGAAACATGGACATTAGACCAGAAAACAGAACAGAAAATTAAAGCCTTTCTTTAGTGGATCTATAGAAGAATAGGTAGAATTGGATGGAAGGAAAAGAAAACAAACGATGAAGTTTAAAACAACTAAAAATGAAAAGAGAACTACTAAACACAATTAGAACAAGACAAATTAAATTTTGGGGGATTTTAAAAGACACAACAGCCTAATAAAAGTAATATTGGAAGGGAAATACAAGCTAAAAGAGGCAGAGGCAGACCAAGACTAACATGGAAAAGTACATCAAAAGATGGACAAGTCAACCTATGACAATCTGCACCATCAAAGCAAGAGACAGAGTGGAATGGTGCTCCATGGTAGCCAACCTTCGATGCGGAGATGGACAAGTCAAACTATGACAACCTGCACCATCAAAGCAAGAGACAGAGTGGAATGGTGCTCCATGGTAGCCAACCTTCGATGCGGAGATGGACAAGTCAAACTATGACAACCTGCACCATCAAAGCAAGAGACAGAGTGGAATGGTGCTCCATGGTAGCCAACCTTCGATGTGGAGATGGACAATTCAACCTATGACGACCTGCACCATCAAAGCAAGAGACAGAGTGGAATGGTGCTCCATGGTAGCCAACCTTCGATTCGGAGACGACACTCAATGATGATGGTGTGGTACAATTAAAACCTAGTAATTTATCCACAGGCCGACTTTTTACCTTAAGACTGTCCAGTCCAACATTCCCCATGAAATGTGCTGTTTGTTTTTGTCCTCTTTTGTCCATTTGCTGTTACCCTGAAGCATCACAGAACAAAGGAGTTACAATATGTAACTCCTGTCACCATGCATTTTGTAAACATGCATTTCATAACACAATCACTTGTCACAACTTCACATAACACAATCACTTGTCACAACTTCACATAACACACTTTGAAATCACATGTCCATACATCTTCTACACTAGCAAGTTTCTTCACAATCTCATTCAAATGTTTCTAGAAGCTATCCACATCACAAGTTCTCAGCTCTCGTAAATCTCGTCTCATAGTTGTTATAATGCCTCTCATCCAATAGGCAGAATCTCTATACCAGCATAGTCTACTCAATATTTCTTTAACTATTGTCTTCTGGCTATGATCCTTGTCAATATCTTATTTTAACACTAACTTAACACAGTTATCTATTGTCCTTTCGAGCCGAAGATGGCACATAGGGCAGAACCACAATCTCAAAAACAGAAACTGTGCGTACCAAAATGGCAAATATTACAGAGATCACTGCTTTTAAAATCTATGGTTCTGTTTCCATAACAATACTTTTTACAATGACAGCTTGTCAAGCCATTCTCCTTGGTCGCCTCTTACGACATGCCTGGAAGGTGTCACTATTCTTTACTTCCCTCATAATGAAGCCCCAGTAACACATGGGTGAACACACGGCTCACTACTTTTTCCCGAATCTTGCATCAATGGCTGAATTTATTCGAACACATTTTTCTACATCATATATACTTCTAAGTACAATCTAGCCACACATCTACATCATATATTGTTCTAAGTACAATCTAGCCACACATCTACATCATATATTGTTCTAAGTACAATCTAACCACACATCTACATCTCTGAGAGTTTCTCCACTGGATAGTAACTCTGTGGCCTGTTGGAAAACATCCTTACAATACTCTGCCACTACCATCCATCTGCCACTGCCACTACCATAAAAGTCTCTTCATGACAGCTCCTACACTTGTATGGTCAGCTATCGAATGCCCTCTACCTACTTGTCTTTGTCACAGTAAGTAGCCCTAACGACCCTCAGAATTCACACTTAGCCCATGACCTTTTTGAGTACATGCTCACCCAATATCTTTGTCTTCCTCAAGTAAGATTACTCTCAAATACTTTTATCTATTATCTTCCCTTATTTTCACATAAGGTAATTCTCTTTATTGTCATCTCCCCTTCTTCCCATGTGAGATAATTCTTTTATTTTCCTACCCGCTAACACACTACTGTTTTGGCAAACAAAAATGCAGATCAGAAAGAATCACTTGAACACACACTGCAGCCAAAATGCCATCAGTCCCAACCTTGATTTGAAAGTGATCATCTTGGCCTGCCACACTAACAGGCAATCATGTTTTATTTATTTTCCCATCACTGGACACTGACATTAACAATAAGGAGGGTATGGAAAGAGCACATGTGAGTGACAAACTAAGAGCACATGTGAGTGACAAACTAAGAGCACATGTGAGTGACAAAGTAAGAGCACATGTGAGTGACAAACTATCGAATTCTAAGAATTGTGTATTTTAATATCATGATTTGTATGACATTGTCGTTATATAAAGTAAAAATGAATTTCATGCTATAACGTAACTGCTCTACACTATCTTCAGCCATAGCCACAGTGACAGCAGCCCCAAATGGTCATATCCTGCAGTATGGAGACAGCCCTGGAGGACCTCTCCCCATGCGACCAATCTACCCACGAACACAATACAACACACAATACACAAGTGCTGCTCGAGTCAACGCAGGCGACCTGCCCCACACTTGCCCCCCTTCCAGTAAGTACAACAAAACCAATGATTCGCTTTACATTATGGAACATGGAACAAATTATTTCAAAGTCAGCATTTCTTTTTTATGCATGCAATTTCTCTGACACCTAACAAAGTCATAGGCAGGTTATTTTCTCCTCTGTAATGTGTTCTTTGATAAAATATCTTTAAAAGAATTGAAAACTGCTAGAATAAAAATTTAGATAAGAGAAGGAGTATCTTGGTCTACGCCCTATGGGCCGGCTACGGCTCGAAAGGTCAATAGATAGATGGTGTTCTGGTAAATATTTAGGATCTCAACAGTCCAAATATCATATTTTATAATTAATTGAGAGTTGTTGCCACTTATCTCATTTAGTGTGGAATAATGTTTGGATACATTTATTGTAAATTATGGGAGTAAAAAAAAAGTTAAGTGCCCCCGTCACGCCAAGTGGCATATAGGCAATATGGTGTTAGTGACCATAAATTTTATAGACCTTCGGCACATGATTTTTGTGGTAATGTGGTCGGTTTTACGCCCGTGCTGCTTTACTTTCCCAGAAAAAAATCCGGTGCCTGTTAAAGACTGAGTGAACCCGGAAGCCGTCGGTTGGGATCGAACCCTACCTCTTGTCCTTTGTAGTCCAGTTCACTAACCACTGAGCTATTGCGGCTCCAAAATTAAGGAACTATGACTGGAAATATTGGTTTAACTTTTAATTATGATACCTAACTGTGGCGTGCTTCGTTACATTCCGTAGAACAAAATACTACAACTTAATTGTAACATTAGGAGCACTAAAAATAGTATTTTCTTTGAACTTTTGACACACAGCTGTGTGTTTACCAATAACAGGGAACTCGGATTTTCTATCTTAAGTTGATTTATAACCTGAAATTGACTGCTTGGACCAGATGGGCTGCCTTGTCTATTGAGACGGACGCCATAAATTCACCATTTAGGTTTGACAACCTAAAAGCATTATTCGTTTGGGTTTCCCGAGTCACAAAGAGTTGTTTGATATATCACAGACGACCGAGAAAATTTCCCTGGTCAAAGGGGAAAAAAAAATGAAAAACAACCAATTTGTTTAAACTTGGCTCTTATTTTTGCTATTGCTGGATTGTATCTCACAAAGTGGGCAAAGAAAATCCTACATAATGTAGAAACAAATGACTCAGAGCTCACTGGGAGTAGTAATTAGTAAAGTACACAAAGGGGGTAATGTCACTCTGAACACCGCAAACTATCAAATTTGGAAGAATGTGTGTTTTGTTGGTGTCAATTTTATGACGGTATCTAGGATTAAATCATTGATTTCAGTTATTTTGATATGAAATGATAATGCTATTAGCTATACATTTGTAAAAATAATACTATTTGTTTATGCTAATAGTTTTACATTACCATGGTAACCAAAAGTAAAATGACCACAATTTTGTAATTAAGGATTTTGCTGTACTCTGTTAAGTTTCTTTGAGTGCCATTATTTCATAAAGCTACTTTAATGGTAGCAGATTTGTGGAGTAACGGTGGAACTCTGTCAAATGTTACAGTTCATTTTCCAGTTGAACTATGAACTATCCACCAAATACAACTTCATTATCTGATGGTGTTAATGTTTACAATAATATCAGTCTACATTTGATTGTCTATTACTCTTCACCTGTTGCTTACAGCATGGCACTTACTTGACAAATACCCACAATTGTTTATTCATTAACAAAGCTAGTTATGCATATATTTGAAACCCTGTATTTATTATTTTATAATGCACTAAGATATTTAACTTCAACTTAGATGCACATATTTTTGTGTGTGTATATATATGTATGTAAACATACACATACATACACAGCAAAAAAGATTATCAGTTGCTTGAAATTGCACGACCTGAAGCATTCCAATAACATACGTAATTATATTAATTTATCTTCTACTTCATCAGCATCATCAAGTATCGGGCCTGTTGGCGTAGGTGATCATGTCTCTCCTGAACTTTCGATAACGACAGTTATTTATCATTTCTGTTGTTGACCTTCTGCCAAGCCATTCTCTTAATCTGTCTGGTATCTTTTCTCTTTGCTTCCTTCTATCTCTTCGTCCCTCAATTTTTCCAGTTGTTACAATATATTCCAGCTGTTTCCTTCTCATTACATGACCAAAAAATGATGATTTTTTCTTCCTAATATTGAAAATTAGCTCTCTTTTTGCTTTGGCCTCGTTCATAACATTTTCATTACTCTTCTTAGCTGTCCATGGTATTCTCAACATTCTTCTGTAAAACCACATTTCTACAGCCTCCAGTTATTTTTTTTTGTCTGTTGTCCTATTGTCCATGATTCACATCCATATTTTAAGACTGGCTCTACATAACATTTAAGAACTCTTTTTCTTCTTATTTAATTTATCCCCTTAGTTTTGCTTTAATAATATTTGTGCTTGATCTTTACTATTGTTTGAAGTGTGACATGTAATTGCTGTGGCAAAATTCAAGTCCCAGTAACTGATTTATTTTTAATTAAAACCGGCTTGTTCATTATTTATTATATTAAAGAAGATATGGTTTTTTTTTTAAAAGATGATTGTTTGAACAAAGACAGAATAAATAATTTGTATTCTGCCGAATGGATAAAAATAGACTATTGTTTAAATAAGGTTGTCATATCTTAGTCCTCAGGCCAACAAGTAGTCTGTTGTAGGCGAAGTAAGAACTTTAGTCTGAACACTTCAAGGCAACTGTATGCAGCCTTATGCTCTAGCCCCACAGACCGCCAGAAATGAAATAAGTGCAGGAATGATACTCACATTCATTGTTTTGTCTGTAGATACTATGTCAATGTATGTCAGGTCGGGTAATTTTATAACAGATGCCTTTTTTTTTTATCTCATACTGATGAATGTAACCAGGAAGGCGCGCTTAAATCCTACGCCTTCGGTTGAACCCAGTGACCTCAAGACCACTGACAATTGACACACTGTTGACTGGTCAGCTGTGACCTCAATGCCTGGTGTTGCGTTGCATCACAGGCACGTCAATTGTTGATGGCATCTTGCCCCAGACAGCTTATCTGGAAATCCGGGTCAGCTCACTTGGCATCTGCCGGTCTCTGTACTACCACCAGTTGGCTCAGATAAGAGCCTGATTGATGCTGAAAGGCTGGATAATGTAGCCCACTGAACACTGGCCGATCTTGACTTTGGACTGCTACCAGTTAGCTTGGCCAAAGGGCTGGATTGATACTAGCCTCCTTGTGTGATCGATGTGGTTATCAACTTTAGTACCTCGCACTGTGGATGTAAGGATTGTTTCTGCTTCAAGGGCGGGGCCTGGTCGCCCTCCCCAAGGATCGTTCTTCGTTAGGAACAGACAAACACCCATCTTAGGCTGTAAAGCATTCAACGAACACCAGTTGTAAAACACATCGTGAAGTTTAATGCTTGATGCCAACGTCTTCACAATTCACATATTCACAATAACAACAAATCTTGTACTAATACCCTGGCCTGGAACTCCCCAGGCCTCGTTTCAGTGAGGTCTAAGAGCAACAGTGGCCCTGCAAGACCCCTATGCTTGTTGGCTGCTCGGACCTTGCTAGCTTGAACACTGGAACACTGTTCAATTCACTAGTGCTAATGTCTTTCTCTCTCTCTGCTAATTTATACATCCCTACCAATTATCACCAGTAGGTTCAAGCATAATCACTGAGACTATTTCTTCCATTGACTCTAACTGTTCATGAAGCGACCCTGCTTCGCTCTAACTACTAGCATGCTCATTCACTAGCATGATTACTGGAACACTGTTCAATTCACTAGTGCTAAAATGTCTTTCTCTATCTGCTAATTCACACAGCACTACTAAATATCACCCGTAGGTTCAACATACTCACTGAGACTATTTCTTCCATTTCTCTAACTGTTCATGAAGCAACACTGCTTCTCTCTAACTAATATCATGCTTATTCGCTAGCGTGAATACTGGACACTGTTCAACTCACTAGTGCTAAAATGTCTTTCTCTCTCTCTACTAGATTATCTAGCACTACCCATTATCACAACTCTACAAAGAGGAAGTTCCATACCTCTGCCACACACAAAGAAACGTTCAGTCCTCTAGATGTCGACCACTTATCCTGCTCGCGGTATCAGCTGTTTGAAAACCTCTGCCCGCACTGTCCTATCCTTCTAACTCGAATTAATTTCTAACCTATTCTTTTTTTCTAACCTTTTTCCCTCCAACCAATCATCTTCCTTTTTACATTTCTTAACTCACCCAGCTGTGTCTCATACTCCCCGTGCAACACGATCTCCCTAAGTTGTTTTCACTACTCATCACGTCTCTCCGTGACTCGTTGATTCCGTGTTTAACCTTTCACCAATTTTCTCCCCCATCTCTCACACACTCCCATCTTATCGTGCGACTCCCTAATCACTGCTGCACTCATACACTTCCATCTTATCGTACCACTCCCTAATCACTGCTACACTCATACACTTCCATCTTATCGTACCACTCCCTAATCACTGCTGCACTCATACACTTCCATCTTATCGTACCACTCCCTAATCACTGCTGCACTCATACACTTCCATCTTATCGTACCACTCCCTAATCACTGCTGCACTCATACACTCCCATCTTATCGTACCACTCCCTAATCACTGCTACTCTCACACACTCCCATCTTATCGTACCACTCCCTAATCACTGCTACACTCACACACTCCCATCTTATCGTGCGACTCCCTAATCACTGCTGCACTCATACACTTCCATCTTATCGTACCACTCCCTAATCACTGCTACACTCATACACTCCCATCTTATCGTACCACTCCCTAATCACTGCTACACTCACACACTCCCATCTTATCGTGTGACTCCCTAATCACTGCTGCACTCATACACTCCCATCTTATCGTACCACTCCCTAATCACTGCTACACTCACACACTCCCATCTTATCGTACTAGTCTCTAATCACTGCTGCAATTTTACCTGCTACTGTATGCAGTAAACAGTACAACCTGTGGCTGCCCTGCTGCCTTGCAGGTAAGCTTGGGAGAGTAAAAGGCTAAGGGAGGGTACCCTGAAGTAAAACAACCCCACTGCCTTGTGGGTGAGACTTTTTAGTCAAAGGCTAGCGGAGCCAGCCATAAACAAACCGACGGAAGGCAACAGAAAACCACCATCGTAACTTCTTTATACAATCATGAATCACCATCATGGACAATAGGACAACAGACAAGAAAATCACTGGAGTCTGTAGAAATGTGATTTTACAGAACAATGTTGAGAATACCAAGGACAGTTAAGAAGAGTAATGAAAATGTTCTGAAAGAGGTCAAAAGCAAACAGAGGGCTAATTTCCAATATTAGGAAGAAACAATCATCATTTTTTGGCCATGTAATGAGAAGAGAACTGGAATATATTGTAACAACTGGAAAAATTGAGGGACGAAGAGATAGAGGGAAGCAAAGAGAAAAAATACCAGACAGCTTAAGAGAATGGCTTGGCAGAAGGTCAACAACAGAAATGATACATAACTGTCGAAATTGAAAGTTGTGGAGAGACATGATCACCTACGCCAGCAGGCCCAGCACTTGATGATGATGACCATGTCAATATTGAGAGTGTGAGTGGTTTCTCTGAGAAGGTCAATAGCCAAGTAGCTGGTGGATCAGCTTGGCAAGCTGTTGTTGTTGTTCAATTCCAGCTTTCTACTTCTGGTGACCAGATGGCCACCTAGTCAAAACAGGCTCATTTTCCCTGTGGCTGTCCCTTCTCTATTGCACATTCTCTATTGCTCATGTTTGAACACATTTTTATATACACATGCTATGCTATTTACATCTCTCCTCTACTTGTCCACACTGCATCACTTTGTCTGTCCCCTATATCTCTAACCCCACTCTACGACAACCTCTATCTTTCCTCCTCTCGGTGTACCTGATATTCTTCTAGTCTGTTTCTTGTGCTTTTGTATGCACACTGACCTGTTTTTGGAAACAACTGTTACAGGCGTACTGTGTGCACACATTTTCACTTTTGTGCACGCACACATACCCCATGCACACTTCCATTCCAAATCTGAACATACAGGGAGGATTTTATTCTTATTTTTATTATTTTTCGTTTCTTTTCTCCTTCTCGTTTGAAATTATTGTACTTTTTTATTATTTTTATTTTAAATACATATTTTTGCGTGTGTTGTATGTGTGATCCATTTGAGGGCCTATAGCACCGAAACGTCATTCTGGTTTGTGTTGTCAACTTGTTGAATGAAGCTTTAACCAAACCGTCTATTTTTTAAAAATATATATATTTATTTGTTATTTCTCCTCACAATTAGCTTCACTGCAGTTTCTCATTTTGATGCATTTATGTGTATTTCTTTGCCTTGACCCTCAGGACTGGTGACATTTTTGCCACAGTTTTCTAATTCTTTCTGGTCTGGATTTTTTGTTATGGAGACAGTGTTGGGCCAGTCGCATTCACTTGACTACAAAGTCGACATGACATGGTTGTGGCATCGGAGTGCAGAGTTTTGTGCTGCAGGCAACAAATTATTGTTTGAAGTGGAACATTACCAGGCCACGACTTTGCCCTGGAACGGGATGTGTGATCTGTGTTCGACTGCAAATTATGAATCATGACCATAAATGGAGGCCTGACTTCATTTGTTGCGACAGTAATTCTTGGAACACTCTCACTGATCATGAATCGTTCACGGATTTGATGTGGGCACTTAGAGGTTCATGCTGCCCATGATGGCCGTTGTAGTGATCCAGAAGTGTTCATCATGAGCTGTGCCCCTTTTTTTCAAAATACAGCACGTTCACTAGAGTAGCCTGAACAATCAGGACTTTGTTGGTTGCTGGACATCAGGATAAAGACTTTGTTGGTTGCTGGAACATCAGGACAAAGACTTTGTTGGTTGCTGGAACATCAGGACAAAGACTTTGTTGGTTGCTGGAACATCAGGACAAAGACTTAGTTGGTTGCTGGAACATGAGGACAAAGACTTTGTTGGTTGCTGGAACATGAGGACAAAGACTTTGTTGGTTGCTGGAACATCAGGATAAAGACTTTGTTGGTTGCTGGAACATCAGGATAAAGACTTTGTTGGTTGCTGGAACAGTGGCTGAGCAGATAGCAGATATGGGGATGTCCCACCTGCCGTGGTGCCATTCCAGTCTAAAATCTTTGTACTCCCCAGTCACCCCAGCTGAATAAAAAATGGGTACCTCACTTGCTGAGTTGATGAAGGTATTAACAACTATGAAGAGATTGCTCTCACCTCCTCCAGACACTGTGGCCTAGTTTAAGACTTCACTTCCCTAAACGTTATATGTTATGCGGTTATCCGTTATATCTTATCATCATCAGCAACCATCTAAAAATACATTGCTTTGACCTTGACCTTAATAATGTCCTAGTCCCCATCTACAATATTATCATTATTTTAAATTGTCTAGTCACATTTCTCTCTGCTTCCCTTTATCGCTTCTTCTGCCAGTCATTCCTACTGTACATATACACAGATGGCTCTGCTATAAATGCCACCAGAAATGGAGGGGGAGGTGTGTTCTTGACGCTGAATAACCAGGACAAGATCACCAAGTCAATAGCTACTGGGAAATTCTCAAACAACTTTAAAGCAAAAGCTTCCAGAGAGTAGTCATTCAGTGGATACCATCACACTGTAATATACACGGGAACGAATGCGCAGACAAATTAGCTAAAGAGGGAGGGAGATTACCGCAAGAGAACCATCCGCTCAGTTATGATGAAGCCAAACCCATCCTCAAAGGTCAGTTCCATGAAAAATAGAAACAAGAACACCCAAAGCATAACGAGAGGGACGGATACCACCAACTATCAAGGAGGGAAAAATTGAAAAAAAAATTAAAAAATGGTATGTTAGAAGCTTTACGTCATTAATAGACGACACAGATTCGAACGACGTTTCGGCCAATAGGCCTTCAGCAGGAACAAACAAACAACATACACACACAGATATGTGAATAAATAAAACTAATCCTACATAGCTAACTAGTAATGAAACATCAAAAACAAAATAATCGAAATATGTTGACTTCCCTGTGTGTCGTGGACAGTGGTCAGGCTATGAAAGGAATTTCTCACGGGTGTAGCTGTAATTTATACCCTGTGGTCAGTGGTGAAGGGTTCTAAAAATACACGAGTGGGGGGAACGCTATCTAGGTACGACGACTACAAAGGCACAGGCAATATCTGAAAGTATCTAAGGGCCCATAAATACATGTATACACACATACAGATGCGTGTATACATATGTACACGTGCAAGAAGAAGTGCACATACTAATACATATCAACATACACATACAAATACACACACATACATGTGTATGCATACAAGCAAGAGCACATATACATGCATGCATATGCGTATACATATATATACCAATACCCGTGCCTATGGACACATACATGCATGTGCACGTCCATACGGGGACAATCGTATGTGTGGAAGGGTTCAAACCGGGGTAAGTGTGCAAACTCGAAGGAGAAAGAATAGAACAGTGGAATGACAGGTACTCAAAGGCGGAAAGAGTGAGATGTATGAGGGTGTGGTGCAATAAAAACATATGAGGGCTAAGTAGCGCAGAAAAAAGGTATATAGGAGAACACCGAAGTGCCTCAACGGGGACTAGTGGAGAAGAACTAAGAATAGCGTGGCATAGTAGATAGACTAAAGAGCCATCACATGGGTGGTAGAGAGGGCTATGCAAGAGGGGAGGAGTAGCCGAAAGGAAACTATGTGTATGAGTGTGATACATTCATGCCTCGTGGGGTCAGCGAACCATACTGGACTATGAGGCGATTTTCCAAAGTATAGCGGCTGCGGTCGCCAGAGTGACAGAGGACAATACCAGTGACACGGATGTCGTCTTTGCCCTTGTGATCTGGGGAGTTGAAATGGGAAGACACTGGAGTGCCAGTATTCTGTTGGACATCACGTAGATGTTCACAAAATCTTTCCGCTAATCTTCTACCAGACTCGCCTATATAGGTCATGTGGCATCGTTGGCATATAATGGCATAAATGATGTTGCGGGACACACATGTGAAGCCATGCTTGATCTCGAACCGTCCATTGGGGAATAAGACCGAGTCAGTAGGGAGCACATAGGCACAGGTGATACAGTTACGACCACAAGGGGCCGTACCGAAGTGTTGAGGGTCGGAGCGAGGGAGACGGCTCCTAACCAGAATGTCACCCAAATTCCTGTCGCGCTTGAAGGCGATCATCGTGGGATCACTAAAAAGTAGACGGGTAGTGGGGTCAGAGAGGAGAATGGAACGGTAGCGGTTGAGTATCCTCACAGCTGCTAAGTTGTGAGGATGATATGTGAGGGTGAGTATAGTTCTCCCAGAAGGGGGGCGGTTGGAAGGGGTGAGTGCCTCGGGACGAGAGATAAGGAGGACCCGCTTGAGGGCAGACTGGAGGATCGAGTCTGGATAAAGCCGGCGGCTGAAGAAACCTAACATGAGGTGAGCCTGTCGGAGGAAATCTTGGTCATCCTGGCAGATGCGACGGAGACGCAATAACTGTGAGAATGGAATAGAGTCGCGACAAGAAGGTGAATGGGATGAGGTATAGAGAAGGTAGCAGTGGGCGTCTGTGGGTTTATAGAAAACCGAGGTGTGGAGGCCAGAAGTACCGAAAGAAACAATAAGATCTAGGAAGGTGACAGAGGAAGTGGATATACAAGATGTGATCTTGATAGCTTTGTGATAGCTACCAATATAGTCGATAAACCTGGAGAGGTCATCCTCAGGTAGATCAGTAAGTCCGAAGCAGTCATCAATGTACCGAAGGTATATGATGGGGAGAGGACCTTGATAAGAATTGAGAATTTGGTACTCCAGGTAACCCATGAATAGGCAAGCATAGCTAGGGCCCATCTTGGTGCCCATGGCTACTCCACTGACCTGGTCATAGAAGTTACCATTAAACTCAAAGGTGTTGAGGTTGAGTACAAGCTCAGTAAGGCGGAGAAGAGTTGCAGTATCAACAGAGGGGTGTTGTCTCTGGTCAAGAAAGAAACGTAGGGCCAGGAGGCCGTCGGAGTGAGGAATAGAGGTGTAGAGAGAGCAAACATCAAGGGTAAAAAGTCGGTATGAGCGACCTCGGGAGAGAGAGATGGAAGAGAAGATACTCAATGCATGGTTAGTGTCCTTGACATATGAGGGAAGACTAACGACCATAGGCTGGAAGACACTGTCTAGATAGTCAGATATGTGTTCAGTCGGGCAAGCACACGCTGACACGATGGGGCGTCCTGGATTGTCGATTTTGTGAATTTTGGGGAGCATGTAGAAAGATGGTTTCCCAAGACCACTATTATGAATAATGAGGCGGGACGCGCTAGGAGGGAGCCGGTTGGTTCGGATCAGTTCCTTGATGGTAGATTTGACCTGCTTATTGTAGAGGACAGTGGCGTCGTCAGGGCGGGGTTTATAAAAAGTGGTATTGGATAGCTGTTTGTTGCCCTCAGAAATATATAAGTCTTTGCGCCAAACTACCACCGCTCCCCCCTTGTCTGCCGGTTTGATAACAATGTCCTCCGGCGGCGGAGATTAGAAAGGGCCCGAAGCTCAGAGGGAGATAGATTAGAGCGGTGAAGTTTTCTAGGACACAGTTGTTGTATCTCACGTGAGGTGACATTAATGTAGTGATCCAAAGCCTGTGATGCACCGGGTTGAGGGGTCCAATCTGATTTGCGAGAATGGAAGCGAGAGAACTCATCTACAGGGGTGGGTGAGGAAGAAGTAGCAGTAGTGTCAGAGAAACGGTGCTTCAAGCGCATACGTCTATGGAAATCATGGACGTCCTTGCAAAGATTGTAGTGGTCACTGGAAGGACGACGCGGGATAAATTTTAAACCTTGATACTGCAACTCTTCTCCGCCTTACTGAGCTTGTACTCAACCTCAACACCTTTGAGTTTAATGGTAACTTCTATGACCAGGTCAGTGGAGTAGCCATGGGCACCAAGATGGGCCCTAGCTATGCTTGCCTATTCATGGGTTACCTGGAGTACCAAATTCTCAATTCTTATCAAGGTCCTCTCCCCATCATATACCTTCGTACATTGATGACTGCTTCGGACTTACTGATCTACCTGAGGATGACCTCTCCAGGTTTATCGACTATATTGGTAGCTATCACAAAGCTATCAAGATCACATCTTGTATATCCACTTCCTCTGTCACCTTCCTAGATCTTATTGTTTCTTTCGGTACTTCTGGCCTCCACACCTCGGTTTTCTATAAACCACAGACGCCCACTGCTACCTTCTCTATACCTCATCCCATTCACCTTCTTGTCGCGACTCTATTCCATTCTCACAGTTATTGCGTCTCCGTCGCATCTGCCAGGATGACCAAGATTTCCTCCGACAGGCTCACCTCATGTTAGGTTTCTTCAGCCGCCGGCTTTATCCAGACTCGATCCTCCAGTCTGCCCTCAAGCGGGTCCTCCTTATCTCTCGTCCGAGGCACTCACCCCTTCCAACCGCCCCCCTTCTGGGAGAACTATACTCACCCTCACATATCATCCTCACAACTTAGCAGCTGTGAGGATACTCAACCGCTACCGTTCCATTCTCCTCTCTGACCCCACTACCCGTCTACTTTTTAGTGATCCCCCGATGATCGCCTTCAAGCGCGACAGGAATTTGGGTGACATTCTGGTTAGGAGCCGTCTCCCTCGCTCCGACCCTCAACACTTCGGTACGGCCCCTTGTGGTCGTAACTGTATCACCTGTGCCTATGTGTTCCCTACTGACTCGGTCTTATTCCCCAATGGACGGTTCGAGATCAAGCATGGCTTCACATGTGTGTCCCGCAACATCATTTATGCCATTATATGCCAACGATGCCACATGACCTATATAGGCGAGTCTGGTAGAAGATTAGCGGAAAGATTTTGTGAACATCTACGTGATGTCCAACAGAATACTGGCACTCCAGTGTCTTCCCATTTCAACTCCCCAGATCACAAGGGCAAAGACGACATCCGTGTCACTGGTATTGTCCTCTGTCACTCTGGCGACCGCAGCCGCTATACTTTGGAAAATCGCCTCATAGTCCAGTATGGTTCGCTGACCCCACGAGGCATGAATGTATCACACTCATACACATAGTTTCCTTTCGGCTGCTCCTCCCCTCTTGCATAGCCCTCTCTACCACCCATGTGATGGCTCTTTAGTCTATCTACTATGCCACGCTATTCTTAGTTCTTCTCCACTAGTCCCCGTTGAGGCACTTCGGTGTTCTCCTATATACCTTTTTTCTGCGCTACTTAGCCCTCATATGTTTTTTATTGCACCACACCCTCATACATCTCACTCTTTCCGCCTTTTGAGTACCTGTCATTCCACTGTTCTATTCTTTCTCCTTCGAGTTTGCACACTTACCCCGGTTTGAACCCTTCCA
Organism: Megaustenia siamemsis; assembly: GCA_032433765.1. Lineage (NCBI taxonomy): Eukaryota > Metazoa > Mollusca > Gastropoda > Stylommatophora > Ariophantidae > Megaustenia > Megaustenia siamemsis. The sequence goes on along the minus strand of JAVIAB010000099.1, from coordinate 20,865,969 downwards.
CACATACGATTGTCCCCGTATGGACGTGCACATGCATGTATGTGTCCATAGGCACGGGTATTGGTATATATATGTATACGCATATGCATGCATGTATATGTGCTCTTGCTTGTATGCATACACATGTATGTGTGTGTATTTGTATGTGTATGTTGATATGTATTAGTATGTGCACTTCTTCTTGCACGTGTACATATGTATACACGCATCTGTATGTGTGTATACATGTATTTATGGGCCCTTAGATACTTTCAGATATTGCCTGTGCCTTTGTAGTCGTCGTACCTAGATAGCGTTCCCCCCACTCGTGTATTTTTAGAACCCTTCACCACTGACCACAGGGTATAAATTACAGCTACACCCGTGAGAAATTCCTTTCATAGCCTGACCACTGTCCACGACACACAGGGAAGTCAACATATTTCGATTATTTTGTTTTTGATGTTTCATTACTAGTTAGCTATGTAGGATTAGTTTTATTTATTCACATATCTGTGTGTGTATGTTGTTTGTTTGTTCCTGCTGAAGGCCTATTGGCCGAAACGTCGTTCGAATCTGTGTCGTCTATTAATCACGTAAAGCTTCTAACATACCATTTTTAATTTTTTTTTCAATTTTTCCTCGAATTCAGCTTTACTGCAGCTTCGCATTTTTATGCATTCATTTGCATTTCTTTGCCTTAACCTCTATCAAGGAGGGATCAAGTCATCATACTTCGCCTACGCACTGGCCACAATAGAATGAGAAATCACATGTTCACCAAATTCAAAATAGGTACAACCAGCCTATGCTACTGTACACTGGACAATATGACTACAAAACATGTTCTACAGGTTTGCCCCCAGTACACAGACCTGAGAAGAGCAATGTGGTCTACATCCGCCTCCCTGGATGAGAAACTATATGGGGCAGTCGACTCACTTAAACAGACAGCTGACTTCATGATAGAGTCTGGAATCCTACTCTGATTGAGTCTTGATCACAGAGAGAGAGAGAGAGAGAGAAAGATTCCTACTGTTACAACATACTCCAAACTTTCCCTTCTTATTACGTGGACTTCCGGTCAATATGGCGGATAGGTGACAGGGACCTTTGAGGCACTGTCTGAAAAGTGTTCCTTGTTGCAGTTTCCTTATATTCCAAATCCGGCTTGGTGCCGGAGCTACTGAGTTTAGTCCTCTGTGCACACCGTGAGCTGTGCTTTTTATCTGGATGGTGCTTCTCTTTCAGATTGCCTACAATGAATGGTGATATCGTATGATGAAACACGGTTCAGCTGCGTTTACTTTCGGTGCTGATACACCTTATGTCTTTTGACATCTGCTATGTTTGCTTTGAAGGAAACTACAACAGGCTTTCTTTATTTAGATATTCAATGAGATGTTAATTTGGATAATTCCACTGACATGGGCGGTTGAGCAATTATGGATGTTTATTCATTTGCAGTGATAGCGGGGCCTTTGACTAGCTATAACTGTACATGGCAGCTAAAACAAGACTATTGCTACCTCCTGATGTTGGATGCACATTTCATTTTGCTTTGATTTCTTTGAGAGCTTCCTCATTACTATTTTTAGCTGTCCATAGTATTCTCTACATTATTCTGTAAAGTTTAGATATGAATATCAAAAAGACTACAACTATGGTCATAAACAAAGAAAATACTCAAAACCCACAAGTGGATATAAAAATTGAAGGAATAGACCTGGAGACAGTTCAGAATTACAACTACCTTGGACATACTGTAACCAGTGATGGAAAATGTACAACTGAAATAAACAAAAAAATAGGAATGGCAAAAAGTAATTTTATGTCATGAAAAATATACTAACATCAAAACAATAACACCAGATCTAAAACTAAGAATAGAAAAATGTTATATCTTCTCAATATTCCTATATGGTAGAGAAACATGGACATTAGACAAGAAAGCAGAACAGAGAATTGAAGCCTTTGAAATGTGGTTATATAGAAGAATAGGTAGAATTGGATGGAAGGAAAAGAAAACAAACGATGATGTCTTAAAACAACTAAAATGAAAAGAGAACTACTAAACACAATTCAAATAAGACAAATGCTATTTTTGGGGCATGTTGAAAGACATAACAGCCTACTAAAAGTAATCTTGGAGGGAAAAATACAAGGTAAAAGAGATAGAGGCAGACCAAGACTGACATGGATGAGTAACATCAAAAGATGGACAAATCAGTCTATGACAACCTGCACCATCAAAGCAAGAGACAGAGCAGAATGGTGTTCCATGGTAGCCAACCTTCGTTGCGGAGATGGCACTCGATGATGATGATGATTCTGTAAAGTCACATATCTGTGGCCTCCAAAATTGTTTCACTCTCTTGTCTGTCCTTGATTTACCTCCATATATCAGGACTGAATCTACATAAAACTAAAGAACTTTATTTTCTTTGTTTAAAACTGATTTTAAAAATCTTTTTCATGCTTTTGAACTTGCCTGAGTTATCTGTACCTCACTTTACATCTATCATCTGAAGTTAGCACCACTGCCAGGTATTTGACTTTGTCTGTTTGACAACTATTTCCAATTGTTTGTTTCAGTGAAGTCATTTTTTTGTATAGAACTTTATCACTTTTGTTCAGGAATGAAGACTAGCTAGAATAACAGAGTTATCTTCTACATCTTCTTTCCATAATCTTCAGGTCATTGGGACACTACTGACACACTTTGTCTACCTGGGGGTCATTGGGACACTACTGACACACTTTGTCTACCTGGGGGTCATTGGGACACTACTGACACACTTTGTCTACCTGGGGTCATTGGGACACTACTGACACACTTTGTCTACCTGGAGGTTGTTAGGACACTACTGACACACTTTGTCTACCTGGGGGTCATTGGGACACTACTGACACACTTTGTCTACCTGGGGGTCTTTGGGACACTACTGACACACTTTGTCTACCTGGAGGTTGTTAGGACACTACTGACACACTTTGTCTACCTGGGGGTCTTTGGGACACTACTGACACACTTTGTCTACCTGGAGGTTGTTAGGACACTACTGACACACTTTGTCTACCTGGGGTCATTGGGACACTACTGACACACTTTGTCTACCTGGGGGTCTTTGGGACACTACTGACACACTTTGTCTACCTGGAGGTTGTTAGGACACTACTGACACACTTTGTCTACCTGGGGGTCTTTGGGACACTACTGACACACTTTGTCTACCTGGGGGTCTTTGGGACACTACTGACACACTTTGTCTACCTGGAGGTCATTGGGACACTACTGACACACTTTGTCTACTTGGAGGTCATTGGGACACTACTGACACACTTTGTCTACCTGGAGGTAATTGGGTCACTACTGACACACTTTGTGTACATGGGGGTCATTGGGACACTACTGACTCACTTTGTCTACCTGGGAGTCGTTGGGACACTACTGACATATACCCTTCACCGTGTCTCTCTATCTCTAGTCATTCTTTCAGACTTTGCAAAGTTACATCTTGTCCATTCTCTGATGTTATCTACCCATCTCTTTCTCCACCTACCTCTCCTTCTCGCTCCCTTCCACAGTTCCTTGCAGAATGGTCTTTGCTAGGCCAGGTGATTGAGATAAATGGCCAAATCATTTTCATTTTGCATTCCTACACAACAGTTAAAAGATGATGTACTCCGATTGCTTGTTGTATTTTAATTCACCAGTAACCTGCATCCTCCCTTTTTCCAACTGACAAATAGAAGCTGCACATGAAGCACTTGAGCATGTAGCATTAACAGGCATGTGAGTGTGTGCAGTGCTGCATTTGTTTGTGTGTTGCAGGTAAGGTGCTGCCTGCAGTTGATGAAGATGACCAAGATGGTAGCTACGACATGGTCACTGCCATGGATGAATCCTACAATTCAAGGATAGGCTATGGTTAGTCCAACAGAGAACATCTTTTAGTTTATGTCAAATAGACTAGACTGTATGTAGTCCTGTAATGTATACAGACACATGTCCAAGTTATTCTTCTTCTGGTAGCCAGTAGTGGGGTGTGATAAACACTCTAAGGTATGGTGACAGCTTTACAAGAAAGGAACACAACACAATACTGACATTTTGGCCTATTGCCTTCTTCAGAATACTTCAGCCACAGGCCGAAACGTCAGTATTGTGTTTTGTTCCTTCCTTGTAAAGCTGTCACCATACCTTGGAGTGTTTATCACACCCCACTACTGGCTTCTTGCTACCAGCTTTACCGCAGCATTGCAATTATTTGCCTGTTCCAAATTCTTCTTCTGCTTCTGTGATCAGTGTCTTATGCTCAACAAACTACTCAGAGATGAGTTTCATTCATGAACAGGAGGTCTTTGTGAGTGACCCATGGCTTGTCTGTCACTCATTTTAGCACACTCCACAGCATTATGAAAAGTTGTAGAAATCAAAACTCATCAGCACAAAAACAAAACTTAGACTATTCAAATCAAACATACCATCAACCCTTATGTATGTATGCCAGATCTTGGAAATACAACACAACATACAGAAACAAAGATGAATGCATTTGAAATAAATATCTAAGGAAAATACTTGGTATAGCATGTAATGAGTTCAGAACAAACGAGGAAATTAGAGAAATCACCAATCAACCACTAATATCATCAGTAATGAAGACAATGGACACATGTTGGACATGCGATAAGAGATAATAATTGAATAGCAAAGCAAGCCCTCAAATGGGAAACAACAGGTAGGAGGAAAAGAGACCGACCAAGAGAAACACTGAGAAGAACATTGATCAGAGAGGCAAAGACAGCAGGAATCTGTTCCCTCAATGAGATCGAGATGCTTGCACAGAACAGAGACAAATGGCGAGATTTGATAAAAGATCTTTGCAAGGATTGAGACTGCTAGAAAGAAAATTTAGAAACAGGGAAAGAGTATCTGAGTCTATGCCCTATGGGCTGGTTACAGCTCGAAAGGTCGATAGATAGATAGCAATATGGTGTGTATGTCCCCGACATTTCCATGTCTTCATGTCATCTTCAGTCACAAGAAGCGGAGAGCTCTTTTGTTAATAGGATAATAAAGGTTTAAAAAATGACAAAGAAGAAAATAGAATGGAATCACAAATCAGGTTAGTTCCAGTTTCAGAAAGGACATTAATGGAATTCTTCCTGCCCATATACTTGTTCATATAGAGCTTGCATACATATGATTTAAGAGTTATGGTTATGGAAGGCTCTGGTATCATTGCAAATGAATTAAAATCCATAATTGCTCAACTGCCTGTGCCAGTGGAATCATCTGAATTAATATCTCATCTCCCAAACAAAGAAAGGTAGCTGCAGTCCCCATCATAGCAGTCTCAGCACATGCCATAAGACATAAAGTGAAACTGCACAGAAAGTGAACACAGCCATCTGTTCCCCATCATACAATATCATCATTCATAGTAAGCAATCAGAATATCGAAACACGATCAAAAACGGATGAAACGCACGATTTAAAATTTAAGATGGGTTTAGACTTTTTACTCAAATACGATTTAAGAGGTTGATCTCCAAAGTTGTTCATTCTGGCTTGCTACTTCAGCCTAAAATGTGTACAGTGGTAACTTTCATGTGCAGAAGGCACCTAGAGAACTGACACATTGTATGGTCAGCTTAGAAATGTGTTTTTGTAGCAGCAGAAATAGAGCTAAAGGAAGGTTTCTGCCAATCAGTCTAGAAAACAAATGTTGTTGGTAGCATCTCTTCTAAAAGTCAGATTTCCTCTTGTTTCATGTATTGACCTTCCTACTAATGTCTTCTAGAACCAAATTATTAAAAAATACAGGATCTGAAGGAAGTGAAAATGAAGGCTTCAGACAAAACAGGAAAGACAATTTGTGACATATTATGGGCTTTTGTAATCAAATTCATGACCACATACACCTACCAGAATGGCACGTAATGATTTGGTTTTGTTCAATATGTACCCATTGCCTTGTGGGTGAGACTTTTAACTCAAATGATAGCGAAGGGAACCATAAACATAGCAATTGAAGTCAAGGGGAAACCACTGTTGTAGTTATCTATTATAGTAATGATTAAAGCTGAACTACCCAAAAAGGAGGAAACAGCATTCTTGAGTTATAACGAGAAGTGAAGACATATCATGTCAGCCAGGGGAGAAGAGATGGAGGGAAACAGATGAGATTTCAATTTTGTGAATATACAGCCATGTTCAGAGTGGGAGAAGCCGGAGGATGAGCGTTGTATTGAAATCCAAAGAATAAACCAACATTGAGTTGGTGTCATCAGTCACAACATGCTAAGTGCTTACACTAAAGAAGGTGTCTGTGCTTTGATGGATTTGTCTGACATGAATTGAGCTTTCCAACAAATGAGGAAGATACTATGCAACCCATTTTTGACAATAGAAACAAGAAAAAGAGTTCTTAAGTGTTATGTAGAGCCAGTCTTAATATATGGATGTGAATCATGGACAATAGGACAACAGACAGGAAAGTCACTGGAGGCTGTGAAATGTGGTTTTACAGAAGAATGTTGCGAATACCATGGACAGCTAAGAAAGAAGAGTAATGAAAACGTTATGAAAGAGGCCAAAGCAAAAAGAGAGCTAGTTTCCAATATTAGGAAGAAACAATCATCATTTTTTGGCCATGTATTGAGAAGAGAACAACTGGAATATATTGTAACAACTGGGAAAATTGAGGGACGAACAGATAGAGGGAAGCAAAGAGAAAGATACCAGACAGATTAAGAGAATGGCTTGGCAGAAGGTCAACAACAGAAATGATAAATAACTGTCGAGATTGAAAGTTGTGGAGAGACGTGATCCCAGTACTTAATGATGATGATGAAAATTGAGCTTGGTCTCATGACTAATAAAAATACCAGAGAGGTTCAAGAAATGTCAAATATGAAATTAACAGCTGAATTGATCAACAGTTCTAAAGACATGATCATCTATGGCATGGCACTTGCTAAAGAGATTATTTGCTCAGATGAAGAAATAAACATGAGGTTACCAACTTCTTTGGCAGAACCATCAAGCCAGGTTGGACTACTACATGAACGCCTGTACATCTCACTGGAGACAGCATTAGGGCACTCGTTCACCTCTTTGCCATGCATAATGTCTGCATGTTTTTGTTCTCCATAACTGGATGTGAACCCTCTACTAATCTCAAGAAGCACTCACCCAGTGACTCTCAGATTAATGTGCTAATCATATAGTGCCCATCATGCAGTGACTCTCAGATTACTGTGCTAATCATATAGTGCCCATCATGAAGTGACTCTCAGATTGCTTTGCCAATCATATAGTGCCCATCATGCAGTGACTCTCAGATTACTGTGCTAATCATATAGTGCCCATCATGCAGTGACTCTCAGATTAATGTGCTAATCATATAGTGCCCATCATTCAGTGACTCTCAGATTGCTTTGCCAATCATATAGTGCCCATCATGCAGTGACTCTCAGATTAATGTGCTAATCATATAGTGCCCATCTTGCAGTGACTCTCAGATTACTGTGCTAATCATATAGTGCCCATCATGCAGTGACTCTCAGATTACTGTGCCCATCATGCAGTGACTCTCAGATTACTGTGCCAATCATATAGTGCCCATCATGCAGTGACTCTCAGATTACTGTGCCAGTCATATAGTGCCCATCATGCAATGACTCAGATTACTGTGCTAATCATATAGTGCCCATCATACAGTGACTCTCAGATTACTGTGCCATCATATAGTGCCCATCATGCAGTGACTGTCACTAGATTCATATAGTACTCATTACTGTTACCAAATTCATATAGTACTCATGACTGTCACACTACACTCATGACACTGTGCTCATCATAGAGTGTACATGACACAGAATCCACCACACAGACCCCACCCTCAATACAATTCCCATTATTGGAAATGAAAATAATAGAGAGGACTTTGTCAGTAATCAGTCTTCCCACCCTTTACCCCAGACTCTAGAGGACTTTGTGCAGCAAATCAGTCTTCCCATCCTTCACCCAGACTCTAGAGGACTTTGTACAGCAAATCAGTCTTCCCACCCTTTACCCAGACTCTAGAGGACTTTGTGCAGCAAATCAGTCTTGCCACCCTTCACCCCAGACTCTAGAGGATTTTATGCAGCAAATCAGTCTTCCCACCCTTCACTCCAGACTCTAGAGGACTTTGTGCAGCAAATAAGTCTTCCCACCCTTCACCCCAGACTCTAGAGGACTTTGTCAGAAATCAGTCTTCCCACCCTCCACCCCTTACTCTAGAGGACTTTGTCAGCAATCAGTCTTCCCACCCTCCACCCCTTACTCTAGAGGACTTTGTCAGCAATCAGTCTTCCCACCCTCCACCCCTTACTCTAGAGGACTTTGTCAGCAATCAGTCTTCCCACCCTCCACCCCTTACTCTAGAGGACTTTGTCAGCAATCAGTCTTCCCACCCTCCACCCCTTACTCTAGAGGACTTTGTCAGCAATCAGTCTCCCACCCTCCACCCCTTACTCTAGAGGACTTTGTCAGCAATCAGTCTTCCCTCCCTCCACCCCTTACTCTAGAGGACTTTGTCAGCAATCAGTCTTCCCACCTTTCACCCCAGACTCTAGAGGACTTTGTCAGCAATCAGTCTTCCCACCTTTCACCCCTTACTCTAGAGGACTTTGTCAGCAATCAGTCATCCCACCCTTCACCCCTTACTCTAGAGGACTTTGTCAGCAATCAGTCTTCCCACCCTCCACCCCTTACTCTAGAGGACTTTGTCAGCAATCAGTTGTCCCACCTTTCACCCCTTACTCTAGAGGACTTTGTCAGCAATCAGTCATCCCACCCTTCACCCCTTACTCTAGAGGACTTTGTCAGCAATCAGTCATCCCACCCTTCACCCCTTACTCTAGAGGACTTTGTCAGCAATCAGTCTTCCCACCTTTCACCCCAGACTCTAGAGGACTTTGTCAGCAATCAGTCTTCCCACCTTTCACCCCTTACTCTAGAGGACTTTGTCAGCAATCAGTCATCCCACCCTTCACCCTTACTCTAGAGGACTTTGTCAGCAATCAGTCTTCCCACCCTCCACCCAGACTCTAGAGGACTTTGTCAGCAATCAGTCTTCCCACCTTTCACCCCAGACTCTAGAGGACTTTGTCAGCAATCAGTCTTCCCACCTTTCACCCCTTACTCTAGAGGACTTTGTCAGCAATCAGTCTTCCCACTTTCACCCCTTACTCTAGAGGACTTTGTCAGCAATCAGTCATCCCACCCTTCACCCCTTACTCTAGAGGACTTTGTCAACAATCAGTCTTCCCACCTTTCACCCCAGACTCTAGAGGACTTTGTCAGCAATCAGTCTCCCACCTTTCACCCCTTACTCTAGAGGACTTTGTCAGCAATCAGTCTTCCCACCTTTCACCCCTTACTCTAGAGGACTTTGTCAGCAATCAGTCTTCCCACCTTTCACCCCTTACTCTAGAGGACTTTGTCAGCAATCAGTCTTCCCACCTTTCACCCCTTACTCTAGAGGACTTTGTCAGCAAACAGTCTTCCCACCCTCCACCCCTTACTCTAGAGGACTTTGTCAGCAATCAGTCATCCCACCCTTCACCCCTTACTCTAGAGGACTTTGTCAACAATCAGTCTTCCCACCTTTCACCCCAGACTCTAGAGGACTTTGTCAGCAATCAGTCATCCCACCTTTCACCCCAGACTCTAGAGGACTTTGTCAGCAATCAGTCTTCCCACCTTTCACCCCTTACTCTAGAGGACTTTGTCAGCAATCAGTCTTCCCACCTTTCACCCCAGACTCAGCAAGCCAGGTAGCCTCTTGCTGGGTTAATAAACCACCTCAGGCATGAACTAAAAGCTGTATTTTGACAAGACCACTTTGTGACCACAGACCTGAAGCAGTCAGCCCACCATGCTTATAATAGTTGCATTTCTATTGCAGTTCAGTTATTCTTCCTTTGTTATTGAGCACTTTTTTGACTTGCTTGAACATTTGTATCTGCACTTAATAATCAAAGCTACAACACGCAGCCTTTCACACTTGCTGATTACACCATCCTAAACCAGCTATTTTTTTTCAGAATCTGCATGATTTTGACACAAATGAATAAAAACTGTCATTAAGAAAATGTATTTTCTTGTATAGCCTTCATTATTATTATTACATCATCATCATCATTCATTTGTGTAAATGTACATACATTTCATTGGCTTCCCTCCAATGTCCTAAGTTTTATGGGGAATTTGGTGTTAGTGCCCATATTTTTCAATTCCCTCCCCCCCCCTCCACCCCCCTAAAGTATCCCCGTCACACCAAGTGGCATATAGGGAATATGGTGTTGGTGACCATAAAATTTACAAACCTTCAGCACATGATTTTTGGGGTAACGTGGTCGTTATTACGCCCGTGCCGCTTTACTTTCCCAGAAAAAAATCAGGTACCCATTAAAGGCTGGGTGAACCAAAAGACATCGGTGGGGATCGAACCCTATCTCTTGTCCTATGTAGTCCAGTTCACTAACCACTGTGCTACCGCGGCTCCCAAGGGCTGCTTGTATTTACCCTTGTAACCTTACAAGGGTGAATCATATCAACATAACCATATAGCAGATATAGTTGCTACATAAGACATGTTTGTATGAAATGATATATTGATCAATCATGCTACAAAATATATCATTATGAAGAGAAGCTCAACATTACTGAGAACTTAAGAAAAGTAGAAGACACAGTTCTTAGAAATCGGCTCAAGATATCTGACAAGTGCTAGGCAGAAAGTAGTCAGTCACTCATTACCAACAACAGCTAAGCAGAAAGTAGTCAGTCACTCATTACCAACAACAGCTAGGCAGAAAGTAGTCAGTCATTACCAACAGCAGCTAGGCAGAAAGTAGTCAGTCACTTATGACCAACAGCAGCTAGGCATAAAGTAGTCAGTCACTCATTACCAACAACAGCTAGGCAGAAAGTAGTCAGTCACTTATGACCAACAGCAGCTAGGCAGAAAGTAGCCAGTCACTCATTACCAACAGCAGCTAGGCAGAAAGTGGCAGTTACTTATGACCAACAGCAACTAGTCAGAAAGTAGCTAGTCACTTATGACCATCAGCAGCTAGGCAGAAAGTAGCCAGTCACTCATTACCAGCAGCAGCCAGGCAGAAAGTAGTCAGTCACTCATGACCAACAGCAGCTAGGCAGAAAGTAGTCAGTCACTCATGACCAACAGCAGCTAGGCAGAAAGTAGTCAGTCACTTATGACCAACAGCAGCTAGGCAGAAAGTAGTCAGTCACTCATGACCAACAGCTTCTAGGCAGAAAGTAGCCAGTCACTCATTACCAACAGCAGCTAGGCAGAAAGTTTCCGTCACTTATGACCAACAGCAGCTAGGCAGAAAGTAGTCAGTCACTTATTACCAATAGCTGCTAGGCAGAAAGTAGCCAGTCACTTATGACCAACAGCAGCTAGGCAGAAAGTAGTCAGTCACTTATTACCAACAACAGCTAGGCAGAAAGTAGTCAGTCACTCATTCATTACCAACAGCAGCTAGGCAGAGAGTAGTCAGTCACTCATTCCCAACAACAGCTAGGCAGAAAGTAGTCAGTCACTCATTACCAACAGCAGCTAGGCAGAAAGTAGCCAGTCACTCATTACCAATAGCAGCTAGGCAGAAAGTAGTTAGTCACTCATTACCAGCAGCTGCTAGGTGTAAAGTAGCCAGTCACTTTTGACCAGCAGCAGCTAGGCAGAAAGTAGTCAGTCACTTATGACCAACAGCAGTTAGGCAGAAAGTAGTCAGTCACTTATGACCAACAGCAGCTAGGCAGAAAGTAGTCAGTCACTTATTACCAACAACAGCCAGGCAGAAAGTAGTCAGTCACTTGTGACCAACAACAGCTAGGCAGAAAGTAGTCAGTCACTTATGACCAACAGCAGCTAGGCAGAAAGTGGTCGTCACTTATGACAAGCAGCAGCTCGGCATAAAGTAGTCAGTTACTTATGACCAACAGCAACTAGGCAGAAAGTAGCCAGTCACTCATTACCAATAGCAGCTAGGCAGAAAGTAGTTAGTCACTCATTACCAGCAGCTGCTAGGTGTAAAGTAGCCAGTCACTTTTGACCAGCAGCAGCTAGGCAGAAAGTAGTCAGTCACTTATGACCACAGCAGTTAGGCAGAAAGTAGTCAGTCACTTATGACCAACAGCAGCTAGGCAGAAAGTAGTCAGTCACTCCTTACCAACGACAGCTAGGCAGAAAGTAGTCAGTCACTCCTTACCAACAACAGCTAGACAGAAAGTAGTCAGTCACTCCTTACCAACGACAGCTAGGCAGAAAGTAGTCAGTCAGTTATGACCAACAGCAGCTAGGCAGAAAGTGGCCGTAACTTATGACAAACAGCAGCTACGCATAAAGTAGTCAGTTACTTATGACCAACAGTAGCTAGGCAGAAAGTAGCCAGTCACTTATGACCAACAACAGCCAGGCAGAAAGTAGTCAGTCACTTATGACCAACAGCAGCTAGGCAGAAAGTAGTCAGTCACTTATTACCAACAACAGCTAGGCAGAAAGTAGTCAGTCACTTATGACCAACAGCAGCTAGGCAGAAAGTAGTCAGTCACTTATTACCAACAGCTTCTAGGCAGAAAGTAGCCAGTCACTTATGACCAACAGCAGCTAGGCAGAAAGTGGTCAGTCACTTATGACCAACAGTAGCTAGGCAGAAAGTAGCCAGTCACTTATGACCAACAACAGCCAGGCAGAAAGTAGTCAGTCACTTATGACCAACAACAGCTAGGCAGAAAGTAGTCAGTCACTCATTACCAACAACAGCTAGACAGAAAGCAGTCAGTCACTCATTACCAACAGCAGCTAGGCAGAAAGCAGTCAGTCATTACCAACAACAGCTAGGCAGAAAGTAGTCAGTCACTCATTACCACAACAGCTAGGCAGAAAGCAGTCAGTCACTCATTACCAACAACAGCTAGACAGAAAGTAGTCAGTCACTTATGACCAACAGCAGCTAGGCAGAAAGTAGTCAGTCACTCCTTACCAACGACAGCTAGGCAGAAAGTAGTCAGTCACTCCTTACCAACAACACCTAGACAGAAAGTAGTCAGTCACTCTTACCAACGACAGCTAGGCAGAAAGTAGTCAGTCACTTATGACCAACAGCAGCTAGGCAGAAAGTGGTCGTCACTTATGACAAGCAGCAGCTCGGCATAAAGTAGTCAGTTACTTATGACCAACAGCAACTAGGCAGAAAGTAGCCAGTCACTCATTACCAATAGCAGCTAGGCAGAAAGTAGTTAGTCACTCATTACCAGCAGCTGCTAGGTGTAAAGTAGCCAGTCACTTTGACCAGCAGCAGCTAGGCAGAAAGTAGTCAGTCACTTATGACCAACAGCAGTTAGGCAGAAAGTAGTCAGTCACTTATGACCAACAGCAGCTAGGCAGAAAGTAGTCAGTCACTTATTACTAACAGCTTCTAGGCAGAAAGTAGCCAGTCACTTATGACCAACAGCAGCTAGGCAGAAAGTAGTCAGTCACTTATGACCAACAGTAGCTAGGCAGAAAGTAGCCAGTCACTTATGACCAACAACAGCAGGCAGAAAGTAGTCAGTCACTTGTGACCAACAACAGCTAGGCAGAAAGTAGTCAGTCACTTATGACCAACAGCAGCTAGGCAGAAAGTGGTCGTCACTTATGACAAGCAGCAGCTCGGCATAAAGTAGTCAGTTACTTATGACCAACAGCAACTAGGCAGAAAGTAGCCAGTCACTCATTACCAATAGCAGCTAGGCAGAAAGTAGTTAGTCACTCATTACCAGCAGCTGCTAGGTGTAAAGTAGCCAGTCACTTTTGACCAGCAGCAGCTAGGCAGAAAGTAGTCAGTCACTTATGACCAACAGCAGTTAGGCAGAAAGTAGTCAGTCACTTATGACCAACAGCAGCTAGGCAGAAAGTAGTCAGTCACTTATTACCAACAGCTTCTAGGCAGAAAGTAGCCAGTCACTTATGACCAACAGCAGCTAGGCAGAAAGTAGTCAGTCACTTATGACCAACAGTAGCTAGGCAGAAAGTAGCCAGTCACTTATGACCAACAACAGCCAGGCAGAAAGTAGTCAGTCACTTGTGACCAACAGCAGCTAGGCAGAAAGTAGTCAGTCACTCATTACCAACAACAGCTAGGCAGAAAGCAGTCAGTCAGTCATTACCAACAACAGCTAGGCAGAAAGTAGTCAGTCACTCATTACCAACAACAGCTAGGCAGAAAGCAGTCAGTCACTCATTACCAACAACAGCTAGACAGAAAGTAGTCAGTCACTTATGACCAACAGCAGCTAGGCAGAAAGTAGTCAGTCACTCCTTACCAACGACAGCTAGGCAGAAAGTAGTCAGTCACTCCTTACCAACAACAGCTAGACAGAAAGTAGTCAGTCACTCCTTACCAACGACAGCTAGGCAGAAAGTAGTCAGTCAGTTATGACCAACAGCAGCTAGGCAGAAAGTGGCCGTAACTTATGACAAACAGCAGCTAGGCATAAAGTAGTCAGTTACTTATGACCAACAGTAGCTAGGCAGAAAGTAGCCAGTCACTTATGACCAACAACAGCCAGGCAGAAAGTAGTCAGTCACTTATGACCAACAGCAGCTAGGCAGAAAGTAGTCAGTCACTTATTACCAACAACAGCTAGGCAGAAAGTAGTCAGTCACTTATGACCAACAGCAGCTAGGCAGAAAGTAGTCAGTCACTTATTACCAACAGCTTCTAGGCAGAAAGTAGCCAGTCACTTATGACCAACAGCAGCTAGGCAGAAAGTGGTCAGTCACTTATGACCAACAGTAGCTAGGCAGAAAGTAGTCAGTCACTTATGACCAACAACAGCCAGGCAGAAAGTAGTCAGTCACTTATGACCAACAACAGCTAGGCAGAAAGTAGTCAGTCACTCATTACCAACAACAGCTAGACAGAAAGCAGTCAGTCACTCATTACCAACAGCAGCTAGGCAGAAAGCAGTCAGTCATTACCAACAACAGCTAGGCAGAAAGTAGTCAGTCACTCATTACCAACAACAGCTAGGCAGAAAGCAGTCAGTCACTCATTACCAACAACAGCTAGACAGAAAGTAGTCAGTCACTTATGACCAACAGCAGCTAGGCAGAAAGTAGTCAGTCACTCCTTACCAACGACAGCTAGGCAGAAAGTAGTCAGTCACTCCTTACCAACAACACCTAGACAGAAAGTAGTCAGTCACTCCTTACCAACGACAGCTAGGCAGAAAGTAGTCAGTCACTTATGACCAACAGCAGCTAGGCAGAAAGTGGTCGTCACTTATGACAAGCAGCAGCTCGGCATAAAGTAGTCAGTTACTTATGACCAACAGCAACTAGGCAGAAAGTAGTCAGTCACTCATTACTAACAGCTGCTAGGCAGAAGTAGTCAGTCACTCATTACCAACAGCTGCTAGATAAAGTAGTCAGTCACTTATGACCAACAGCTTCTAGGCAGAAAGTAGTCAGTCACTCATTACCAACAGCTGCTAGATAAAGTAGTCAGTCACTTATGACCAACTGCTTCTAGGCAGAAAGTAGTCAGTCACTCATTACCAACAGCTGCTATTTAAAGTAGTCAGTCACTTATGACCAACAGCTTCTAGGCAGAAAGTAGTCAGTCACTCATTACCAACAGCTGCTAGATAAAGTAGTCAGTCACTTATGATCAACTGCTTCTAGGCAGAAAGTAGTCAGTCACTCATTACCAACAGCAGCTAGACAGAAAGTATCAGTCAATAAATCAAAGCTGATCAAGATCCGACATGACCTTTTTAATGGTGGGTCTGGTAACAGACTGGTACATCCATTACCACCATCACTACCTGACATTATACTTCCTAGGACTCTTATTTAGAGAAGACTGTTTATATATAATGATGTTTCTCCTCTCTTATTGATATCTTACTTATCTTTCTTGTTGCAATCTCATTCATTCCTCTCATATTACTGCATCACTCATCCCTCTCATATTACTGCATCACTCATCCCTCTCATATTACTGCATCACTCATCCCTCTCATATTACTGCATCACTCATCCCTCTCATATTACTGCATCACTCATCCCTCTCATATTACTGCATCACTCATCCCTCTCATATTACTGCATCACTCATCCCTCTCATATTACTGCATCACTCATCCCTCTCATATTACTGCATCACTCATCCCTCTCATATTGCTGCATCACTCATCCCTCTCATATTGCTGCATCACTCATCCCTCTCATATTACTGCATCACTCATCCCTCTCATATTGCTGCATCACTCATCCCTCTCATATTACTGCATCACTCATCCCTCTCATATTGCTGCCTCACTCATCCCTCTCATATTACTGCATTACTCATCCCTCTCATATTACTGCCTCACTCATCCCTCTCATATTGCTGCCTCACTCATCCCTCTCATATTACTGCATCACTCATCCCTCTCATATTACTGCATCACTCATCCCTCTCATATTGCTGCCTCACTCTGCATCACTCATCCCTCTCATATTACTGCCTCACTCATCCCTCTCATATTACTGCATCACTCATCCCTCTCATATTACTGCCTCACTCATCCCTCTCGTATTGCTGCATCACTCATCCCTCTCATATTACTGCATCACTCATCCCTCTCATATTACTGCATCACTCATCCCTCTCATATTACTGCATCACTCATCCCTCTCATATTACTGCATCACTCATCCCTCTCGTATTGCTGCCTCACTCATCCCTCTCATATTGCTGCCTCACTCATCCCTCTCATATTGCAATCTCAGCCATCCCTCTCATATTGCCATCTTACTCATCCCTCTCATATTGCTGTCTCACTCTTCCATCTCAGATAACTACCTCACTCGTTTCTTCCTTATTGCTGTCTCACTCATCCCTCTTATATTGCTACCTCACTTGTTTTCTCCTTATTGCTTAATCACTTGTTTCCTCCATATTGTTATCTCACTCATCCTTTATTTCTATCTCACTTAACCATAATATTTCTATCTCACTCATCCCTTATTTCTATCTCACTCATCCCTTATTTCTATCTCACTCATCCCTTATTGCTATCTCACTCATCCCCCTAATATTTCTATCTCACTCATCCCTTATTGCTATCTCACTTAACCATAATATTTCTATCTCACTCATCCCTTAATGCTATCTCACTCATCCCCCTAATATTTCCATCTCACTCATCCCTTATTGCTATCTCACTCATCCCTTATTGCTATCTCACTCATCCCCCTAATATTTCTATCTCACTCATCCCTTGTTTCTATCTCTCTCATCCCTTATTTCCATCTCACTCATCCCCCTAATATTTCTATCTCACTCATCCCTTATTGCTATCTCACTCATCCCCCTAATATTTCTATCTCACTCATCCCTTGTTTCTATCTCACTCATCCCTTGTTTCTATCCCACTCATCCCTTGTTTCTATCTCACTCATCCCTTGTTTCTATCTCACTCATCCCTTGTTTCTATCCCACTCATCCCTTATTGCTATCTCACTCATCCCCTAATATTTCTATCTCACTCATCCCTTGTTTCTATCTCACTCATCCCTTATTGCTGTCTCATCATCCCCCTAATATTTCTATCTCACTCATCCCTTGTTTCTATCCCACTCATCCCTTGTTTCTATCTCACTCATCCCTTGTTTCTATCCCACTCATCCCTTATTGCTATCTCACTCATCCCTTGTTTCTATCTCACTCATCCCCTAATATTTCTATCTCACTCATCCCTTGTTTCTATCCCACTCATCCCTTGTTTCTATCTCACTCATCCCTTGTTTCTATCCCACTCATCCCTTATTGCTATCTCACTCATCCCTTATTGCTATCTCACTCATCCCCCTAATATTTCTATCTCACTCATCCCTTGTTTCTATCTCTCTCATCCCTTATTTCCATCTCACTCATCCCCCTAATATTTCTATCCCACTCATCCCTTGTTTCTATCCCACTCATCCCTTATTGCTGTCTCAATCATCCCACTTATATTGCAGTTTCCACGAACTCCCTTTTTGCTGTCCACTGTCTCATTCATACATTCTTTACTACCATGTCACTCATTCCTCTTTTTGTTTTTGCTGTTTCATTCATTCCTATCTCCTTGTTTTCTCATTCGTTCCTCCCTTACTACTGTATCTACTCATACCTTCCTACTGCCATCGTTACAATTATCAATTGACATTCTTTATACCACTCTCCCATTTCTAGTGAAGCCCCACCTTCCTACTGCCATCGTTACAATTATCAATTGACATTCTTTATATCACTCTCCCATTTCTAGTGAAGCCCCAGCAGAATATCAGCCCCTATAAGAAGCCCACAGCTCCCATCATGTCTGCCCCGAGTAAAGGGCAGAGAACTCCTATTTCATTTAATTCAAAATCTCCAGAGCTGAAGAACAAAAAAGATGATGCAGATTTATCAGTGAGTAGTTTGTGTTTATTGTTTGTGTTTTGGTGGTCACAGAAATCTGGTAAAACAGAATAATGTTAGAACACATCTCTTTACTTCTGCTATTCTTCTGATGACTACTAAAGGAATTTATCATTCTTTTCATCATCCTTTCTTAAAGGATGTTAAATGATGTTACAACATCAAAATTCTTTATTCGTATTGCATGTTTTTGTATCCCTGACAGGAAAGAACTATCTGGATTAATTTAATATATGGTTCATTGTTCTGTGTAATTTCACCGCTGAAAATGTTCATTTAGGTTCTATCTATCTATCTATTGACCTTTCGAGTCGTAGCCGACCCATAGGGCGTAGACCAGATACTCCTTCTCTTGTCTAAATTTTTATTCAAGCAGTTTTCAATTTTAAAGATATTTTATCAAATCTCGCTATTTGTCTCTGTTCTGTGCAAGCAGCTCTACCTCATTGAGGGAGTCGATTCCTGCATTTAGGTTCAGAGATAAAAAAAAGTTGTTAAACTAGTCACCATCAATCGTGAGTGTTTCAGTAAAATTCAACGTGACCTACACATTTAAACATGATTTGGACAAAACTGCGCCCCAGAAAGATTCAAAAATAATATTTGTGATAACTAAGAAGGTGACAGTTCATTTAAACTTTAAATGGTGTCTTTCAAGTAAAGTAAAAAGTGCAGGTTCCCTTCACGCCTTGTTAGTCATATGGGGAACATGGTGTTAGAGACCATATTTTTCTATAACCACGACACATTTTTTGGTGATGTGGTCGGTATCACGCCAGGCCACCTTTACTTCCAGAAAAATATCTGGTACCCATTTTTAGAGGCTGGGTTAACTCTGGAGCTTTGTCAGTCCGAAAAGAAAATCCGCCACTGCTGGGTATCGAACCTGGACCCTTCTGGTCAGGAAGCGAGTATACTAACCACTCAGGCATCTCTCTACTGCATAGTTATTATTTTAAAACATGAATTCTTGTTATTTAATAACACCATAGAAATACTAATATACCTTTGTTGGGTTAATTGTGTGCATGTGTCCAAATTACAGATCAGCTGCTCTCTAAAAATGTCATCATAAATTAATTAAATTTATTTTATATGCTATAAAAGAGAATATTTAAGAGAATAACTTAAAGTTGTCAAATTAATATAATTAAATTCTGCTTTAAGTTCTTCTATCTATCTATCAAAGATCTAAGAATAATAAAGAACATGTACTGGCAACAAACAGCAGCCATAAGAACTGGAAACCAATTGGGAATGTTTCAATAAATAAAACAGGGTGTTAGACAAGTTGTGTGCTGTCACCAGATTTGTTTAATATTTATAGTGAGATTATTTTAAGATCCATAAGGGGCATGCCTGGAATAACAAATGGAGGTCATAATATAAATAATCTAAGGTATGCTGATGATACAGTCTTAATCGCTAAGAGTGAAAATGAGTTACAAGAAATGTTGGACATTATAGTGAAGAAGCAAAAAAAAAGGACTCAGCCTTAGTAGCAATAAGATAGAAGTAATGGTAACAACAAAGAAAAAGACATCACCTCAGTGCAAAATAAAGACAAGTGGAACAATATTAAAACAGGTAAATCTCTCTCTCTCTCTCTGCGTTCAGGACTCAATCAGAGTAAGGATTCCAGACTCTCATATGAAGTCAGCTGTCAGGCTAAGTGTGTTGATCGCCCCCACAGACAGAACATCATTATTAGAGTCTGTCAGATCCACTCTGACTGAACACCCGTTAATACGTTGCACTGTGTTCTGCGCCAGTGGCCCAGTGCATCCGATTTCAGCCAGCATTTTATTCGGGTTTGCTTTCCCTAGCCTTTGATTGTCCCCAATCTTCCTGCAAGGCAGCAGATGATCTTTTCTGTAGGGGATTCTGCCCTTAGATGGTCGGCCCTCCCAGGTTTACGAGCACCATCTGTCCGAGTCACTAGAGGTGACTAACACAGAGATGCACACACAAAGATGTGAGATGTGACTAACACAGACATACACACACAAAGATGTGAGATGTGACTAACACATACATGCACACACAAAGATATGAGATGTGACTAATGCAGACATGCACACAACGATACGAGGCATGACTAACACTGACACACATCAAGATATATGACACATGACTAACATAAACATGCACATAAAGATATGAGATATAACTGACATTGACATGCACACACAAAGATATGACACATGCCTAACATAGACATTCACACAAAGATAAGAGAAATGACTAACATAGATATGCACACACAAAGATATGAGATGGGACTAACATAGCCATGCACACACAAGGATATGAGATGTGACAAACACAGACATGCACACACAAAGATATGAGATATGACTAACATAAACATGCACACAAAGATTTGAGATATCACTAACCCAGACATGCACACACAAAGATATGACATATGACTAACACTGAAATGAATTTAAATATTTGAGAACTTTGTTAACCTCAGACGGAAGATGTACAACAGAGGTGAGATGCAGAATGGCTCAGGCAAAAGCAGCTTTCCAAAAAATGAGGAAGATACTATGCAATCCATTTTTGACAATAGAAACAAGAAAAAGAGTTCTTAAATGTTATGTAGAGCCAGTCTTAACATATGGAAGTGAATCATGGACAATAGGACAACAGACAAGAAAATCACTGGAGTCTGTAGAAATGTGGTTTTACAGAAGAATGTTGAGAATACCATGGACAGCTAAGAAGAGTAATGAAAATGTTCTGAAAGAGGTCAAAGCAAAAAGAGAGCTAATTTCCAATATTAGGAAGAAACAATCATCATTTTTTTGCCATGTAATGAGAAGAGAACAACTGGAATATATTGTAACAACTTGGAAAATGAGGGATGAAGAGATAGAGGGAAGCAAGAGAAAAAAATAACACACAGCTTAAGAGAATGGCTTGGCAGAAGGTCAACAACAGAAATGATAAATAACTGTCAAGATCGAAAGTTGTGGAGGGACATGATCACCTACACCAGCAGGCCCGGTACTTGATGATGATGATCTATCTATTGACCTTTCGAACTGTAGTCGACCCATAGGGCATAGACTCAGATAATCTTTCCGTTTTGAAATTTTCTTTCTAGCAGTCTCAAACCTTGCAAAGATCTTTTATGAAATCTGGCCATTTGTCTCTGTTCTTTGCAAGCATCTCAGTTTCATTGAGGGAGCCGAATCCAATGTAAATGCTTACAGAAGTGTGTATTTTAAACAACATTTAGGAACTCTATTTTACTGAGTGTAAAATGATGACATGTGCAAGTCCAGAGAAATTAGGTTAAATAGAAAAATAGAAATTTTCAACTCCAATGTTAAGTCAGTCCTATTATATGGCTGTGAAACATGGAGAACAACAAAAATGACAATTATGAAGATACAGATCTTGATTAATGGATGCCTACGCATAGAATTATGGAAATGTACCAGTCAAATACCAGTGGATAAAGAGATACAGCGTAGATGATGGTGCTGGATAGGACACATACTGCGGAAGCCAACTGAGAGTATTACACAACAGGCCCTTTTTGGAATCCCCAATGAAAAAGACATATAGGAAGACTAAAATATTCTTGGAGAAAACATATATGAAGATGACGAGGAAGACATGGAATGATTTTACAAGAATGGCAAGAAATAGAATGGCTTTGAAAGTGTTTGTTGAAGACCTATGCTCCTCAGGGAGCTGAAAGTGTTTGTTGAAGACCTATGCTCCACAGGGAGCTGAAAGTGTTTGTTGAAGAACTATGCTCCACAGGGAGCTGAAAGTGTTTGTTGAAGATTTATGCTCCACAGGGAGCTGAAAGTGTTTGTTGAAGACCTATGCTCCACAGGGAGCTGAAAGTGTTTGTTGAAGACCTATGCTCCACAGAGAGCTGAAAGTGTTTGTTGAAGACCTATGCTCCACAGGGAGCTGAAAGTGTTTGTTGAAGACCTATGCTCCTCAGGGAGCTGAAAGTGTTTGTTGAAGACCTATGCTCCACAGGGAGCTGAAAGTGTTTGTTGAAGACCTATGCTCCACAGGGAGCTGAAAGTGTTTGTTGAAGACCTATGCTCCACAGGGAGCTGAAAGTGTTTGTTGAAGACCTATGCTCCACAGGGAGCTGAAAGTGTTTGTTGAAGACCTATGCTCCACAGGGAGCTGAAAGTGTTTGTTGAAGACCTATGCTCCACAGGGAGCTGAAGTGTTTGTTGAAGACCTATGCTCCACAGGGAGCTGAAAGTGTTTGTTGAAGACCTATGCTCCACAGGGAGCTGAAAGTGTTTGTTGAAGACCTATGCTCCACAGGGAGCTGAAAGTGTTTGTTGAAGACCTATGCTCCACAGGGAGCTGAAAGTGTTTGTTGAAGACCTATGCTCCACAGGGAGCTGAAAGTGTTTGTTGAAGACCTATGCTCCACAGGGAGCTGAAAGTGTTTGTTGAAGACCTATGCTCCACAGGGAGCTGAAAGTGTTTGTTGAAGACCTATGCTCCACAGGGAGCTGAAAGTGTTTGTTGAAGACCTATGCTCCACAGGGAGCTGAAAGTGTTTGTTGAAGACCTATGCTCCACAGGGAGCTGAAAGTGTTTGTTGAAGACCTATGCTCCACAGGGAGCTGAAAGTGTTTGTTGAAGACCTATGCTCCACAGGGAGCTGAAAGTGTTTGTTGAAGACCTATGCTCCACAGGGAGCTGAAAGTGTTTGTTGAAGACCTATGCTCCACAGGGAGCTGAAAGTGTTTGTTGAAGACCTATGCTCCACAGGGAGCTGAAAGTGTTTGTTGAAGACCTATGCTCCACAGGGAGCTGAAAGTGTTTGTTGAAGACCTATGCTCCACAGGGAGCTGAAAGTGTTTGTTGAAGACCTATGCTCCACAGGGAGCTGAAAGTGTTTGTTGAAGACCTATGCTCCACAGGGAGCTGAAAGTGTTTGTTGAAGGCCTATGCTCCACAGGGAGCTGAAAGTGTTTGTTGAAGACCTATGCTCCACAGGGAGCTGAAAGTGTTTTGTTGAAGACCTATGCTCCACAGGGAGCTGAAAGGAAGAAGAAGGAGATAATGATGACATTATTGACTTCTTTTTTATCATCCATGCGCTACCTTGCCACGCTAAAACAAAGGACACAACTAAAATATCTGTAACGTGTTGCCTAAGCTCCAACTTAGTGAGCTAGGTACCAGTTCCTTTAATAGCTCGGAGCTGCATCGAAACAAGGCCACCTTGTATCGCCAGACCAGCATGTTACGACTACACTACCGACACTACCATCATGTTACCTACAAAGTATTTTAAGATTTAAAGAGGGATGGATGGCTGAAGGCAAGGGGAAAAAATAACCAAACAAGAGCCTCAGTGTACAAACATTGGACATGTTCATTTTGAAATCATTTTTTATATTTTATAGAAGCCAGTAGTGGGCTGTAACATACACTTGTACAAGGTATGGGGACAGCCAGTAGTTGGCTGTAACATACACTCGTACAAGGTATGGGGACAGCCAGTAGTGGGCTGTAACATACACTCGTACAAGGTATGGGGACAGCCAGTAGTTGGCTGTAACATACACTCGTACAAGGTATGGGGACAGCCAGTAGTGGGCTGTAACATACACTCGTACAAGGTATGGGGACAGCCAGTAGTGGGCTGTAACATACACTCGTACAAGGTATGGGGACAGCCAGTAGTTGGCTGTAACATACACTCGTACAAGGTATGGGGACAGCCAGTAGTTGGCTGTAACATACACTCGTACAAGGTATGGGGACAGCCAGTAGTGGGCTGTAACATACACTCGTACAAGGTATGGGGGCAGCCAGTAGTGGGCTGTAACATACACTCGTACAAGGTATGGGGACAGCCAGTAGTGGGCTGTAACATACACTCGTACAAGGTATGGGGACAGCCAGTAGTTGGCTGTAATATACACTCGTACAATGTATGGGGACAGCCAGTAGTTGGCTGTAACATACACTCGTACAAGGTATGGGGACAGCCAGTAGTTGGCTGTAACATACACTCGTACAAGGTATGGGGACAGCCAGTAGTGGGCTGTAACATACACTCGTACAAGGTATGGGGACAGCCAGTAGTTGGCTGTAGCATACACTCGTACAAGGTATGGGGACAGCCAGTAGTTGGCTGTAACATACACTCGTACAAGGTATGATGACAGCCAGTAGTTGGCTGTAACATACACTCGTACAAGGTATGGGGACAGCCAGTAGTGGGCTGTAACATACACTCGTACAAGGTATGGGGACAGCCAGTAGTTGGCTGTAACATACACTCGTACAGGTATGGGGACAGCCAGTAGTGGGCTGTAACGTATACTCGTACAAGGTATGGTAACAGCTTGACAAGTAGGGAACACAACAAAATACTGACGTGTTGGCTGTCATGTGGCCTTCTCAGAACGAGGACAACGGTAATAAACGATGAGGCACTGATAAATGCTGCTACATCTAGGATGATAAGGACTGGTAAATGAAGGAGAAGTGGACAGAGGGATAAGAGATGAAATGGTGATACGAGAGAGAGAGAGAGAGAGAGAGAGTGCTTCATGTTAGAGGATATGTAAAATATGGAAATATAAAAGTATATCTATCTATCTATCTATCTATTGAACTTTCGAGCCGTAGCCAGCCCATAGGGCATAGACCCAGATACTCTTTCTCTTATCTAAATTTTTATTCTAGCAGTTTTCAATCCTTGTAAAGATCTTTTATCAAATCTCGCCATTTGTCTCTGTTCTGTGCAAGCAGCTCTATCTCATTGAGGGAGCCGATTCCTGCTGCTCTTGCCTCTCTCATCAATGTTCTTCTCAGTGTCTCTCTGGGTCTTCCTCTTACCTGTTGTTTCCCACATGAGGGCTTGCTTTGCTATTCGGTTATTATCTCTTCTCATCACATGTCCAACATATGACCATCGTCTTTTCTTGATTACTGAAGATATTAGTGGTTGATTGGCGATTTCTCTAATTTCCTCTTACCTGTTGTTTCTCACATGAAGACTTGCTTTGCTATTCGATTATTATCTCTTCTCATCACATGTCCAACATATGACCATCGTCTTGTCTTTATTACTGAAGATATTAGTGGTTGGTTGGCGATTTCTCTCATTTATACAAGTATAAGTAAAAATTAATTATATCTAAAAATAGACTTAGCTGGTAGAATCCGTCCGCTCACAATGATGGAAGGCTATCGAGTTTTTAGTTTTATTGTTGATATCCAGCTTTGTGTGCAAAAGTCTATGTACAGTTTTATAAACAAACGCATGATAGAACTTTTTTGACCTAATTCTTCAACAGCGCACTAAATAAAACAAAGACAATTCTTTCAGTGTACTTTTCTTATAGTGTACTGCCATAATGAGTGCATCAAGTACAGTCAACAGGATTGTTGATTGTACTACTGTATAGGTTATGGGTGAACTAGTGTTCTTCTTCCTTTCCTTCCTCGTCTGCCTTTCAGCGTTGAGGGGAGATATCATTTGCGGTCTTTTGCTCTTCTGTTCGCCTCTGCTGCTGTTATGTTTCCTAGTGCTTCTAATAATTCCATCCATCCATCTTTTTCGTGGTCGACCCTTGGGTCTGGTGTTCTCACAACATTTGTTGAAGGCTTGTTGTGTTGTGTTTTGATCTTTCTGGTGTCAAGTAACTAGTGTCAAGTGTCAAATATAACGAGTGGTTCTAAACTTGGAAAGTACAAAGGGGCAGGTTCAAATTAATCTGGAAGAAAAGGAGAAAAAAAGAAAGAATGAGAAAAAAAAGGGGTATGGAGGCCACAACAGAAAGAAATGCAAATAATTAAGTGAGAGAATAACATTGGCATAAGTATCTTTACTGTATGTTTTAGTAGTTGTACTAGTTTCTTCTTTGTTTAGTGTGCTGAAGTTGGCACTTTCAGCTTTGTTCTATTTTTCCACTTGTAAACCTTTTCCACTTGTAAACCTGTAACATACACATTTGTATTATTATTTTTTGCTTATTGGCTCAAGCATAGCATGTTTGTATGTTAGGCATCATATTGTAGGTTCATTGAGTTATTTGTGGGTCATCAGCATTGCACTCCGAACATGTCCATAGGTGCTCAGATCCCATCCTCAGCAAGTCTCGCAGTGTCCAGCAACTCACAACTCCAGTTCTGTGTTAGACTTATCGTCTTCTTACACGGCCACTAAGTTTCTCTTTTCTAGCTGTGCCCATCTTAACTCCCTTCTCTTTCATCCGAAGGAGTGACGTGGACTCATGGTTGTTGAATTCCTGTACCCTTCCACTTCTCGGAGGGTATTGATGATGTCAGCACGATCCATTGGTTGACCGTCCTCAACTATAGCGCAACTAGCCAACCTGTCCGCTCTTTCATTTCCCCGTACTCCCGCATGTCCAGGGACATAGACAAAGGTGACCTTACGTATTTTTGACTTCTGCAATGACTCTACCCATTACATGCGTGCAGAGCCTGCCTCCACATTTCTTATCATGCTCATCAAGTCACTGTATGTTCATGTATTATTGTATGTTCATGTATTATTGTATGTTCATGCTTATGTTTTATTTCATTTGTTGTTAGGTTTCTAACATATGCCTATCACTCTTTACAGAAGTCTTTGAGCACAGAAGAGCTGACGGCAGAGATGGCTAATTTGGAAGGTCTCATGAAAGATTTAAATGCTATCACACAGCAGGAGTTTGAGTGTTAGTGTTGGAGTGGGCTTAAAACACAGCAGGAGTTTGAGTGTTAGTGATGGAGTGGGCTTAAACACAGCAGGAGTTTAAGTGTTAGTGATGGAGTGGGCTTAAACACAGCAGGAGTTTGAGTGTTAGTGTTGGAGTGGGCTTAAACACAGCAGGAGTTTGAGTGTTAGTGATGGAGTGGGCTTAAACACAGCAGGAGTTTAAGTGTTAGTGATGGAGTGGGCTTAAACACAGCAGGAGTTTGAGTGTTAGTGATGGAGTGGGCTTAAACACAGCAGGAGTTTGAGTGTTAGTGATGGAGTGGGCTTAAACACATCAGCAGTTTGAGTGTTAGTGATGGAGTGGGCTTAAACACAGCAGGAGTTTGAGTGTTAGTGATGGAGTAGGCTTAAACACAGCAGGAGTTTGAGTGTTAGTGATGGAGTGGGCTTAAACACAGCAGGAGTTTGAGTGTTAGTGATGGAGTGGGCTTAAACACAGCAGGAGTTTTAGTGATGGAGTGGGCTTAAACACATGAGTTTGAGTGTTGGTGATGGCATGGGCTTTAACACATCAGCAGGTTGAGTGTTAGTGATGGTACTGGCTTAAACTCAACAGATATTTGAGTGTTAGTGATGGATCAGGCTAATACACAATAAGAGTTTGAGCGTTAGTGATGGAAAAGATTTAAGGAGAGCTTCAGGTGTGGTGTGATGTTAATTACATAGAAGACTTAAATGCAGTATGAGATTGGGTGTTTGTGATTGGAAAGACTTAAAACACAGCTCGAGATTGAGTGTTAGAGTACATAAATGACATGAACACAATCATACAGTAAGGAATCGAGTATTAGCTACATATATGATATCAACACCACCACACAGTAAGAGTTTGAGCTACATGAAACACTTCAACACCACCACACAGTAAGAGTTTGAGCTACATGAAACACTTCAACACCACCACCACACAGTAAAAGTTTGAGCTACAAGAAACACTTCAACACCACCACCACACAGTAAAAGTTTGAGCTACATGAAACACTTGAAGATTGTAATGTTTTAGTGATAAGACTTTAAAATAGACAACGTGTAGATGATTGCAGAGAAACATTTCACTTGATGCCATCAAAACTCTCAACATTCAAGAGTGCCTAAATTCTTTGTTGCTTTGAAACATAAAAACAAACAGCAACTGAACCTCACAGTATCACCAAGAAATGTCTCGTGGCACAAAGTGGATGACAAGTAATCATTTCTGTGAATGAGTTTGAAATTATGCACATGTTGATCAATAATTTACTCAAAATGTTCATATGTATGTTTTTGAAATAGAATACTGAAAACTGACCATTATAAGGTTGGCTCTCTCTGTGTGTCCGTTGATTAAGGAACGTGTGAATTACTGAATTAACAAAGACAACAAAATCTGTGTGGAGCACAATTTTCAGAAAGAAAGAAATTCATCATTTTTGTTATTATGATACTCAAATAAATGTTGATGATAAAGTGGCAGACATTGTTGGGAAAGGATCAAACTATGGCCAGTGTCAAAGTGAAGTTGTTACCACTTTCTTAGATACCGATCACACCAATTTGATTTTTGCTGGACTTTTTTTATGTTTCAATCCCAGTTTGTCCATACAAAACAGCACAATGTTTTTGTGTGCTGAAAGATGAAATGTTGAAAGCCTTAATCAAAGCTTATGTTGTCATGGACAAAACTAATGTCGTTTTATTGTGTTTTGTCTCTGGTATATTTGTCGTATGTCAGTTCTAGCAGTTTAAATGCCAGTATATGTGTCTATATGTGGTTAATATGCATTGTATTTATCAAACAGCAGCAGTTTTCCCTCCTGGTTTTGTCATTTTTTTTTAAAATTTGAAGTCAATACATCACATTATCCTTTAATCAGTATCTGAATTTCAACAGCATTGACCTGTTTTGATCTGTTTTGTGTGTTTGTGACAAGATGAACTCATTTATTTTCTCCAGGCGGGGCTGACTTTATGCAGCTCATTTGTGGCTGCCTTTTATATACTTGATGTTTTATTTTTCCTATCTACCTTGACATTCATTGGGCTTCCGAGGTTAGAGGGAGGGGGTCACTTGGTAGCAACATTGCAGATAATTACATGCAAATATTGTTATGTTATGTTCAGTTATGTTAGGATCATCATCATTATCATCATCACTGCACTCTAGGCACATCCGTAGGTGTTCCGATCATCTCAAAATCAGCACATTTGTACCAGGTAGGTGTTGCTTGACAATTACTTTCATTATATCCAGAATATCGTTCTGTTCTTGCACTGCCACTTTTCCATACATAGATCAGAGCACCTTTGTCATTGGAATTGTTACAGATGAGGGCCTTAACCACAATCTCTTCTCTGTATCCAGCATCTAGTGTGGCAATGGCAGAAAAGGTGGTACTGAATCCTGGAGACACAGGTACCCAGTCTAAAAAAAAGTAGAGGTTCCCTCCTCGCCTTGCTAGTTGTATGGGGGATATGGTGTTAGTGACCATATTTTTCTATGACCACTGCACATTTTTGGGTGATGTGGTTAGTATCAAGCCAGGCCATCTTTACTTCCCAGAAAAATCTCTGGTACCCATTTTTAGAGGCTGGGTGAATACCCAGAGCCTTGTCAGTCCGAAAAAAATCTGCCACTGTTGGGGATTGAATCCGGACCCTTCTGGTCAGGTTAGACATTCTATCCCAGGAGTAATGTTAGGCAGTTGACACAACCAATTTAACTGTATCCTCTGGCACTGATTTATCCCTCCTTAATCTGCTCCCCTTATCCTCAATGAACTTCTTATATAGCGGATGTTCCTGATCAACATTTATCTTTATCTTTGCACATGCTCTCCAGGTCTTGAGTCTGTCCTCCATAGTGGGGAAATTGTCACACATGAAGTGCTTCTCATGATCTCCAGTATAATGAGCAAGACTGAATCACATTGTCACACATAAGGTACCTCTAGTGATCTCCAGTATAATGTGCAAGACTGAATCACATTGTCACACATAAGGTACCTCTAGTGATCTCCAGTATAATGTGCAAGACTGAATCACATTGTCACACATAAGGTACCTCTAGTGATCTCCAGTATAATGTGCAAGACTGAATCACATTGTCACACATAAGGTACCTCTCGTGATCTCCAGTATAATGTGCAAGACTGAATCACATTGTCACACATAAGGTACCTCTAGTGATCTCCAGTATAATGTGCAAGACTGAATCACATTGCCACACATGAGGTACCTCTAGTGATCTCCAGTATAATGTGCAAGACTGAATCACATTGTCACACATAAGGTACCTCTAGTGATCTCCAGTATAATGTGCAAGACTGAATCACATTGTCACACATAAGGTACCTCTAGTGATCTCCAGTATAATGTGCATGGCTTCAGTTTGTACTCTTTCAAGCCTGTTAGTAAGATTTACACTAACAGTGAGAATGAAAAGAAAATGCTCCATCATGCCATGTGGTGTGTAGAATAAATATGGTGTTAGTGCCCTTATTTATTATATACTTTTGGCTCATGATTTTCAGGGTAATGTGGACAGTATTAACGCCAATACTGCTTTTCTTTCCCAGTAAAAGAAAATCTGGTACCCGTTTAAGGCTAGGGGAACCTGGAAGCCGTTGATCAGGATCAAACCTGACCTCTTGTCCTTAGTGGTCCAGATCACTAACCTCTGAGCTATCATGGCTCCCCAATTGTGGCTTACTCACTGGGCGAGAGGTCAAGTCCCTGACACAAAAAACATCAATATCCGTTGTTCAAAATCTGCAGCTGCCATGACTCTCATCAGCAATAATCCCTTGCAAGCTTTTGTTATCATACGGTCAATATGATCTTTAACATACAAGCTATGATCAATTTTCAGTCCCATATATGTCATATGTTGGTTTTAGCACCTTCTTGCCATACAGATTTACAATTGGCATGTCTGTATTAATCATTTAATTATTAAAGAACAGCCATGTGATTGCTACTTTGCTGAGGTTTAACTGAGCCTTCGAACAAAGTGATGTGGTCTCATTTGGCAGAGACTTGCACATCTCATTCCTCTCTAAGCACACCAAGATATCATCAGTGAGGGACAGTGCTCCTCCTCCCCCCCCCCCCTTTCCATCCAGTTATGTGAAAATGTTACGGTTTATTTGTAGTAGCTTGAACTTTAGTGATGATCACATTTTGTATCCATCCATCACTCCATCATTTATGCTTACAAAGAGCACAACACTTGCATTGTTATGTTATTGTGTATAAGATGATCATCTTTGTACGTTGTCCATTACTACTTCAGTCTTCTTCCTCATCACACAGAGATACATCACTGGCCAAACTCAGTAGCAATCGTGAGAGATCTCTGTGTTTTTTTTATATATTAGTAATTCACTACAATAATTAATACCTAGGCCACGCTATGAGAATGGACATTAGAACTCACCAGGCCTTTGTATGGAGACCTAAAGGTAAAAGAAAATGAGGAAGACTAAAAGAAACCCTGCTTAGAACCATCATCAAAGAGAGTGCAGCTGTGGGTCTCAGAAACAAGCAAGACCTAAAACAGGTTGTGGCTGTCAGAAATGGAGAACTATGACTTCTGCCCTATGTGCCGTATTCGGCCCAAAAGGATAACCAATCAAAATAATAATTAGTTATAATGCAGCATAGTTTACATTTTATTTTATAGAAAGATAGTTCATATAATTCATTTCTTGAAGTAAGTTTTTTAACACATCCTATTATTTCTCTCTCCTGCCCCCATGTATATACAGTGCCAGTATACGGATGATTGATAAATCATCATACGGATGATTGATATATCATCCGATGATCTCCAGTAGAGATTTGAGCAACCGATTTATTTCACTATCTGTTTATTCCAACATTTTAAGCGGAAACCATTCAGGGCTGAATTTTATTTTGGTTACTTTATGCTTTTAGTAAGCTTTTATTATTTTAAAAAAAATTTAAACTAATATTTTTTGTGAATGATTTGTGTATATACAGTAATAGCCACTCCCATAAGTTTTTTTTCTTTTCTTTTCTTTTTTTTTTTTTGCCAGAAGATTTGGCACAAAACATCCCAAACTATTATTTGAGACAATTTGAACAAATAATTGTGTTTGTGAATCCATTCAGCAGCAATCTACAGTACGATGTTCTGATAATTTAGCTTTAGTAAACCTTACAAACAAGTGTGAGCAACAGACAATCAAAATATTAGGGTTTTGTAATTACTGGATCATGGCAGATGTCAAAATATAGTGGGATAACCATCAAATATAGTGGGATAACCATCAAATATAGTGGGATAACCATCAAATATAGAGGAATGAACATCAGATATAGTGGGATAAACATCAAATATAGTGGGATAAACATCAAATATAATGGGATAAACATCAGATATAATGGGATAAACATCAAATATAGTGGGATAAACATCAAATATAGTGGGATAAACATCAAATATAGTGGGATAAACATCAAATATAGTGGGATAAACATCAGATATAATGGGATAAACATCAGATATAATGGGATAAACATCAAATATAGTGGGATAAACATCAAATATAGTGGGATAAACATCAAATATAGTGGGATAAACATCAAATATAGTGGGATAAACATCAAATATAGTGGGATAAACATCAAATATAATGGGATAAACATCAGATATAATGGGATAAACATCAAATATAGTGGGATAAACATCAAATATAGTGGGATAAACATCAAATATAGTGGGATAAACATCAAATATAGTGGGATAAACATCAAATATAGTGGGATAAACATCAAATATAGTGGGATAAACATCAGATATAGTGGGATAAGCATCAATGATGGGGGATAAACACCAAATATAGTGGAATAAACATCAAATATAGTGGGATAAACATCAAATATAGTGAGATAAACATCAAATATAGTGAGATAAACATCAAATATAATGGGATAAACATCAGATATAGTGGGATAAACATCAAATATAGTGGGATAAACACCAAATATAGTGGGGTAAACATCAAATATAGGGGGATAAACATCAGATATAGTGGGATAAACATCAAATATAATGGGATAAACATCAGATATAGTGGGATAAACTCCAAATATAGTGGGATAAACATCAGATATAGTGGGATAAACATCAACTATAGTGGGATAAACATCAAATATAGTGGGATAAACATCAGATATAGTGGGATAAACATCAAATATAGTGGGATAAATATAAATTATAGGTGCATTGCAGCTATTTTTGTGATAGTTGTGAAGGAAAATGGTGTGTGTTTATTATTCACTGATTCTGGTGGATGCTCCCCTTGGTGGCTTTTATACGTTTGGCAACTGGAAACTTTTATTGTGTTTTAGAAATTTTGCTATAAACCTTTATTTTTATCATTATTATATTTATGATTTTATTTTAATGCATTTTTTAATGACTGGTGCACTGGCACTTCAATCTTCTTGTATTTGTTGTGTAATACATCCAGTCTTTTTTGTCAAAATTAATCAAACTGACGGGGGTTTTTGTAAGACACACTTATTTTTATTTTTCTGTCAGTTATTTTTTTCTTCGTACCAACTATAGTTTTTTCTTGGTACATGAAGAGTTAATATAAATTCTGATTATTAAAATTTGAAAGAAAATATAATTTCTTATTATTTACACTTTTAGGAAAGTTAATTAATTTAACATCATTTCAATAATGATAATTTTACTATTTTGGAATCTGTATGCACTTAAAGTCATACAACCCACAATTGTCATTTTTGTACTCTCTATGGTGCTTATGTATGCTCAGCATAAATGACACCTCTATTATCTTAATTATTAGTCTCCTATAAGGCTAGTTACTAGATAGTATTTACCATGAGATCCAGGGTTGCTCTATATTTGATTCAAACTGGGTTATTTTTATAATACCGCAAGCAATGTACCTCAGTGTTTGACAAACCATCATTTACTGTTTTTTCTATTTGGATTATAAGTATTAGAAAAATAGTTTTTAAGAGTGTCAAATGGAATCTATTTAGCCAATTTACAATGGAGACTAAGATTGATAGAATATAATTGAACAGTGGAGCCTGGCTTTTATATATCTATCTATTGACCTTTCGAGCCATACCCAGTCCATAGGGCATAGATCTAGATACTCTTTCCCTTATATAAATTTTTGTTGTAGCAGTTTTCAATCCTTGTAAAGATATTTTATCAAATCCCGCCATTTGTCTCTGTTCTGTGCAAGCAACTCTATTTCATTGAGGGAGCCGATTCCTGCTGCTCTTGCCTCTCTGATCAATGTTCTTCTCAGTGTCTCTCTGGGTCGGCCTCTTTTCCTCTTACCTGTTGTTTCCCACATGAGGGCTTGCTTTGTTATTCGGTTATTATCTCTCCTCATCACATGACCATAGTTATTTTCATTTTATTGTATACATAGACCTAATGGCAGTTTTGCACTGCCACCACACAATGTATAGTCCAAGAGTCTTTAGGTAATGTCACCGCTGGAGCACAAGTGAGTACACAGTGTACCGGGTGTGTCATTATAAGGACAATTGTACCTTCATGGGTTGTGACTTCGTAGCAGCAAACAGGGATTATTTACAAACTCAGGGATGTAACTTTTGAGGTTTCAATGTTTAGCGATGATTAATGAAATAGGAAAATAGCATTTCAGAAAGTGAAAAATATCTGATGCAACACATCTATGTCAGTAGAAGTAAGAAAGAGAGTTCTTCAGTGCTATATACAGCCAATTCTGACCTATGGAAGCGAATCATGGACAGTGAACAAACAAATGAAAAGACAATTAGATGCCACATAAATGGGATTTCTCAGAAGAATGTTGAAAGTTCTCTGGACAGCTAAAAAGACCAATGAGGAAATTCTCAAAGAGGCCAACACAAAAAGGGAACTCCTAAAAAACATCAGAAAGAAGCAATCAACATTTTTTGGGCACATCATGAGAAGTGGGATGTTGGAATACTTGGTTACAACAGGCAAAATAAAAAGAAAGAGAGATCATGGATGACAAAGAGAGAAAATACTGGATAGCTTGGTGTCGTGGTATGGAAAACGATCAAAAACTGAATTGATATGATGCACTGTAGATAGAAGATTGTAGACGGACATGATCGCCTACGCCTACCGGTATGGCACCTGATGATGATTATGATGATTGAATACATAAAGTTTAAACAGAAAGAACACCAGACTCAAAGGCCAACCATGGAAAAGATCGATTGATGGAATATTAGAAACACTAGGAAACATAACAGCAGTAGAGAGAACAACAGAGAGCAAAAGACCGCAAATTATATCTCCCCTTGACACTGAAAGACAAATGAGGAAGGAAAGACATCAAAGAGACCTCGAACATGACAACAGAAGAAGTAGAAGATCTGGCTAGAGACAGAAATTCTTTCAGACAGGCTGTGATGAGAGCAATGTTCTGCAAAGGACACCCGATGGTTGGTATCACACCATATTTTTACGAAGGAAAATCTCTGGTAACGATTTTCACAGGAACCCAGAAACCATGTTTATCTGGGGGAAAAATGTGTTACATTTCAGAATCAAACCCAGGCCCTTATGGTTAGTAAGCAAGTACACTAATCAATCTGCCACTGTGGATTTGTAGTGTAGTGTCATCATCATGTGCCATACTGGTTGGCATAGGCGATCATGTCCTTCCACAATCTTCTATCTACAGTGCGTCGTATCAGTTCTGTGGCATGACACCAAGCTAACCAGTATTTCTCTCTCATTGTCGTTCTCTCTTTCCTTTTATTTTGCCAGTTGTAACCAAGTATTCCAACTTTCCTCTTCTCATGATGTGCCCGAAAAATATTGATTGTTTCTTTCTGATGTTTTTTAGGAGTTCCCTTTTTTGTGTTGGCCTCTTTGAGAATTTCCTCATTATAGTGTAGTATGGTGAAGTTTAATGCTCCTTTCCCATATGATATTATAGTTGTGAAACATAGTTTATCTGGTGAAAAACCAGCAACTTTAGGCCTCCAAACACACCTCTAGTTCTATCTCATGACCACTGCACTATTGCTTTTGTTCTTTCTTGAATCTCTCCTTAGTCCTACAATATCACTTTGAGCCACTGCAAAATTTACAATTGTTTTTTATGTCATTTCCTTTTTTAAAATCTCATCTCTTTTTTATTAAAAAAAAAAAACAACGAATTTATCAAAATAAAAAAAATCATTAAACTAAAATTATGACTTCTGCCATTGTTCAACATAAGAAATTGTAGGCTGCAGTCAGAAATATGAAGCACTAAGAAAAAAGTATTTTTATTTTGAAGTTTGCCAGTAATTATAGAGAGGACAATGAGTGTTTTTGGCCATCGGGTTTTCATTTCTTATTTAAATTCAGTTTCCTCAATTCTGAATGTGTGTGTTAATTTTGTTTATTAGAAGGCCAAGCTGGCAGATTTGAGATTTAGCATTAAATTTGATAAAATCAGGACAGCATGGAAGAATAAACTTAGAAGATAGCATAACTAGTGAGGTATAGGAACTATCAACATATATATGTTGACTTTTGAAATATCAAGAGCATCGAACTGAAGGGAAAATAACATTCTTAATTGGGATTACCATGGAAAAGGCAAGCAAAAATGAATGCGTTGTTGTGTATATGTTTCTTCAACCCTCCACTCTTGTATATGTTTCTTCAACCCTCCACTCTTGTATATGTTTCTTCAACCCTCCACTCTTGTATATGTTTCTTCAACCCTCCACTCTTGTATATGTTTCTTCAACCCTCCACTCTTGTATATGTTTCTTCAAACATCCACTGATATTATTTCCAGAATATTCACTCTTCCACAATAATGTTTCAGATAAGTTGCATGTACATTTCTTCTCAATTAAAACAAATGGCCAGTTTGGCAAGTTGACAGCAAATATGTCAGCTCGTACCTTATATGGGATGTTTCACTCGTACAAAGCTCTAAGTTATCATTTATTACACAAATAATATACAAGTTATGTTGAGAGAGTTCCCTGGACAGCTAAAAAATTAATGAGGAAATTCTCATCAAGGCAAACACAGAAAGAAAGCTCCTAAAAAAACATCAGAAAGGAACAACATTCTCTGGGACATCATGAGAAGAGGAAAATTGGAATACTTGGTTACAACTGACAAAATACAGGGAAAGAGAGACTGCAGACAACAAAGAGAGAAGATACTAGTTAGCTTGGTTCTGTGGCACAGTAAACAGCCCAGGACAGAATTGATACGGCACCTTGAGGGCAGAGAGTCCTGGAAGGACATGCTTGTCTATGCTAACTGGTGTAGTTACACGATAATGAATATACGAGTTTAGCCAAACATAATTGTGCTAATCATGAATGTTACAGGAGCACAGCAGTTTAAACAACACGTGGGCAGTATTTTAGAAAATAAAGTGCAGGCCCCTGCCCTAGATTTGATTTAATCTGAAAATGTATTTATTGATAATTTTGGCAATACATAACAGAAGTACCTGTACTGGGGGCCTTTGTAGCCTAGTTGGGAAAAACCACTCGACAAGGCTACTGACATTCGGACAATCCATGTTCGATTTCCGCTGGAAGCAGTGTGAATTGTGCTCCTGGTTGGAAAAAAAAAACACAATATCCTCCGCGGTCAACCCAGCCGCTGGCCAAAATGGTACCAGGGTAGTACTCTTGGAAGGTGAAGATTGCCGCCTTGCATCGTGAGTTTCGATGCTTCAAGTTACACTGTCCAGAAGTCTCCGAATACTTATGGATAGGTGGCCTCAAGTCTCGTACTTTATCTTGATCTTAGTACCTGTTAGTACATCTTGATCTTAATACCTGTTAGTACATCTTGATCTTTGTACCTGTTAGTACATCTTGATCTTTGTACCTGTTAGTACATCTTGATCTTAATACCTGTTAGTACATCTTGATCTTAATACCTGTTAGTACATCTTGATCTTAATACCTGTTAGTACATCTTGATCTTAATACCTGTTAGTACATCTTGATCTTAATACCTGTTAGTACATCTTGATCTTAATACCTGTTAGTACATCTTGATCTTAATACCTGTTAATACATCTTGATCTTAATACCTGTTAGTACATCTTGATCTTAATACCTGTTAGTACATCTTGATCTTAATACCTTTTCATACACTCAGTAAACATGCGTGGGTGTAGCCTTGTGACTCTAACCATTTGAATGCCTTGGTCACTGCCATCACCTCCATTGTCATGCTACTCGTGGTCATGACGTATGCACCACTGTCTTCCTTGACTATTCTGCCTGCCGAGCGTGCCCATGCACTTCTTTGGTGTTGTCTTACAGATCATGTGGGAAACAACAGGTAAGAGGAAGACCCAGTGAGACACTGAGAGCATTGATAAGAGAGGCAAGAGTAGCAGGAATCGGCTCCCTCAATGAGATAGAGCTGCTTGCACAGAACAGAGACAAATGGTGAGATTTGATAAAATATCTTTAAAAGAATTTAAAACTGCTAGAATGAAAATTTAGATAAGAGAAGGGGTCTACGCCCTGTGGGCCGGCTACAACTCAAAAGGTCAATAGATAGATAGATTGTGAGGAACACTTGACCACAGCTGACAGTATGAAAAATAGGAAAAAGGATATATTCACACAAAATTCAGTCCTTTGGGACTTTGTTAAAGCTGGCGTATACAAACAAACATCAGTACCATGTTGGTGCTTCCCATTTTCCTGTACGCTATAGTAAACAGTATAGATCAATATAGTCTTAATAGCAGAAAGACAGTAGTAATGGTAACAACAAAGAAAAAGACATCACCTCAGTGCAAAATAAAGGCAAGTGGAACAATGTTAAAACAGGTAAATGAATTTAAATATTTGGAAACTTTGTTTAACTTTAGACGGAAGATGTGCAAAAGAGGTGAGATGCAGAATGGCTCAGGCAAAAGCAGCTTTCCAAAAAAATTAGGAAGATACCATTTTTGACAATAGAAACAAGAAAAAGAGTTCTTAAATGTTATGTAGAGCCAGTCTTAACATATGGAAGTGAATCATGGACAATAGGACAACAGACAAGAAAATCACTGGAGTCTGTAGAAATGTGGTTTTACAGAAGAATGTTGAGAATATCATGGACAGCTAAGAAAAGTAATGAAAATGTTCTGAAAGAGGTCAAAGCAAAAATTTCCAATATTAGGAAGAAACAATCATCATTTTTGGCCATGTAATGAGAAGAGAAAACTGGAATATATTGTAACAACTGAGAAAATTGAGGGACGAAGAGATAGAGGGAAGCAAAGAGAAAAAATACCAGACAGCTTAAGAGAATGGCTTGGCAGAAGGTCAACAACAGAAATGATAAATAACTGTCGAGATCGAAAGTTGTGGAGAGACATGATCACCTACCCCAGCAGGCCCGGCACTTGATGATGATGATGATACAAACAAACAAAAAACACCAGTACCCTATTTGGTGTATCCCATTAGTAAATAACTTGAGCCTTAGGAGTGAAACATCCTAAAAAAAGCATTGCTTCATCAAACAAGCAATGTTATCTGAGCTGCCCTGACTTATTCATCGCTGAACCAATATAACTATACTCTAGTTGTGTGTGTTATTGCTTGAAGAATATGTATCCTTTTGATTTGAACATATTGCCATTGTTGATATAACATCTTGCAGCTTCACTTAAGGTACAGTTCTTAGGTTGGCTTGCTGACATTTTGTGTTAGCTCCTGTTGTTTGTCTTGCTATTCATCAACTATTTATTTTGTTGCAGTGTTGTTGACTTTTTCTTGATTTGTTGGTGTGGTAAACGTAATATTTCACTGTTAACATTTTCTGTGTTTTTTTCATTCATTTTAGGTTGTCTTTTTGACTGTATTTATTGATTTCAATTCATGGATGATATTGAAAAGCTGCAAGTTACGTACCACCTGTCATATCCACATATGTTATATTGTGACTAGAGATTGTATAAATAGTCAACAGTTTTACAATTTACATGAGAGTTGTGCATTTTTAAAATAATCTGTTTTACAATTTACATGAGAGTTGTGTTTAAGTGCATTCATAAATACTAGTA
This sequence comes from Megaustenia siamemsis, assembly GCA_032433765.1. Taxonomy (NCBI): domain Eukaryota; kingdom Metazoa; phylum Mollusca; class Gastropoda; order Stylommatophora; family Ariophantidae; genus Megaustenia; species Megaustenia siamemsis. The sequence continues at coordinate 20,825,664 of JAVIAB010000099.1, read as the reverse complement.
GTTTTACAGTTGACATGTTGCAATGTGCACATGTGGGCTATTGTCATGAAAGTACCATACTGTAAAATAGTCTATTTAACATGGTTGTTTGAACAGCATGTATATTTGATGTTTCTGGTTCTTAGATTGATTTTGTTCTTATCATTTTAACATTGCTTCTTTTTAATTTATTTCTACATTGGAATACCTAGATTCTGAGCATAGATTTTATTGTTCAGAAAATGATGCATTTATGTATTTTGATTCATTGATGTTTCTTGTGATGTCTTACTTTTGTGTCAGCTTTGAGATGTTGTAGGTTTCTCCGCTTACATAGATCAGGTTGAAGGAAACATTTCGACAAAAACGACAATTTAGAGAGCTGGTTTCATTTATTAATCCCTAAATGAAGTATATGTTATCAGTAGAACATTTATTATCAGGGGGTTCTGCCCTTTAAGGTTTGAACACTTGTAGTCAGACCTAAATCTTTTAGAGCTTTCGCCAAGTCCAGATATTATGTTGTAATTAGGGTTATCAATGAGAGCAGGTGGCCGGAATAGTAACCTTTGCTTCAGGAGATCATGGGGTCAACCAAGGTAGGGTAACAAGTTGTTACTATCAAGGGTGAAATAGCAGAGAGTAGAATGTAATATTAATGTGTCAAATAATCACTGCTTACATCTAAATTGAGTTTTAAATGAATTTGGGGGGGGGGGGAGACTGGTTGGTCTCAAGGCAAGACACCAGCCTCGAGACAGAGAGGTTGTGCGTTCAAATCCTAGCTACACCGGTTGTGATTTTTATTAATGATTTTTCTCTGCGACAACCACCCCTGGTCTCAGCAGCGAGGCCCGGCTTGAAACGTAATTTGCTCATCGACGGAAAAAATATGACTACCTCCGAAGTCTGAGTTATCTGCCTGTGCAGCGAGGGACCCCTATGCACACGGCTGCCGGGGAAAAATGGATTAACACGCAAAATTCAATTCCTAGTCTCTAGGGACTTCGTCAGAGGTAAAACTGGTAAATGAAAAAAAAATGAATTAAAGTGGAAAGCTCTTAATGAAAGATTGTGTTCATCTATTAAAGAGTTCTCTTATTTTTTTATAAATGAAAGAATCAAATTTGTAAACATGAGTTTTCTCAAGTAATTTCTTTCATCCATCTCTTTCATTTTAATGGAATTTGCTAACAAATATACTTGTATGTCTGGAGACCACTGATGTTCTGCATTCTTGTCTTGACTGTCAATCTACACTCTTCCTCATTGTTGCCAGAGTAAGTTACTTTCCAGTTGTACAAATATGCCTGGTTGTGCTGGAACTGCTCGCTGAGCAACCATTTTAGAACTTTCACTGAAGGTGTTTATATAACAATTGTATTAATGACTAAAAGTCACAACTTTCACTGAAGGTGTTTATATAACTATTGTATTAATGACTAAAAGTCACAACTTTCACTGAAGGTGTTTATATAACTATTGTATTAATGACTAAAAGTCACAACTTTCACTGAAGGTGTTTATATAACTATTGTATTAATGACTAAAAGTCACAACTTTCACTGAAGGTGTTTATATAACTATTGTATTAATGACTAAAAGTCACAACTTTCACTGAAGGTGTTTATATAACTATTGTATTAATGACTAAAAGTCACAACTTTCACTGAAGGTGTTTATATAACTATTGTATTAATGACTAAAAGTCACAACTTTCACTGAAGGTGTTTATATAACTATTGTATTAATGACTAAAAGTCACAACTTTCACTGAAGGTGTTTATATAGCTATTGTATTAATGACTAAAAGTCACAACTTTCACTGAAGGTGTTTATATAACTATTGTATTAATGACTAAAAGTCACAACTTTCACTGAAGGTGTTTATATAACTATTGTATTAATGACTAAAAGTCACAACTTTCACTGAAGGTGTTTATATAACTATTGTATTAATGACTAAAAGTCACAACTTTCACTGAAGGTGTTTATATAACTATTGTATTAATGACTAAAAGTCACAACTTTCACTGAAGGTGTTTATATAACTATTGTATTAATGACTAAAAGTCACAACTTTCACTGAAGGTGTTTATATAACTATTGTATTAATGACTAAAAGTCACAACTTTCACTGAAGGTGTTTATATAACTATTGTATTAATGACTAAAAGTCACAACTTTCACTGAAGGTGTTTATATAACTATTGTATTAATGACTAAAAGTCACAACTTTCACTGAAGGTGTTTATATAGCTATTGTATTAATGACTAAAAGTCACAACTTTCACTGAAGGTGTTTATATAACTATTGTATTAATGACTAAAAGTCACAACTTTCACTGAAGGTGTTTATATAACTATTGTATTAATGACTAAAAGTCACAACTTTCACTGAAGGTGTTTATATAACTATTGTATTAATGACTAAAAGTCACAACTTTCACTGAAGGTGTTTATATAACTATTGTATTAATGACTAAAAGTCACAACTTTCACTGAAGGTGTTTATATAACTATTGTATTAATGACTAAAAGTCACAACTTTCACTGAAGGTGTTTATATAACTATTGTATTAATGACTAAAAGTCACAACTTTCACTGAAGGTGTTTATATAACTATTGTATTAATGACTAAAAGTCACAACTTTCACTGAAGGTGTTTATATAGCTATTGTATTAATGACTAAAAGTCACAACTTTCACTGAAGGTGTTTATATAACTATTGTATTAATGACTAAAAGTCACAACTTTCACTGAAGGTGTTTATATAACTATTGTATTAATGACTAAAAGTCACAACTTTCACTGAAGGTGTTTATATAACTATTGTATTAATGACTAAAAGTCACAACTTTCACTGAAGGTGTTTATATAGCTATTGTATTAATGACTAAAAGTCACAACTTTCACTGAAGGTGTTTATATAGCTATTGTATTAATGACTAAAAGTCACAACTTTCACTGAAGGTGTTTATATAACTATTGTATTAATGACTAAAAGTCACAACTTTCACTGAAGGTGTTTATATAACTATTGTATTAATGACTAAAAGTCACAACTTTCACTGAAGGTGTTTATATAACTATTGTATTAATGACTAAAAGTCACAACTTTCACTGAAGGTGTTTATATAACTATTGTATTAATGACTAAAAGTCACAACTTTCACTGAAGGTGTTTATATAACTATTGTATTAATGACTAAAAGTCACAACTTTCACTGAAGGTGTTTATATAACTATTGCATTAATGACTAAAAGTCACAACTTTCACTGAAGGTGTTTATATAACCATTGCATTAATGACTAAAAGTCACAACTTTCACTGAAGGTGTTTATATAGCTATTGTATTAATGACTAAAAGTCACAACTTTCACTGAAGGTGTTTATATAACTATTGCATTAATGACTAAAAGTCACAACTTTCACTGAAGGTGTTTATATAACTATTGCATTAATGACTAAAAGTCACAACTTTCACTGAAGGTGTTTATATAGCTATTGTATTAATGACTAAAAGTCACAACTTTCACTGAAGGTGTTTATATAACAATTGTATTAATGACCTAAAATTCTAGTAAAAAGTAAAAAACAAATGTTCCATCATTCAAACCCCCAAAAGTAAGAATTTCTTTGTGACTCTATAAACTTTGTTTCGGTGTACAGAAGTGCCTGAAATAAATGTATGAGATCATATAGGTTCTACTGCCAGCACATCAGCTTGGTGAACAGATAGGCCGTGTTCACATGTCAGGGATTTGTCTTGGAGGACTGCGCTGACAGAGTCAGCTGACTCATGGAGTAGAAAGGTGACTTCAGCAGAGGAACCACATAGAGCATAACAAGACACACAGAAAGTGCTGACAGAGTCAACTGACTCGTAGAGTAGAAAGGTGACTTCGGCAGAGGAACCACATAGAGCATGACAAGACACACAGAAAGTGCTGACAGAGTCAACTGACTCATGGAGTAGAAAGGTGACTTCAGCAGAGGAACCACATAGAGCATAACAAGACACACAGAAAGTGCTGACAGAGTCAGCTGACTCATGGAGTAGAAAGGTGATTTCAGCAGAGGAACCACATAGAGCATAACAAGACACACAGAAAGTGCTGACAGAGTCAACTGACTCATGTAGTAGAAAGGTGACTTCAGCAGAGGAACCACATAGAGCATGACAAGGCACACAGAAAGTGCTGAGAGTCAACTGACTCATGTAGTAGAAAGGTGACTTCAGAAGAGGAACCACATAGAGCATGACAAGACACACAGAAAGTGCTGACAGAGTCAACTGACTCATGGAGTAGAAAGGTGACTTCAGCAGAGGAACCACATAGAGCATGACAAGACACACAGAAAGTGAAGAGAGTCAACTGACTCATGGAGTAGAAAGGTGACTTCAGCAGAGGAACCACATAGAGCATGACAAGACACACAGAAAGTGCTGACAGAGTCAACTGACTCATGGAGTAGAAAGGTGACTTCAGCAGAGGAACCACATAGAGCATAACAAGACACACAGAAAGTGAAGAGAGTCAACTGACTCATGGAGTAGAAAGGTGACTTCAGCAGAGGAACCACATAGAGCATGACAAGACACACAGAAAGTACTGAGAATCAACTGACTCATGGAGTAGAAAGGTGACTTCAGCAGAGGAACCACATAGAGCATGACAAGACACACAGAAAGTGAAGAGAGTCAACTGACTCATGGAGTAGAAAGGTGACTTCAGCAGAGGAACCACATAGAGCATGACAAGACACACAGAAAGTGCTGAGAGTCAACTGACTCATGGAGTAGAAAGGTGACTTCAAACCAAACCAAGCAAAGAAGAAATAATGAAAGCCATCAAACTGTTAAAAGATGGTAAAGCCACAGGACCAGATGAAATTCCTTCGGAAGCCATCAAAGCAGATATTAACACCTCTACCAAGATGCTACATGATCTATTGGATAAAATTTGGGAGAGGGAAGAAATACCTTAAGACTGGAAAGAAGGTTATATGATCAAACTACCAAAGAAAGGAAGTTTACAGGAGTGCACAAATTATAGGTGAATTATGCTACTATCAGTGCCCGGAAAAATATTAGGCAGAATCATTCTGGAGAGACTAAAAGAGGCCATAGAGAAACATTTGAGAAATGAACAAGCAGGTTTTAGGAAGAACAGATCATGTGCTGATCAAATAGCTACTCTACGTATAATAGTTGAACAAAGTTTAGAACTAAAATCTCCACTTTATTTTGGATTCATAGATTATGAAAAGGCATTTGATAGTTTAGACAGAAGAATGCTTTGGAAGTTGCTGAGTCATTACGGAATCCCCATAAAGTTTATTAACCTGATAAAAACAATGTATGAAGGAACAAAATGTAGTGTGGTGCATGAAGGACAACTTACAGAAGCATTTGAAATAAGAACAGGAGTAAGGCAGGGATGTCTTCTGTCTCCATTTCTCTTTCTACTGGCCATAGATTGGATTATTAAAATAACTCAAAACAACAGAAATGGGATCCAGTGGTCACTGACCAAACAACTTGATGATTTAGACTTTGCTGATGACATAGCTCTCCTATCACACAGCCATCAACAGATGCAGGATAAAATGAGCATACTTGATGAGAGATCACAACAGCTAGGACTGAAAATTAATAGAGATAAGACCAACATTATGAGAATTAATACAGTTGGCAATAACCAAATAAAACTAGGACAAATACCTCTATTAGATGTACAATCTTACATATATCCGGACAGTAATATAGATAAAGAGGGAGGAACAGAAAATGATACCAAAATAAGGATACCAAAAGCAAGAGGAGCTTTCATTGCACTGGGAAACATATGGAAATCCAAAGAAATTAGGTTAAATACAAAAATAAAAATTTTCAACTCAAATGTTAAGGCGGTCCTATTATATGGCTGTGAAACATGGAGAACAACAAAATTGACAATCACGAAGATACAGACTTTCATTAATGGATGCTTACGCAGAATAAAAGGATGGAAATGGCAGGACAAAATCACTAACATAGAATTATGGAAATGTACCAGTCAAATACCAGTGGATCAAGAGATACAGCGAAGATAATGACGCTGGATAGGACACACACTACGGAAGCCAACTGAGAGTATTACACAACAGGCCCTTTTTGGAATCCCCCAGGGGAAAAGACATATAGGAAGACCAAGGAATTCTTGGAGAAGACAGATAGAAACAGAGATGAAGATGATGGGGAAGACATGGAATGATCTTAAAAGAATGGCAAAAAAACAGAACGACTTGGAAAGTGTTTGTTGAAGACCTATGCTCCACTGGGAGCTAAAAAGGTAGAAGATATTCCTTGCTTTACGTCACAGGGCCTGGTGGGATTCTTACGTCCACCTGCTCTCATTAGATTCGAACGAGACTGACAAACATTGAATGAAACACTTGAATCTAAGTTGAGTTGAGAGAAACTACTTCTTCTCGTCGTATTTGTCTTGTTTTGTTTTCCAGACAGTACAGCCTGAACTATGTTAAGTTCATTTTGTTGCATTGGGCATGTGAAGTCTCATAGTGTTTGCTTCGTGTCCGAACAAGTTTTTGTGATTAATGTGTGTCCTTATTCAATATTTCATTTCATCAGATGCAAATCCTCATGACATTACTGCATTGACAGTGATCTCCCTTTGACAACATTTTCCTATGTAAATATATAAATATATATATGTATACATCAGTGTTGTTTTGTGTTGGAGACAGTTACAATAAAATTAATACGAAACGTATAATACAGCATTTATTGTTCTGAGCTATATATATTTGTATATATAGCATGGCAAATGTCCTGGCTGAAAATGTGTGCACATTTGTGAAGAGTTCGCTCCCCATGCCATCAGTTTTTCCAACCATTATAAAAACAGTCAAAAGTGTATTTGTACGTTAAATAAGCTTCATTTCTGTTTCTTTCTTTGCCCATCTGTCTGTTTTTACAGATCATGTTTAACTTGTAGAGAGAGGGATTGAGAGAATGTAAGGAAGTTGCTAATGAATAAACTTGTCTAATGGAATATTCTAGTCCGTGCATGTTTCTATGAGTCAACAGTTGATGCTTGTTGTTTTGTTGTCAACTTTGCTCCTCAGCTCAAATCCTCTGCACATTCTGTAATCCAGCAGCTTATAAACTTCAGTGCCAGACTTTTGAGATGCCCATGAAGGAGAAGTTCTTTGGTGGAGCTGCCATCTTGGATAATGTTGTTGGCTAGTGCCACAGGGTTGAGCCCTCGCTTTTCAGATCCTGAACTGTGACAGGTAGCAGTCGCTTTCTTCATTTCCAGGGTTCTTGTGGACAAATTCAAGCTTGTTCCCCCTTGATGTAGTACAACACTAGGTCTCCTATAGGCTCCTGTGGGGACAAAGATGATTCCCTTGATGTAGTATAACACTAGGTTCCTATATCTACAAGCACCTGTGGGGACAAAGATGATTCCCTTGATGTAGTACAACACTAGGTCTCCTGCAGGCCCCTGTGTGGACAAAGATGATTCCCTTGATGTAGTACAACACTAGGTTCCTATATCTACAAGTACCTGTGTGGACAAAGATGATTCCCTCGATGTAGTACAACACTAGGTTCCTATATCTACAAGCACCTGTGTGGACAAAGATTATTCCCTTGATGTAGTACAACACTAGGTTTCCTACAGGCCCCTGTGGGGACAAAGATGATTTCCTTGATGTAGTACAACACTAGGTCTCCAACAGGCTCCTGTGGGGACAAGGATTATTCACTTGATGTAGTACAACACTAGGTTCCTATATCTACAAGTACCTGTGTGGACAAAGATGATTCCTTCGATGTAGTACAACACTAGGTTCCTATATCTACAAGCACCTGTGTGGACAAAGATGATTCCCTTGATGTAGTACAACACTAGGTTCCTATATCTACAAGTACCTGTGTGGACAAAGATGATTCCCTTGATGTAGTACAACACTAGGTTCCTATATCTACAAGCACCTGTGTGGACAAAGATTATTCCCTTGATGTAGTACAACACTAGGTTCCTATATCTACAAGTACCTGCGTGGACAAAGATGATTCCCTCGATGTAGTACAACACTAGGTTCCTATATCTACAAGCACCTGTGTGGACAAAGATGATTCCCTTGATGTAGTACAACACTAGGTTTCCTACAGGCCCCTGTGGGGACAAAGATGATTTCCTTGATGTAGTACAACACTAGGTCTCCAACAGGCTCCTGTGGGGACAAGGATTATTGACTTGATGTAGTACAACACTAGGTCTCCTACAGGCACCTGTGGGGACAAAGATGATTCCCTTGATGTAGTACAACACAATGTCACCTACAGGCCCCTGTAGGGACAAAGATTATTCCCTTGATGTAATACAACACTTGGTCTCCTACAGGCACCTGTGGGGACAAAGATGATTCCTTTGATGTAGTACAACACTAGGTCTCCTACAGGCACCTGTGGGGACAAAGATGATTCCCTTGATGTAGTACAACACTAGGTCTCCTATATCTACAAGCACCTGTGTGGACAAAGATTATTCCCTTGATGTAGTACAACACTAGGTCTCCTACAGGCACCTGTGGGGACAAAGATTATTCCCTTGATGTAGTACAACACAATGTCACCTACAGGCCCCTGTAGGGACAAAGATTATTCCCTTGATGTAATACAACACTTGGTCTCCTACAGGCACCTGTGGGGACAAAGATGATTTCCTTGATGTAGTACAACACTAGGTCTCCAACAGGCTCCTGTGGGAACAAAGATGATTCCCTTGATGTAGTACAACACTAGGTCTCCTACAGGCACCTGTGTGGACAAAGATTATTCCCTTGATGTAGTACAACACTAGGTCTCCTACAGGCACCTGTGGGAACAAAGATTATTCCCTTGATGTAGTACAACACAATGTCACCTACAGGCCCCTGTAGGGACAAAGATTATTCCCTTGATGTAATACACCACTTGGTCTCCTACAGGCACCTGTGGGGACAAAGATTAATCCCTTGATGTAGTACAACACTAGGTCTCGTACAGGCCCATGTGTGGACAAAAATTATTCCCTTGATGTAGTACAACACTAGGTCTCGTACAGGCCCATGTGTGGACAAAAATTATTCCCTTGATGTAGTACAACACTAGGTCTCCTACAGGCACCTGTGGGGACAAAGATGATTCCCTTGATGTAGTACAACACTAGGTCTCCTACAGGCACCTGTGGGGACAAAGATGATTCCCTTGATGTAGTACAACACTAGGTCTCCTACAGATCCCTGTGGGGACAACGATGATTCCCCTGATGCAGTACAACACTAGGTCTCCTACAGGCCCTTGTGTGGACAAAAATTTTTCCCTTGATGTAGTTCAACACCAGGTCTCGTACAGGCCCCTGTGAGGACAAAAATTATTCTCTTGATGTAGTACAACACTAGGTCCCCTACAGGCCCCTGTGGGGACAAAGATGATTCCCTTGATGTAGTACAACACTAGGTTCCTATATCTACAAACGCCTGCGTGGACAAAGATTATTCCCTTGATGTAGTACAGCACTAGGTCTCCTACAGGCCCCTGTGTGGACAAAGATGATTCCCTTGATCTAGTACAACACTAGGTCTCCTACAGATTATTCCCTTGATGTAGTACAATACTAGGTCTCCTACATGCCCCTGTGTGGACAAAGATGATTCCCGTGATGTAGTACAACACTAGGTCTCCTACATGCCCCTGTGTGGACAAAGATGATTCCCATGATGTAGTACAACACTAGGTCTCCTACATGCCCCTGTGTGGACAAAGATTATTCCCTTGATGTAGTACAACACTAGGTCTCCTACAGGCCCCTGTGGGGACAAAGATGATTCCCTTGATGTTGTACCACACTAGGTATCCTACAGGCCCTTGTGTGGACAAAAATTTTTCCCTTGATGTAGTACAACACTAGGTTCCTATATCTACAAGCACCTGTGTGGACAAAGATGATTCCCTTGATGTAGTACAACACTAGGTTCCTATATCTACAAGCACCTGCGTGGACAAAGATTATTCCCTTGATGTAGTACAACACTAGGTTCCTATATCTACAAGCACCTGTGTGTACAAAGATTATTCCCTTGATGTAGTACCACAAGGTCTCCTACAGGCCCCTGTGGGGACAAAGATGATTCCCTTGATGTAGTACCACACTAGGTCTCCTATATCTACAGGCCCCTGTGGGGACAAAGATTATTCCCTTGATGTAGTACAACACTAGGTCTCCTACAGGACCCTGTGGGGACAAAGATGATTCCCTTGATGTAATACAACACTAGGTCTCCTATATCTACAGGCTCCTGTGGGGACAAAGATTATTCCCTTGATGTAGTACCACACTAGGTCTCCTATATCTACAGGCCCCTATGGGGACAAAGATTATTCCCTTGATGTAGTACCACACTAGGTCTCCTATATCTACAGGCCCCTGTGGGGACAAAGATTATTCCCTTGATGTAGTACCACACTAGGTCTCCTATATCTACAGGCCCCTGTGGGGACAAAGATTATTCCCTTGATGTAGTACAACACTAGGTCTCCTACAGGCCCCTGTGGGGACAAAGATTATTCCCTTGATGTAGTACCACACTAGGTCTCCTATATCTACAGGCCCCTGTGGGGACAAAGATGATTCCCTTGATGTAGTACAACACTAGGTCTCCTACAGGCCCCTGTGGGGACAAAGATGATTCCCTTGATGTAATGCAACACTAGGTCTCCTATATCTACAGGCCCCTGTGGGGACAAAGATGATTCCCTTGATGTAGTACAACACTAGGTCTCCTATACGCCCCTGTGGGGACAAAGATGATTCCCTTGATGTAGTACCACACTAGGTCTCCTATATCTACAGGCCCCTGTGGGGACAAAGATTATTCCCTTGATGTAGTACCACACTAGGTCTCCTATATCTACAGGCCCCTGTGGGGACAAAGATGATTCCCTTGATGTAGTACAACACTAGGTCTCCTACAGGCCCCTGTGGGGACAAAGATGATTCCCTTGATGTAATACAACACTAGGTCTCCTATATCTACAGGCTCCTGTGGGGACAAAGATTATTCCTTGATGTAGTACCACACTAGGTCTCCTATATCTACAGACCCCTGTGGGGACAAAGATTATTCCCTTGATGTAGTACCACACTAGGTCTCCTATATCTACAGGCCCCTGTGGGGACAAAGATTATTCCCTTGATGTAGTACAACACTAGGTCTCCTACAGGCCCCTGTGGGGACAAAGATGATTCCCTTGATGTAGTACAACACTAGGTCTCCTATATCTACATTTCCCTGTGGGGACTAAGGTGATCCTCACCTCATTAGCTGTTCCTGGCTTGACGCAGACCAACTCTGACGTGAAGTCTGCAGGCTTGATGACCCGGATCATCAGACTTGTGTTCCACAATGATGATCGCCACTAGGTCCATATGATGATGAAAAGACACATCAGCCTACTAAAAGTAATCTAGGAAGGGAAAATACAAGGTATTAAAGGCAGACCAAGAACTGCATCAAAAGATGGGCAAGTCAGCCTACTAAAAGTAATCTCATCATCATCATCATGTACCCTGCCGGCTGGCGTAGGCGATCATGTCCCTCCACAATCTTCTATCTACAGTGCATCGTATCAGTTCTGTTGTTGACTGTTTTCCATGCCATGACACCAAGCTATCCAGTATTTTCTCTCTTTGTCGTCCGCGATCTCTCTTTCCTTTTATTTTGCCAGTTGTAACCAAGTATTCCAACTTTCCTCTTCTCATGATGTGCCCAAAAAATGTTGATTGCCTCTTTCTGATGTTTTTTTAAGAGCTCCCTTTTTGTGTTGGCCTCTTTGAGAACTTCCTCATTGGTCTTTTTAGCTGTCCAGGGAACTTTCAACATTCTTCTGAGAAATCCCATCTCTGTGGCCTCTAATCGTCTTTTCATTTGTTTGTCTACTGTCCATGATTCGCTTCCATAGATCAGAATTGGTTCTATATAGCATTGATGAACTCTCTCATTTTTATTGACATAGATTTGTTGCATAAGATATTTTTCATTTTCTTAAATGCTATTTTGGCCTGAGCTATTCTGCTTTTTATTTCTGTGGTGCATCTCCCATCTGATGTTATTATTGTGCCCAAGTATTTGAAACGTTGCACTTGTTTCAGATTTGTTTCGTTTATTTTTATGCTGCATGATGGTGATGATTGTTTCTTCGATATAACCATTACTTCTGTTTTCTTACTATTCAGACTGAGACCTTTCTTGTTGCTTTCTTTTACTATTATGTCTATCATTTCTTGTAGCTCGTTCTCTGTCTCTGCTATTAGGACTGTGTCATCCGCATATCGCAAATCCACATGCTTTACTTTGTCAAATGCTTTCGTGTAGTCTATAAAGCACATATATAGATCTTTCTTTACCTCTATAGATCTTTCTATCAATGTTCTTAAGATGTATATTGCATTACTGGTACCCTTTCCTTCCACAAGTCCACATTGTTCCTCACTTATTTCTGGTTTTATTTTGTTCCTTACACGTCTCATGATTATTCTTAGTAATATTTTAGTCATGTGGCTCATGAGACTAATAGTGCGATGGTCTTCACAATCAGTGGCTCCTGACTTCTTCCATATGGCTACACAGATAGATTTTAGTAGATCCTCGGGTATGTGTCCAGTGTTATATATGTCATTGAGTAATTTTGTTATGACTTGTACTCCCAACTCTCCTAATGCATTTATCTCTTCGATTGTTATATTGTTGGGACATGGAGCTTTGCCTCTTTTCATGTGTTGAATTGCGTCCTCCACTTCACTCTGCATTATTGGTGGTCCTGTGTCTTCATTTGAATTGTTTAATTCTGGTCTTTCATCATCATAGCGTTGACTGATATATTCTGTCCATCTTTCCATTGTCTTCTCCTGTCCCATTATTATATTTCCTTCCTTTGATTTCACACATCCTGAAACTTTGACTTCTTTTCTTCCTGTTAATTCATTTCACTGATTGTGCATAAATTTTGGGTCTTTCTTTTGTTGTTTTTCCATTTCTTCACATTTCTGTTTTAACCATCCTTCCTTTGCTTCTTTGCACTTGTTTTGGATCTCTTTGTGCAATATTTTGTATGCTCGTTCTTCTTTCTTATGTTTTCTTCTTTTGTCCATTACTTGTAATATTTCTTCTCTCATCCATTTCTTTTTGTTGATTCTTTTAGTCACTGATATTACTTCTTTTGATGTTTGCTGAATCGATTGTTTGAGCATTTGCCACTGCTCCTGGATGTCCTGTATTTTCTCAATAGCATTATATCTATTTTGTACTATCGTGCTGTACTTATCACTCATCTGTTTATCTACTCTTAGCATATCTAGTTCTAATTTTATATTTCTTGGTGATTTCTGTGCCTTCCGCACTTTTATTCTTATCTTTCCAACTACTGGTACATGGTCACTATTACAATCTGCTTCTGGCCTTGTTTTAACAGACGTTAGCCCATTCCTAAATCTTCTCTGTACCAGTATAAAATCAATTTGATTGTGTACTTTTTTGTCTGGGCTTTTGCTATGTCCATAGTCGCCTAGGGTGTTGTTTGAACCAGGTGTTACCTATAATCATTTCATGTGTCTTTGCCCAATCTATCAATCTATCCCCTCTGTCATTCGTCTCGCCAAGGCCATGCCCCCCAGTCACATTTTGCACTTTATCTAGTCTAAAAGCAATCTAGGAAGGGAAAATACAAGGTATTAAAGGCAGACCAAGAACTGCATCAAAAGATGGGCAAGTCAGCCTACTAAAAGTAATCTAGGAAGGGAAAATACAAGGTATTAAAGGCAGACCAAGAACTGCATCAAAAGATGGGCAAGTCAGCCTATGACAACCTGATCCATCAGAGCAAGAGATAGAGCAGATTGTGCTCCCTGGTATCCAACCTTCGATGCGGAAGCGGCACTCGCTGATGATGATAGGGGAATCTACTGTGTAAACTAAACGAGCAACATGTTTATCCATTACCTCCCTTGCAAAAAGTCGAAGAGGTATGTTTAAAACAGAAAAAACACAAAGAACAATATATGGTCCGAAGCAGGATCGAACCCGTACTCTTTGGCACTGAAGCCGATCACTAGGGAACACTGTCAACTCATCATCATCAAGTACCGGGCCTACTGGCGTAGGTGATCATGTCTCTCCACAACTGTCGATCTCGGCAGCTATTTCTCATTTCTGTTGTTGGAGACAAACAATAATAAATGAATATTATTATAGAGGGAAACTTCCGAGGCGATAATCAGCGAATCAATTCATAGGAAGATGTATGTTTACAGCACTCGGAAAAAAAGACAAATAATCAACAACAGAAAAAAATATGGACCAAGGAAGAATCGAACCCGTACTCGGTGGCACAGCGCCTTGCCACGAAAAGCCAAACGCTAGGGAACACTGCCACTCAGCTAACTACTCTGTTGTTGACATTCTACCAAGCCATTCTCTTAAGCTGTCTGTTATTTTTTTCTCTTTGCTTCCCTCTATCTCTTCGTCCCTCAATTTTTCCAGTTGTTACAATATACTCAAGTTGTTCTCTTCTCATTATGTCTAATGTTGTGGTGATTCATGATTATACAAAGAAATTACGACGGTGGTTTTCTGTTGCCTTCCGTCGGTTTGTTTACTGTTGGCTCCGCTAGCCTTTGACTAAAAAGTCTCACCCACAAGGCAGTGGGGTTGTTTTACTTCGGGGTACCCTCCCTTAGCCTTTTACTCTCCCGAGCTTACCTGCAAGGCAGCAGGGCAGCCACAGGTTGTACTGTTTACTGCATACAGTAGCAGGCAAAATTACCCCACCTGACAAGACTCAGCTAACTAAAAAAAATTAGTTATCGTGGACGATGTCTTTCATACAGGTGTTCTCATGACTGTAGCATAGAGTTACGATCACAGCTCGGGAATAAATTGTATTTCTGTACTTTCCTATTAAGACAAGTATCTCCCAGTAGGGCTGAATATTTGTGTTGCAGACAAACATTTATAGGACGGAACTGCATGAATAGTAGTTTCCAGTGGTTTTATACTGGAGCCAAATAATAATAATAAATGAATATTATTATAGAGGGATCTCTATATATCATAATATATCACTATATAATATCTCTTCGCTATTATATAATCATTGCCTGATAATGAAGTCTTGGCTTAGTGTGAGAGAGTGCTTTTTGCGGTTCTTTGGTTATGGAAGGTCCCGGTATCACTGCAAACGAATTAAAATTCATAATTGCTCAACCGCCCGTGCCAGTGGAATCATCCGAATTACTACTAATCTCCCAAATAAAGAAATGTAGCTGTAGTCCCCATCATAGCAGCCTCAGCACACGCCAAAAGACATAATGCGAAACCGCACAGAAAGTGAACACAGCCAACTGTTACCTGCCATACGATATCATTTTTGCTGTTTATGAGCAATACTCAATGACCTTTCCAGAGCTGTGGCTTACAGACCAGCGGCGAATACGAGTTAGGGGTTCACAAAGTTAATCTCATACTTCAAACAATGCTATATTATCCAATGATCACAGCCTGGACATGCAAATCACGAAGATTTTGGGGGTCTCGGTGGTTGAGAAAACCACACGACTGAGCTACCGACGTTCGGACATTCCGTGTTCGATTCCCGCTGGAAGCAGTGTGAGCTGTACTCGTGGTTGGAAAATAAATATAACACCGCGGTCGACCCAGCCGCTGGCAGAAATGGGTACTAGGGTAGTACTCTGGGAAGGTGAAGAATGCCGCCTCGCATCGGCAGTTTCGATGCTTGAAGCGACACTACCCAGAAGTCTTCGAACACATCTGGATAGGCGGCCGAACACATATGGGTGGAAACTTGCGTGCTAAGATGCCGATTCAAGTCTCGTACGTGACCTTGACCATGAAGATCCACAGGGTTAACTGAAGTGCGATGTAGGAAGCCTCGATGAAGCCGTATATCGAGATTAAACACTGTACTCAGTGTACTGCGTGCTTTAGCAAAGTCGGGCTTCAAGCTTGCCAATAACACAGTTTTCGGAAAGCAACTCACATCTTCTCAAATCGACTATCAAGTAAGCAGCTGAGATGATGACAGTTCCTGAGCTATGCCTAAGTGACTATCAAGTAAGCAGCTGAGATGATGACAGTTCCTGAGCTATGCCTATTTGACTATCAAGTAAGCAGCTGAGATGATGACAGTTCCTGAGCTATGCCTAAGTGACTATCAAGTAAGCAGCTGAGGTGATGACAGTTCCTGAGCTTTGCCTAAGTGACTATCAAGTAAGCAGCTGAGGTGATGACAGTTCCTGAGCTATGCCTATTTGACTATCAAGTAAGCAGCTGAGATGATGACAGTTCCTGAGCTATGCCTAAGTGACTATCAAGTAAGCAGCTGAGGTGATGACAGTTCCTGAGCTTTGCCTAAGTGACTATCAAGTAAGCAGCTGAGGTGATGACAGTTCCTGAGCTATGCCTAAGTGACTATCAAGTAAGCAGCTGAGGTGATGACAGTTCCTGAGCTTTGCCTAAGTGACTACCAAGTAAGCAGCTGAGATGATGACAGTTCCTGAGCTATGCCTATTTGACTATCAAGTAAGCAGCTGAGGTGATGACAGTTCCTGAGCTTTGCCTAAGTGACTATCAAGTAAGCAGCTGAGGTGATGACAGTTCCTGAGCTATGCCTAAGTGACTACCAAGTAAGCAGCTGAGATGATGACAGTTCCTGAGCTATGCCTATTTGACTATCAAGTAAGCAGCTGAGATGATGACAGTTCCTGAGCTATGCCTAAGTGACTACCAAGTAAGCAGCTGAGATGATGACAGTTCCTGAGCTATGCCTATTTGACTATCAAGTAAGCAGCTGAGATGATGACAGTTCCTGAGCTATGCCTAAGTGACTACCAACGAACATTTTTGAATGGTTATGGGTATGGTTAGTCGAAGGCCATGGTATCACTGTAAAACGAATTAAAATCCATAATTGCTTAGCCGCCAGTGGAATCATCCGAATTAACATCTCATTGAAGAATCCAAACAAAGAAAGGCAGCTGCAGTCCCCATCATAGCAGCAACAGCACACGCCAATAGACATCAGGCCAAGCAACACCGAAAGTGATCGCAGCTTAAGTCCTTCGTCATACGAAATCATCATTCATCGTAAGCAATCGGAATGTCTAAACACGATCTGGATGAAACACACAGCTCACGGTGTGCACAGAGTACTAATTCAGTAGCTCCGGAAGCAAGCTGGACTTGGAATATGAAGAAGGAACACTTTTCAGACTGAGCCTCGATGGTTCCTGCTGCCTATCCTCCATATTGATCTTGAATCAGATGGAGGGTACGTTCACGAAGTTTGTACCAAGCCTCGGCAACAAGGAGCGGTACATCGTCCACTATAGCAAACATCAAGCTCTATCACAACCTGGGCATGCAGGTCACGATTCTATATATGCTACTAAAGCAACCGCCGGTGTTATGACACTCTCAGGTTCTGTCGAGACTGAACACAACACTGCGTGTTTTGACGTCGAAATGACTTCTTCAAACTTGCCAACAACGCAGTCTTCAGAAAGTGACTCATGTCTTGACAGCGCTCACGGCGTATTTAACGCCACTTGTCACTGCTCTCAAATATGTGCATTTATCTCCGGCTGTATGAGAATGTGTTTTTGTCTTTCCTCTTGGGTCGCTTGGGTCAGTTGTCCCGTGGCGTCCCTTTCTCTGATGCTTCTTCAGTTGTGGATCCATCTGTGAATATCCGAGTCCGGATATCTCTGAGGCATTATTCCTGAAGCATGATGCGGGACATCAGGTTGCTCATTTTTGGAGACAAGTCTTGGAACATCGATGATTAATTTCGTTCTCTTTTGTGGTTGGTCCATGGTTCGGATGTAAGGGCTTCAGAGAGCCTACTGCACAGCAAGGTTATTGAGATATTGAGTTATTATCGGGTTATCATCATTGTACTCCGAACATATTCATGGTTGCTCAGATCCCCGCAGTGTCCAGCGACTGATGACTCTAGTTCTGTGTTGGTTGATAAGTCTTCTTACACGCCCACCAAGTTTCTCGTTTCTGGCTGTGCCCATCTTAACTCCCATCTCTTTCATCCGAAGGAGTGACGTGGACTCATGGTTGTCGAAGTCCTGTGTCCTTCCCACTTCCCATAGGGCACTGTGACGTCCGCCCG
Organism: Megaustenia siamemsis; assembly: GCA_032433765.1. Taxonomy (NCBI): domain Eukaryota; kingdom Metazoa; phylum Mollusca; class Gastropoda; order Stylommatophora; family Ariophantidae; genus Megaustenia; species Megaustenia siamemsis. The sequence goes on along the minus strand of JAVIAB010000099.1, from coordinate 20,807,426 downwards.
ATCCATTGATTAACCGTCCTCAATAATAGCACAGATAGCCAACTTGTCCGCACAGCAAGGTGTGGCAAGTTAGAAGAGAGTTACAGTCAAAGGGATATAATCTAAACAAAAAAAAAAAGGAATGACTCCTATGCACTTAGATGTTTAAGCCAGCTTGGGTCGCGAACAAGGCGGTACGTTTGAGGTCTTTACCGATTCCCTATAACTTGTCAAGCGGGGTTGTTTCTGTTGGCCATATTTGTGATCTTCGTGTGTTGAGAGCGCTGTAGTCCGGTATGAAATGATCAGGAGTCTGTTTGGATGCTTCACAGTCTCATGCTGCAGTGTGATGGAGCCCTGTTTGGATGCTCTACAGTCTCATGCTGCAGTGTGATGGAGCCCTGTTTGGATGCTTCACAGTCTCATGCAGCAGTGTGATGGAGCCCTGTTTTGATGCTCTACAGTCGCATGCTGCAGTATGATGGAGCCCTGTTTGGATGCTCTACAGTCTCTTGCTGCAGTGTGATGGATAAGAAGAAGGTGTTGAAAAAAAACATCTGTCGTGTGCTGAGAATGAACAAAGAAAGACTTACCCATCAGGTATTCATGTCTATCTATCTTTCGTTCGCCTGAAGTATTGTCTATATCTGCAATGTCGTTTCCTGTATAAATTTTACTGTCTTTTGTAATTCTTGCAGTGGCCCATATAGTTTTGTCGGTAGCGTTGTATCTATGGGCCAACAGATTTTACTCAGTCTACTATATTCAGTGCAGTCTTGAAGTATGTGTTCAGCAGTCTGGGGCGCCTGTAGCGTTGTATCTATGGGCCAACAGATTTTACTCAGTCTACTATATTCAGTGCAGTCTTGAAGTATGTGTTCAGCAGTCTGGGGCGCCTGTAGTGTTGTATCTATGGGCCAATGGATTTTCCTCAGTCTACTATATTCAGTGCAGTCGAAGTATGTGTTTAGCAGTCTGGGGCGCCTGTCCACATGTACAAGTAGTTGAGGTGCCGATCTTGAATTTTGTATACATGTGACTATGGGAGTCGATTGTGTCCTGTTCTTAGGCGTATAATGATAACTTGTTCATATCTATTCATATTATGAAAGGCATCCTGATTTGGGGCTTGTGGTCCTCTGATTGATTTGATTATATGTTTCTTATGATGGTATGTAACCGGTGTATCTAGCTATGTGCCTGTTGAACCTTCCTTTACCAACTGATCTGCTTTCTCATTTCCTGGTATTACACAGTGAGATTGGATCCACTGCAGGGCAACCCTGCGGTGCTTGCAGAGTTCAGTCAATAAGGTCTGCAGATGTGGTAATTTTCTGGATTGTAGTGCCTGGAGTACTGATCTTGCATCTGTCAAAAACATTACAGGCTGTGGGCTAAGATTACTGTTCAGCAGTTTTTCTATTGCCAACTTTATTGCTTGTATTTCTGCATCATAATTGTGACAATATTTCCCTGTTGCTATTTTATTCATATCCCTAGTGTTATTTGGGTACTCTGTATACGCCACTGCCACTGTAGAAATATCAACTCTAATGTACTAGCAGCGCGGGCGATCAAAAAAGCAACAAAATCTTATTGAAGTCATTTGAGACGCACTAAAAAACCTGGACCCGCCTTATTTCTGTTTTATGTCGGGAAAACCCGCAGTTCCCGGAATCGTTGAACTCCAGCAATCTGGGACACAGATGGGTCTGTTACTGGGCACGTACGGAGGTCGTAGGCTTTCACGGTTCATGCTGGAGGTACAGCTATGAAGGAAGATGTGATGCTTTCATGGCACATGTTGGAGGCAGAACTAAGCTCCACATTGAAGCTTAAATCTACAAGAAGATTATCATTTCCCGCAATTTCACAAAAATGTTTACTGCACATCATAATGATGAATATAAAGTGCCGTCTCCGCATCGAAGGTTGGCTGTCAGGGTGCACCATTCCGCTCTGTCTTGAGCCCTCTCTCGGTAGTGAGATCCGATGTCTAGCTCTCTCTGGCTAGTGAGATCCGATCTATCTATCTATCTTTCGTTCGCCTGAAGCATTGTCTATATCTGCAATGTCGTTTCCTGTATAAATGTTACTGTCTTTTGTAATTCTTGCAGTGGCCCATATAGTTTTGTCTGTAGTGTTGTATCTATGGGCCAATGGATTTTCCTCAGTCTACTATATTCAGTGCAGTCTTGAAGTATGTGTTCAGCAGTCTGGGGCGCCTGTCCACATGTACAAGTAGTTGAGGTGCCGATCTTGAATTTTGTATACATGTGACTATGGAGTCGATTGTGTCCTGTTCTGAGACGTATAATGATAACTTGTTCATATCTATTCATATTATAAAAGGCATCCTGATTTGGGGCTTGTGGTCCTCTGATTGATTTGATTATCTGTTTCTTATGATGGTATGTAACAGGTGTATCTAGTTGTGTGCCTGTTGAACCTTCCTTTGCCAACTGATCTGCTTTCTCATTTCCTGGTATTCCACAGTGAGATGGGATCCACTGCAGGGCAACCCTGTGGTGCTTGCAGAGTTCAGTCAATAAGGTCTGCAGATGTGGTAATTTTCTGGATTGTAGTGCCTGGAGTACTGATCTTGCATCTGTCAAAAACACTACAGGCTGCGGGCTAAGATTAATGTTCAGCAGTTTTTCTATTGCTAACTTTATTGCTTGTATTTCTGCATCATAATTGTGACAATATTTCCCTGTTGCTATTTTATTCATATCCCTAGTGTTATTTGGGTATTCTATATATGCACCTGCTCCCCCATTTTTTACTGCATTCTGTGCTGATCCATCTGTATACACACGAATCCATAGGTCTTGTGGGTATTCTTCATCCAGGAAACTGAGAGTTATTGTTTTTCGCTGTAGACTATTCTGTTCCTCTTTATCAACTATTCCTTTCACTTCTGTCCGTATTTGAACTGATAATCCAGATTCCTCTGTCCAGGGAGTCTGTTCTGGTATGGGCAGTAGGGGGTTAACAGCTCTTGGCATGTCTGGTGTTTGTCTACTAATACGCTTGGCTTGGTGGATAAAACTGCTTCTCTTAAGTCGTCCCAATGCAAGATTTTGGAATCGGTCCTTCATTGGATGTCTCGGCATGCAAGCAAATTTTTCTGCCTGTATCAGCACCTTTGTGTCCCTCCGTTCTCTCAGTGCTGGTATCCTCCACAATTTCTCCATCTCTAATATTGGTGTTGATTTCATTGCTCCTGTGATGACCCTAAGTGCCTGGTTTTGTACTTTATCCAGTTCTTGAAGTGTGGTGTTTGATGCTGAACACCATGCAGATGATCCATATTCTAAATGTGGGCGTATACTCTGTTGGTAAACTTTACTGAGTATTTTCCCACTCGCACCCCACGTAGTTCCACACAGCTTTCTTAGAATAGCCAATTTTCTCCTTGCTTTTTGGGTTGCCTTATTTATCTGCTGTTTCCAAGATAGTTTGTTATCAAATGTAACTCCGAGATACGTAGCCTGTATGTCTTCTTTCACAGGCTCATTGTTTATATAGATGGCTCCTGCTTTTTGTTTTGGGGAAAGAGTGAAAAGTGTAGTACTGCATTTGTCTGTATTGATGCTGATACACCATCTATTTGTCCATGAATTCAGTGCATTCATAGCTCTTTGTAACAATTTGGAGGCCACTGTTGCATACTCCTCTGTGCACCACATTACCAAGTCATCTGCATACATTGCCACTTTGATACCATGTGGTAGTTCAGTAACTAGGTCATTGATGTAGATCAGAAAAAGTGTTGGAGATAGTACCCCTCCCTGTGGAACGCCCTGGCGCAGTAAGACCTTCTTACTCTTAAGACCATCCAGTTGCACTCTGGCTCTCCTGTTATGCAGGTATGCTTTGACCCATTTGTACATCCTGCCATTTACTCCATAATTTCTCAGTTTCTTCAAAAGCCCTTCCTTCCATACCTTATCAAATGCTTTCTTTAGGTCTATCCATGCTGCTAGTACCAGTTTCTTTTCTTGAAACGCATCCTCAATTTCCTGGGAAAGATAGGTTGCCTGATCTTCGGTAGAGTAACACTGTCTAAAGCCTGCTTGTTGTGGGACAAGGAGATTTTCACTTTCCAGGTACCACTGCAGTCTGAGATTGATTATACGTTCCATTGTTTTACACAAACAGCTTGTAAGGCTGATTGGTCTATAGCTGGATGTCATTGAACCATCTTTTCCTGGCTTTAGTAATGGTATCATAATTGCTTCTCTCCATGCCTGTGGCACTTTACCTGTGATCCAGCAAATGTTGTAGATCTGCAGTAGTTTTGCTTTAGCTGCAGTTCCCAAGTTCTTAATCATTTCATTAGACACTCCATCACTACCTGGTGACTTTTTCATTTTTAATTTGGATATTGCCAGCTCTAGCTCTCTTTGTGTAATGGGTATTTCCATGACTTCATGTGCAGTCTCTTCTTGTCTTGCATTTTGTTGTTTTAGACGGGTCTCTTGACGTTTCTCTAGGCTAATTTCAATGAGATCCGATGTCTAGCTCTCTCTGTTTAGTGAGATCCGTTGTCTAACCCTCTCTGTGTAGTGAGATCCGTTGTCTAACCCTCTCTGTGTAGTGAGATCCGATGTCTAGCTCTCTCTGGCTAGTGAGATCCGTTGTCTAACCCTCTCTGTGTAGTGAGATCCGTTGTCTAACCCTCTCTGTGTAGTGAGATCCGTTGTCTAACCCTCTCTGTGTAGTGAGATCCGATGTCTAGCTCTCTCTGGCTAGTGAGATCCGTTGTCTAACCCTCTCTGTGTAGTGAGATCCGTTGTCTAACCCTCTCTGTGTAGTGAGATCCGATGTCTAGCTCTCTCTGGCTAGTGAGATCCGTTGTCTAACCCTCTCTGTGTAGTGAGATCCGTTGTCTAACCCTCTCTGTGTAGTGAGATCCGTTGTCTAACCCTCTCTGTGTAGTGAGATCCGATGTCTAGCTCTCTCTGGCTAGTGAGATCCGATGTCTAGCTCTCTCTGTGTAGTGAGATCCGATGTCTAGCTCTCTCTGTGTAGTGAGATCCGTTGTCTAACCCTCCCTGTGTAGTGAGATCTGATGTCTAACCCTCTCTGTGTAGTGAGATCCGTTGTCTAACCCTCCCTGTGTAGTGAGATCCGTTGTCTAACCCTCTCTGTATAGTGAGATCCGTTGTCTAACCCTCTCTGTGTAGTGAGATCCGTTGTCTAACCCTCTCTGTGTAGTGAGATCCGTTGTCTAACCCTCCCTGTGTAGTGAGATCCGTTGTCTAACCCTCCCTGTGTAGTGAGATCCGTTGTCTAACCCTCCCTGTGTAGTGAGATCCGTTGTCTAACCCTCTCTGTATAGTGAGATCCGTTGTCTAACCCTCTCTGTGTAGTGAGATCCGTTGTCTAACCCTCTCTGTGTAGTGAGATCCGTTGTCTAACCCTCCCTGTGTAGTGAGATCCGTTGTCTAACCCTCCCTGTGTAGTGAGATCTGATGTCTAACCCTCCCTGTGTAGTGAGATCCGTTGTCTAACCCTCCCTGTGTAGTGAGATCCGTTGTCTAACCCTCTCTGTGTAGTGAGATCTGATGTCTAGCCCTCTCTGTGTAGTGAGATCTGATGTCTAGCCCTCTCTGTGTAGTGAGATCTGATGTCTAACCCTCTCTGTGTAGTGAGATCTGATGTCTAACCCTCTCTGTGTAGTGAGATCTGATGTCTAACCCTCTCTGTGTAGTGAGATCCGTTGTCTAACCCTCTCTGTGTAGTGAGATCTGATGTCTAACCCTCTCTGTGTAGTGAGATCTGATGTCTAACCCTCTCTGTGTAGTGAGATCTGATGTCTAACCCTCTCTGTGTAGTGAGATCTGATGTCTAACCCTCTCTGTGTAGTGAGATCTGATGTCTAACCCTCTCTGTGTAGTGAGATCCGATGTCTAACCCTCTCTGTGTAGTGAGATCTGATGTCTAACCCTCTCTGTGTAGTGAGATCCGATGTCTAACCCTCTCTGTGTAGTGGGATCCGTTGTCTAACCCTCTCTGTGTAGTGGGATCTGATGTCTAACCCTCTCTGTGTAGTGGGATCCGTTGTCTAACCCTCTCTGTGTAGTGGGATCCGTTGTCTAACCCTCTCTGTGTAGTGAGATCTGATGTCTAACCCTCTCTGTGTAGTGAGATCTGATGTCTAACCCTCTCTGTGTAGTGAGATCTGATGTCTAACCCTCTCTGTGTAGTGGGATCCGTTGTCTAACCCTCTCTGTGTAGTGAGATCTGATGTCTAACCCTCTCTGTGTAGTGAGATCCGATGTCTAACCCTCTCTGTGTAGTGGGATCCGTTGTCTAACCCTCTCTGTGTAGTGGGATCTGATGTCTAACCCTCTCTGTGTAGTGGGATCCGTTGTCTAACCCTCTCTGTGTAGTGGGATCCGTTGTCTAACCCTCTCTGTGTAGTGAGATCTGATGTCTAACCCTCTCTGTGTAGTGAGATCTGATGTCTAACCCTCTCTGTGTAGTGAGATCCGTTGTCTAACCCTCCCTGTGTAGTGAGATCTGATGTCTAACCCTCTCTGTGTAGTGAGATCCGTTGTCTAACCCTCTCTGTGTAGTGGGATCCGTTGTCTAACCCTCTCTGTGTAGTGGGATCCGTTGTCTAACCCTCTCTGTGTAGTGAGATCTGATGTCTAACCCTCTCTGTGTAGTGAGATCTGATGTCTAACCCTCTCTGTGTAGTGAGATCCGTTGTCTAACCCTCCCTGTGTAGTGAGATCTGATGTCTAACCCTCTCTGTGTAGTGAGATCCGCTGTCTAACCCTATGGTATAGCCATAGAAAATTATTATTTAAACTATAATTAGTTTGTCAAGTTTGTAATTGTTGCAACAAATGGCATCAAAACGTAAACGCAGTTTCAATCAAGATTTACAAAAGGAATACCTCTTTCTAAAAATGTCTACATCAGACTCACTGTAAGATGCAGTATGTGTGCATCTGGGTTTTCGATTAACCATAATGGACGTGGGGATATTAAGGGTCACATAAATAGTGAGAGAGAGCCGTCGCTACAGCTGCACCAAGCTCGTCGTTAACAACATTTGTTCGAGCTGAACAGATCGGTGACAAAGAAGAACAATTAGCTGCTACAGAAGGTACGTTTGTCTATCATACAGTGATACACAATCATACAGTGATACACAATCATACATTTAGATCTATGGACTGCACATCAACATTACTTCAGGTTACTTCAGAACTAAAATTTGCTTGTGCACGTGCGAAAACAGAAGCCATTACTCGAAATGTATTCAATACCCCATGTTCAAAACGAGTTGAGATGTGACCTAGAAAACTCAACATTTATTTCCATACTGACAGATGCCTCCAACCACAAGGAAATCAAGATTTTTTTCTTTGCTTGTCAGATACTTTGATCACAATAAGGGGCTGAAAGTTAAAATAGAATTGAAGTGATTGCAAGGAGAAACATCTGATATTGTTAGTAGTTTCATTAATGATGTCTAACGGATAAAGGTTTAGAAAGGAAAGTAGTTGCATTGTGTGCAGACAACACAAATTCTAATTTGGGGGGCGCTGAAAGGAAAGGAAAGAACAATGTTTTCATAAATCTGAAAGAAAATCTTGGACATGGTTTGACAGGTGTTTGGTTGTGCATGCCATATTTTCCACAACACTGTTCCAGCAGATGCAGATGTATTACCTATTGATGATGAGATGATTATTGCTAACATTTATCTGCACTTCAAATCATGAAATATGACGATCATCACTTTCTGGAGGACGTGAACTTCTGGTATATGGTGGATAGGCGGCAGGAACCATTGCAGGCTATGCATGAAAAGTGTTCCTTGGTGCAGTTTCCTCATATTCCAAGTCCATGGGGGACTGGTTAGTCTCGAGGCAAGACGACGGCCTCGGGACAGAGAGGTTGTAGGTTCAAATCTCGGCTACACCGGTTGTGATTTTTATTTATGATTTCTCTCTGTGACAACCACCCCTGGTCTCAGCAGCGAGGCCCGGCTTGAAACGTCAGTTACTCATCGACGGAAAAAAAACATGAGTACCTCCGAAGTCGGAGTTATCTGCCTGTGCGTCGAGGGCCCCTGTGCACACGGCTGTCAGGGAAAAATGGATTAACACGCAAAATTCAGTTCCTAGCTTCTAGGGACTTCGTCAGAGTTGAAAGCTGGCGAACGCAACAACAACAACAACAACAACAACAACAACAACAACAAATCATACACAGTTAGGGTTGAAAGTCTCCAGGAGTTTTGCCAGTTTGTGGACATAGACATCCAGACGATTTTAGGTTAAGCACAGACTAGATGGCTTGCACTGCTGCCTGCTGTTGAAAGGGTTCTTCACATGTTCCTGCCTTTAAAATCCTATTTTCAATCTCAAGACAGATGCCCAGTTTTTATACAGAAATTCTTTGAAAACCCCCTGTCTGAAACATGGCTTATTTTTGTTCACAGTCAGGCATCCTACATCCACGAAGCAGTGCAGAAAGTAGAGGCACAGGTGGTCACTGTTTTTGAAGTAATGGACAACATCAATGGGTTGAGAACTATCTCGGAGTCCAAACTGGAAGATAGTTTCTTGCCATCAAGAGTTAAGCTAATTCTTGACACGCTGGAAATGGAAGGAATTGCACAGGATAATGTGAAAAAGTTTAAAGCCAGTGTTTCTTCATTCTATGAAACAGCTTTCAGTTATTTGAAGAAATGGGCTGCAAATAATGTTCAAAGCCTTGAGGCCTACAGCTGGGTAATGTTGAACAGAACACCAACTTGGGAAGATATTGAGAAGTCTTCATCATTAGTGAGTCAAACAGTGCCTTCAGTCGACTTTCCAGAAAATGAAATGTATGACGAATATGTTTACATGAAGCAGTTTGTTACTTCTCAGAAAATTAGTGAGCGGAGTATTAATAAAACATTACCAGGGCAGCGTTGGATTGAAATGGCTCCCCACTTCAAAAACAGGCATGTGCCAATTTCACATATTCTGAATCTGGCAGAGTTCTTTTTGTGTCTACCGGGAACAAATGCTGCAACGGAAAGATTGTTTTCACTGATGAACAGCTTGTGGACAAATGATAAAACACATCTAGGTGTGGACACAGGCCATGTTGATCACCAAAGTGAACAACGAGCAAACGTGTTGATTTTTTTTTTTAAGATGCCCCAAACAAAGAAAGATCTTTTTACAAAAATACACTCATCAGAAAAGTCCAGCAACTCTGCTTCACCTTCCATTTAAGTGAGTATCACTTATGTTTTTGTTTATCTCCTGATAACGTTTTGTAAGCCTATATTGTTAGGTGTTTTAATTTTAGTTTTACAATATATGTATTATTCACTTGAAAAAAGACGGAAGAAATGTCATTTTATTGATGAGAAATTTATGTCAAATTAATCTGTCCCGGATTAGGGTTTCAAAAATATGGTCACCTTAAACTAGCGGAAAATATAAAAAGATTAGAAGCGCACTCAACGGTTGGGCAGTTAACAACCAAGCAGTCAGAAGTCAGCAGTCAGTCTCTCTCCTTTGGGTCTCTCCTTGGTTAGTACAGACTTAGTCAAGTTCGAACTCACACTCTCTATGAAGTCAAGTCTAGCTCAGTCAATTAGAACAGAGTCAATTAGAACAGAGTCAATTATATTGTGAAGATATGTTGACATGGCTCAGCGCCATGATCAATGGAATCAACTTATTGCTGTTTGGTAAACCCTTGTTGTTCATTCCGTTACGGTGAAAGTAAGATCTTGAGTGCGGTGACACTAGAAGAATAGTGGGCATACCTAAACATGATCCAGCAATGTGAGCACAACAGCCTGCAGGAGCGAGAATAGTAACGATTGGTCGAGGTTCGTCTTGGCCATGATCTTGATCGCGCTGACTCCTTCCCTTGCCATTTGAATGACATTGCTCACGTGTTGATTGGAAGAAAGGGACCTACCAAAAGCTATTGCCAAATATTTAATAGTCAGACTCTCACGATGGTTGCGCTATTGCAGTTTGTGACAGGATGATGTCTTTAACAATTCTGTTGTTTAGCGAACACCACGTTATAGAAGACTTGTTTGGGTTAATGAGTGCTTTGTAATTGTTGCACTCAACATTCCTGTATGGTGCAGAAATATGGACATTAGACAAGAAAACAGAACAGAAAATTGAAGCCTTTGAAATGTGGATTTATAAAAGAATAGGTAGATTTGGGTGAAAAGAAAAGAAAACAAACGATGCATTAAAACAACTACAAATTAAAAGAGAACTATTAAATACAATTCAAACAAGAGATATGAGATTTTTGGGCCATGTTAAAAGACACAGCAGCCTACTAAAAGTAATCTTGAAGGGGAAAACACAAGGTAAAAGAGGCAGACCAAGACTAACATGGATGAGTAACATCAAAAGATGGACAAGTCAGCCTAAAACATACACCATCAAAGCAAGAGATAGAGAGCGGAAAGGCGCTCCATGGTAGCCAACCTTCGATGCGGAAATGGCACTTAATGATGATGATTACAAGTTATTGCAGTAAGTGATTATCTGATCCACGCTTTCTTGAACCTGCCAAGCCATCATTTCTCTAACACTACCACGATGCAGGCATCATAATGTCAGAGTGCGACCCGGTCCGACACTATTCAGTTGCGTCTCCCTGGCACTGTATATAATGAATAAAGTCGGCGATCCTTGAGACAACCCCTGCGATATATAATTCTCGGCTCAGATGTCAAGGTTACCGAAACGTAGCGCCACTTTACTTCGCACCAGCATTGATGCCACCCAGCGCACGAGTCATGTTTCAAAGCCAGCCTCACTAAGTTGGTGTCCACGTGAGCCTTTGTCCACTCGATTGTATGCATCATCGAGAGCTGTCAGTACCGATTCTTCTTTCCTTGAAAAGATTCGAAACTGTCATATGAAGATGGAAACAACAACATTTATGTCGCGCTATGCCAACGTCAGGGAGCCGCGATAGCTCAGTGGTTAGTGGACTGGACTACCACGGACAAGGGGTAGGGTTCGATCCCAACCGACGGCTTCCGGGTTCACCCAGCCTTAAATGGGTACCGGATTTTTTTCTGGGAAAGTAAAGCAGCACGGGCGTAATACTGACCACATTACCTCAAAAATCATGTGCTGAAGGTCTGTAAAATATAGGGTCACTAACACCATATTTCCCAATACGCCACTCGGCGTGACGGTGGTACTTTACTTTACTTTTTTATGCCAACGTCGTTTGAAATGGTAAGGACACGTGATCCGTATGGAAGACAGTAGAATTTCAAAAGACATTCTTACAGTGAGTTGGCGACAGACGCGCGGTCTTTCGGCCGACCAGCACTCCGTATTAAAGATATATATCTTCGCGACATGAAACAGTTCAACGTCAATCATAAAAATCTGGAAACTTATGCCACAGATAGAAATGGCGCTCACTGGTAATCGGAGACGCAAGGAGATAACAAATATGGCAAGTAAAGACTCCCCAAAAATGTTGATCATGAAGACGCAGCAAACAGCATCAACGTCAGCCTCATTGTCCATCTACATCTGTTCTACTTGCGGATTTGACTGCTATTCTAGAACAATAGTATTCAGTTATTAAAAAAAAAAAACGCTTGTGTAGTTCTTGAGTGATCTACTCTTGTACATCGAATTATCTCCCGCGATAAAAAGCCCACTATTATTGACTACATGCCCAGAAACGATGACAGAAACAGCAAAAACTGATGACGAAATTTCTCGTATGTTTTGAGGGTAGTCACTAGGGCAGTGCTGGTTTTCATTAACTTAAACAAAAAAGTAATAAAAGGCCCATTGCCAATCTAGTGTTTGAACACGACCGTCATTAACTGTTTAACTAATTCTCAGAAAAGGACCGACTTCCCTTCATTGTTGATCAGTTTAGTTCCGTCGATATATTATCATCTCACACCAATACATGAAACATAGAACATCGACAACCATGAGTCCACGTCACTTCTTCGGATGATAGCGATGGGAGTTAAGATTGGCACAGCCAGAAACGAGAAACTTAGTGGGCGTGTAAGAAGACTTATCAACCAACACAGAACTGGAGTCGTCAGTCGCTGGACACTGCGGGACTTTCTGAGGAGAGGATCTGAGCACCTATGGACATGTTCGGAGTGCAATGATGATGACCCGCAAATAACTCAACATGTAACCGTTTGTTCTCTTCAAAATGTAACCGCGCCTTCTACTCCACAACCTTTTAAATTACGACTGCAGGGCTACGCTTGATACAACTCTTCCACTTGTATGACAGAGCATCTTATGCTTGTTTATGCTCTCCTTAAATGACGACAGTCACTAATAACATTCCGTGACGTCATCAAGGATTCCTCGTATCACGAGTCCGAAGTTACCACAGATGCATCTGCACGATGAGCATGACTCGTGATACTGTCAATGGCCGGATCTTCTCTGAAGATTTCTCGCTGCTGGATGGAGTAACAACCCCTCTCTTGACCATCTCCCCTTTGACGTGTCGTTACTCCGTCGGACTTGCTGTGTGCTCGCCCTGTTACCGCCGTTCTCTTCAAGCCGTCATGATCTGTAATTATGTACTTCACGTTGTGTTGTGTTACTTCTCCGCGACTTATCCCCGCTCGTTCACTCGCTGTATCATTGCATAATTCAACTACTTGAATGACTTAACAACAGTTCAATTGAACACAAAAAAACAAGCGCATGTCCGGAGCATACAGAACATTTACAATTTGACAAAACATACGTTAACATCAAGAATATGTGCGAATCTCATGGTTTTCGTAGAACTCTTCCCTGAGGTTCCCGTCTATGGGAGTGATCAACCTGACCACTGAAAATCAATTTCATAGCAACGCTAATCATATCTTGACAAGTCTCTATGGAAGTCTTTCTCGACGTTCCTTATGGTGTATGCGATCATTCATGATCACTAAAGTCAATTGTTCATGGTACAAGCTAATTCATAGCGTAACAAGTCTCTCTGAAATCTCTATATGGATTCCCATGTATGTGCAATCAAACATGATCACAAAAACAGTCACTTTTACACGGTAGAAGCTAAACACAGCTTCTCAGGTTTTCTGCCACGACTTCCTCAAAGTCGTCCACTGTTGGAGAAATTCCACATCTCCACCAGATTCATTGCGTTTACTGCCCTGATTCATAATCAGGTTATTTCAGATAAAGCAACCCTAGCTTCATCCGCTGCACTCAACATATGCTCTCTCTACCCATCTAATTCTTCATGGTAGGAGCTAATTACAATTGTCCAACAAGATTACTGCGTTGACTGCTCTGATTCATAATCAGTTGTGTTGCAGACCAAGCTATTTAACCTTATCCACTGCTCTCAACATATATCTTATTCTAATATCTAACACATAACATTTACTAATTTACAAACACAAAAATCCTCGAATTCTTACAACTAACTATTGGCTACTGCCCTAAGAATAACCTAACCTCCATCTAGTCAACTCATTCTCTCTAAGTCCACGGTCTCGGCTGAATTTCTTCAGCCGCCCGCATAGGACAACAGCCCAGATGCAACTGACTTAAACTCACCTTCTGTTTCTCATTTCCCCACTTCCCTGAAAACAGTTCACCCCAAATCATGCTTATTTTGTCCCTTCTCTTTATCTCCACTTATCTCCCCCCTTCTATAGCCTGTTTCAGCTAAACTCTTATTTATGCTTTGTTTTGCTTATCATCCCTTTCTGTCTACTAATATAGCCTGTTTCAGCTACACTATTATTTATGCTCTGTTTCATTCATTCTCCTCTCCTGTCCCCTGTTTCAAATAACTCAATAATATGATACAATATGAAACCTACAAGAACACTTAAACAAACTCAACAGCTCAGGCACAAAATACAACATGAAAATCAACATAAACAAAACAGAAGTCATGAATGTCGCCAAAAAATAAACAGAACATCAACATAACTATAGAAGGTAGGCGACTAAAACCATTAGAGGAATACAAATACCTAGGAAGTTTAGTAACAAACGATAATTCACAAACAGCAGAGATAGAATCAAGATGCAACAGTTTATCAAATCATTGGACACTTATCACCACTATTATCCAACAAGGAAATAACTCTGGAGGCAAAACGGGCACTCTACAATACAATCTTCATCCCAACGTTGTGCTACCAATGCCAGACCTGGAAACTAGATGCAAGAACAATAAGAAAAATAACCTCTACTAAGATAAAATATGTCAGACGAATGATAGGAACCATTCTGAGAGATAAGATCAGAAATGAAGAACTGAGAAAAAAGCTAGGAATAGCCCCCGCCATAGAATATATAAGGAAACAACAAATACAATTGTTTGGCCACGTGACACGGCAGAAAGATCAAAACACAACACAACGAGCCCTCAATAAACGTTGTGAGAACACCAGACCCAATTGTCGACCACGAAAAAGATGGATCGATGGAATATTAGAAGCACTGAGAAACAAACCAGCAGCAGAAGCGATCAGAAGAGCAAAAGACCACAAATTATATCTCCCCTCGACGCTGAAAGGCAGATGATGAATGAAAGAAGAACAACTGCACACCGGACAGGTCCATAATGCTGAGATTCCCTCTTAAGCACCTACATCATTATGCAAGACACTGACGATCCCAGTAGACGTCATCGATGCTACATGTCAGGGAAAACACTGAAAATGGCTTCAAATCAGACACACTTCTCCGTAGTCCCCACTAAGACCCTAAACATGGACGTTGGGGTGTGATAAACAAGACGTTGCTATGGTTATGAAGTCGTCATTTGGTAACTTTTACAAATCTTAATGCGACCACTGGAGACATAATGTGAAATTAAAATCTAATGAAAATAATTGGTTATTTGGTTATGGAAGGTCCCGGTATCACTGCAATCGAATTAAAATCCATAATTGCTCAACCACCCGTGCCAGCGTAATCATCCGAATTAATATCTCATCTCCCATACAAAAAAAGGTAACTGTAGTCCCCATCGCAGCAGTCTCAGCACACGCCGAACGACATAAGGCGAAACCACGCAGAAAGTAATTGGTCCTCGACACCAGTGTTGATGATGTGAAGAAATAGGACATCAAATGGTTTGGACATGTGACGCGTTCACTGCCAGGTTGTATCACCTTAAAGCTTTAACATTCAGAGGAAAGAAGAAAAGTTAGATAACGATGAGTTTCAATGCAATGGCGGACATCACAAAGTCAATGAGTACCTTGAAGAAAAGGTATTCCCCGAAAACTCTGTTTCTCCCGCTGGAAGCAGTGTGAATTGTACTCGTGGTTGGGGGGAACAACAAAAAATTACCTCCGCGGTCGACCCAGCTGATGGCAGAAATGGGTACCAGGATAGTAGTACTCTGGGAAGGTGAATAGTGCTCTCTTGCATCGAGAGTTTCGATGCTTGAAGCGATATTATCCAGAAGTCTCCGAACATTTCTTGATTGGCGTCTGAGCACATATGGGTGAAAACTCGCGAGCTAAAACGCCGATTCAAGTCTCGTACTTGACCTTTAACTCACTTTTTTCCATTAATGCTGAAGTACAACAGAAGCAGGGAAAGTAACATCTCCCAAACCGTTTATTGGGACCAATACATATTTTCTGCTGCTCTATCACGACCCCACATAGTATTTATTATATTTAATATTGAGCTTATCTCGAGTATGATACAAAGTCAATATTTGAGCTTATCTCGAGTATGATACAAAGACAATATTTGAGCTTATCTCGAGTATGATACAAAGACAATCAATATTTGAGCTTATCTCGCGTATGATACAAAGACAATCAATATTTGAGCTTATCTCGAGTATGATACAAAGACAATCAATATTTGAGCTTATCTCGAGTATGATACAAAGACAATCAATATTTGAGCTTATCTCGAGTATGATACAAAGACAATCAATATTTGAGCTTATCTCGCTGATGATACAAAGACAATCAATATTTGAGCTTATCTCGAGTATGATACAAAGACAATCGATATTTGAGCTTATCTCGCGGATGATACAAAGACAATCAATATTTGAGCTTATCTCGCGGATGATACAAAGACAATCAATATTTGAGCTTATCTCGAGTATGATACAAAGACAATCAATATTTGAGCTTATCTCGCGGATGATACAAAGACAATCAATATTTGAGCTTATCTCGAGTATGATACAAAGACAATCAATATTTGAGCTTATCTCGAGTATGATACAAAGACAATCAATATTTGAGCTTATCTCGCGGATGATACAAAGACAATCAATATTTGAGCTTATCTCGCGTATGATACAAAGACAATCAATATTTGAGCTTATCTCGAGTATGATACAAAGACAATCAATATTTGAGTTTATCTCGCGGGTGATACAAAGACAATCAATATTTGGCCGCTATGGCGTGTGCCCAACTGGCAAGAAACCGGAAGTAAACCCCACGGTTGGAGCTGACGTTGACCAACTCAAGTCTCTCTTACAATGGCTTATCACAAGCTTTCATTTTATGGTCTTCTTTTATGTCTTTGTGTCTATGCACAAACACCGAAGAGAAGATTTGAATATAAATTGAGTTTTAAAGGTCCACATCTAGTACAAAGGGATAACACTGTCCCGTTCTGGGAGTACTCTGGTGGTAAGTGACCCAAATTAACCTGCAGTAATGAGCTTCTTATTTAGATTTGTACACGTGGAATTTCATTCATTAATATTTGATTATTTTATCTTTTTTTTGTGTGTGCGAAATAATATACGACAGCTGGAAAACAACTAAAGAAATAGAAAATAAAATGGATACTGTATGCATTTGAAAACAAATGCTCAAGTGAATATTTTGTATATTAACATGTTACCATGGGAATGAGTTCCTCAAGTCTACTGCTAGAGAAATTTGAAAGGACAAAGTATAATAGTAAAGCATCGGACTTCATATCAAGAAGAGATGGTGGTCATGTTGGTCATGTGATGAGAGGAGACAACTCAAAGGGGTAAGAGAAAAAGATGCTGAGCCAGACATGGAATCTAGAAAAATTCTAAAAGGTAAAAGGTAAACATTCAAAACCGTTCAAAACGAGAAGCAACAGCAGGCACCAGCTCCAACATCAAGATTGACCATTGAGCGATTTTCATCATTTTCTCAGGACAGTGAGTAGGAGTAGGACAGAGTAGAGTAAGAGTCCTGTGGTGAGATACAATGCGGGTCCTATGCAAGGTTTGACACGTTAACAAACTTTTTACAGAGAGCATCAGACACAGGAGTCTAGAATTTCAGTCCTACACTAACACATGCTGTCCCAGTGTCTTCGGCTCGAAGGGATGATAATAGATAAGTAGAATAAATAATGTTTTGTATAGAAATTAATATGGGGCCGGTATAGAAGAACAAAGCAAGATACGATCTCAAAATATAAACTGTCATGATTGCTTACTATAATCTGTAATGTACCAAACTATGGTTTAACTGTGGATGAGTTGATATGATGGTCTCAACTATAACTATGGATGAGTTGATATGATGGTCTCAACTATATAACTATGGATGAGTTGATATGATGGTCTCAACTATATAACTATGGATGAGTTTATATGATGGTCTCAACTATATAACTATGGATGAGTTTATATGATGGTCTATATCTCAACTATAACTATGGATGAGTTGATATGATGGTAGTCTCAACTATAACTATGGATGAGTTAATATGATGGTCTCAATTATAACTATGGATGAGTTGATATGATGGTCTCAATCTCAACTATAACTATGGATGAGTTGATATGATGGTCTCAACTATAACTATGGATGAGTTGATATGATGGTCTCAACTATAACTATGGATTAGTTAATATGATGGTCTCAATTATAACTGTGGATGAGTTGATATGATGGTCTCAATCTCAACTATAACTATGGATGAGTTGATTATGATGGTCTCAACTATAATTATGGATGTTTTGTAAAATTAGTATCACTATTACTTAGTACCACTCAACTATCATCTACTCCTAGCTCAGTATGTTCTTTATTATTCAATGTAACATTTGCTTGCTTGCTTGCGTTTGCCCGATGACTAAAGTATTCTAGAGTATTCGTAGACTGTAGAATTCCACTTCGTCATCCATCCTTAAAAGGACATTAAGTGGGCGTGTCTGCGTTGTGTTGTAGTTTGCAGTATAACTATTATATTTACTTCTTTCGGCCCAACACATCTGACTTCAGCATGACATTTTTGAGTACCGGGTTGTCTTCCCTCTTCGGTCCCTACTTGCTTGACCAGACTAGACAGGTTAGTCTGTTACTGGAGGCACCATGGAGAGGTGGAGCAGGGTCTGGATGGTTTTGGTTCACCGATCCTGGCGCAAGCCATCAGCTGTGGGTCGCTGACAACTTTCAGCTCTGGTGCTGTGAGGCGTGCCTTCGCCTCCGTAACATTAGCTTAATATAATACTTAATGTTATTTGTGACACTAATTCTTAAGAACTACTTACTAGAACAACTTAGTTGTGTGTCAATAGTTGTGTGTCAATAGTTGTGTGTCAATAGTTGTGTGTCAATAGTTGTAAGTAATAACTACTACAACTAACAACACTCTCAACACTATATATTAAACACTATATATTAAATACTCACTGAGTGTTTTCATCAT
The DNA here is from genome assembly GCA_032433765.1 of Megaustenia siamemsis. Lineage (NCBI taxonomy): Eukaryota > Metazoa > Mollusca > Gastropoda > Stylommatophora > Ariophantidae > Megaustenia > Megaustenia siamemsis. Next base: position 20,788,776 of record JAVIAB010000099.1, on the reverse strand, counting down.
CAATCATCATCAAGTGCCATGCCTGATGATGTAGGTGATCATGTTTCTCCACAACTTTTGATCTCGACAGTTATTTATCATTTCTGTTGTTGACCTTCTACCAAGCCATTCTCTTAAACTATCTGGTATCTTTTCTCTTTGCTTCCCTTTATCTCTTCATCCCACAATTTTTTCCAATTGTTACAATATATTTAGGGACTTTGATAAATTGAATCTGGTAACTTCTGGGAGCTATGAAATGCCAAATTCGATTTTTTTCTATATCACCGGCATTTTCGGAAATTGGACGAAATTGTAACAGTAAGCTAGTGAAAGCATGAGGGCAGGTAACTGAGTTGTTACCCGCTTTTCAATAGACTATAGCAGGGACAATTGATAGCGGCCAGCAGAATTCATGTACGGTAATTTTCCAGATACAAGAAGTTAAGTTACAATAGAAGTTCATGTAGAAGAAGTGGGGAGGAAGGAGGTTATGTCCAGAATTACTGGATGACACAAGGAGAGTTTAGGCCATGGAATTTTCCATGCAACAGAAATGGAAAATAGGAGATAACTACAGTGTCTGTAGGGATAGGGTCCTCGGACATAACAAGGACACCCACCGAACTAAGGTAGAGAGGGTCCAGAATTAGCCTGGACTTTATGGTTAATGGGATTTTCCACGATTCCCACTTCATCCAAGTTGTTGTGAGAGTGACCATAGACGCATGACTAGCACATGCATTGACCTCATGACGTTACTGTCAGGTAAACAGATACCAGGAGAGATCATTGTCATGAGATGATAAATAAGTGGTCATCCAACAAATAGGTCATAGAGATTTCGCGAAAACAAGTTGTTTTCATCAATCTGGGGAAGAGTTCAGATTTCAGACACCTCCGGACACGAATATGCAGGTGACCAGAGGAGAGCAAGTGGTCACTTGGCAGCAGCTGATTGGCTGCTGAGCCTCAGGTGAAAGAGAGTAGTGGAGTATTTAAACTCCTACACAACAGTTTAAGTTAAGCAGTTCAGGATGAAGCATGTTAGTCAAGTTAGAGTCAGTTAGAGACAGTTAGAGGAAGTCAGGATGAATTAGCTCAGTTCAGTTCAGGATGAAGTTAGTTAGAGAAAGTTAAAACAGTTAGAAAGTAAAGATTAGAAGTCTTGATGTAGCAAAGCAGTTAGGAATCTTCAAGTTGTAGTTGTAAGTCAGTTGAGATATTATTAAGACAGTAGAGAAGTTATTAGGGAAGCTGATGAGTATATGAACATTAGTGCTGTGCAAGTGTTTCAAAGTGTTTCAAGAATTGTGTTTCATAGTCTTACAATTCATAAGTAGACAAAGTTGAATGATGTCTGATGAATACGTTGTATGCTAATTATGCACTTGGGACTGATCATAGCCATCGGCGATTTGCCTCGGAGAAGTCCCGAATTAATGAACATTAATTTCAGATAAGTGCATTCACCACTACAGATCATTGAAAAGAAATCAATCAACTGATTATCATTATTGGTTCAAAAGAAGACTCTGTCATGAATGTACCTGTTGTAAAATAAATGTGCTGTGCTGTCAAGTACAAGTCAAAATAGACAAAGATAACAAATAACATTACAAGTCTATAACAAAATTGGTTAAAGGGACACACACTTTAACGCATTTTCCCGGAGATGTCACATGACTTGTGTTATTATTTATAATGCCAGGTGAAAGGTTAGAAAATACCCTACTGTCGGGTGAAAGAATTATTCGAATACTCATAGCCGTTTTCAGGATATCCACGTTTGAATGCGTTATTTATACATTTTAATGATTTTTTTTCCACAATTAGACTAATTGTATTGCTGTTTAATGACAAAAACACAGATTTTTTCAATTCAGCATCCATTTAAACATAAGCTTGCAAACATTTGAAATCTGCTTGAATTCTCGGTCATGTCGAAATAATAATTTAAAGGGAGCATCTCCGTGGGTAGAAATCACGTTGCGCGCCATATTTGATAGTCAAATCCCATGTCTCAGAACAGTCTGCTTTTTAAAAATATGTTTTAATTAATTAAATAGTTTAAAAAAACAATGGATTAAAAAAATTTATTTGTCATTTAAATATAAGTGTGCGAATTTTGAAAGTGATCTGAAAATGTTGTTATGTCTAAATAAATTATTAAAGGCAAGGACTATCGTCTTTAAAAACCATTGTGCCACCATGATTGGCCAACTCTCAATTTTCCAGGCATGGACAACTATCCAAACAGGCCCAATGATATTTTACTCTATGTTCCTCTTAATCGATTTTAGTCAAAATTAATTCATTAAAAAATTAATAATTTTTTTTCTAATTGTCTTACAGCCATAATTAAGGTATCATTGTTTAGCTTGCATTAAGGGCTATCTAGCTAGCTTGTTTAAATCACAACAGACTATTTTGACATTTTTATCAAAGTACCTAATATATTCCAGCTGTTCTCTTCGCATTACATGGCCAAAAAATGATTAGTGTTTCTCCTAATATTGGAAATAGCTCCCTTTTTGTTTTGGCCTCTTTCAGAACGTTTTCATTACTCTTCCTAGCTGCTCATGGTATTCTCAACATTCTTCTGTAAAACCATATTTCTGCAGCCTCCATTGATTTTCTTGTCTGTTTTCTTATTTTCCATGATTCTTGTCCATGTGTTAAGACTGGCTCCACATTACATTTAATAACGCTTTTTTTTTGTTTCTATTGTCAAAAAACGATTGCACAAAATTCCTTATTTTTTGAAAAGCTGCTTTTGCCTGAGCAATTCTACATCTCACCTCTGTTGTACATCTACCATCTGAGGTTAACGTTCAAAGCAAGAGACAGAATGGAATGGCGCTCTAAGGTAGCCAGCCCTCAATGCTGAGACTGCACACGATGATGATGAATATTATTCCACTTGTTTTTATTGTATATTTTAGTGATGTTGTTTTCTTTGTTGTTACCATTACATCTGTCATTTTTTTTAATGAGACGTTTGATTAGTTCGGTAATAAAATAGCTAACAGTATTGAACTCCCCAAGGCTTGTGTGAGTGTGATATCTTTCCTCCTGTACGTGTAAATATGTTACTACTGAAGCAGATCATATGTAACATAGTCACTGTTAACAGAGCATATAGTATCATAGGTTTTATGTGTTTAAATGTCTAAATTGTTATTTATTGTGTCTACAGATGCACTGGCTGGAGACGAAGGCATAAGATTAACCCCATCATTGAGGAGCAAGAAAGGTAATTTGATGTACATGGCTATTGTTTGTGTTTGGCAAAAGTAAAGATCCCCCATCACGCCAAGTGGCGTATAGGGAATATGGTGTTAGTGACCATCAATTTTACAGACCTTCAGCACATGATTTTTGGGGTAATGTGGTCGGTATTATGCCCGTGCCGCTTTACTTTCCCAGAAAAAAAAATAAGGTACCCATTTAAGACTGGGTGAACCCCCGAAGCCGTCGGTTGGACAAGACTACCCCTTGTCCTTTGTAGTCTAGTTCACTAACTACTGAGCCATCACGACTCAATGTCACACAATAATATAAATAAATGTTGTACATGTTATACATCACTTGAAAGGAAAATGTTGGAAGAAAATATAAATAGCACTCTATTGATGATATCTGAAGGAAAAATTATATTATTTATTATAAATAGTATAAAATATTCAAAGGCAGATAATTTTCAGTTAAAAATATCATATTTCACATGCCTCTGTTGTCCCATGACTAGAAGTGTGTTGCTATCCATTCTGAAATTTTACACAAACTAATCCAAAGTTTTTCAAAATACACTTTATTTGATGCATTTATGTCCACAAATAATGAAATTATGGCACAAGAAATAGACTACTAAGTAGCAGTGCGTGTGACCACTATTTGTCAGAAATAAACACACATTTAGATAGAAAATTCAGAAAATAGTTATGCAGATTTAGTCCTGACAACCAAAAAGAATGTCTCAATAATGAAAATGTAGCAATGAAGACATTAACAAAATTTAAACATAAAAAATAAATACTAAATGAATCCAAAAGAAAAAAACCCTACCAAGAATATATAGAACAACAACAACTTAAATGGTTTGGCCACCTGGTCAGAATGGATCCGCACCAATCACCATCAAAGGGCGTTCTTCTCGAGAATGCATGGAAAAAGAGCAAGAGGATGGATGCAGTGACAGAGACATGTTACAACAAAGGAAAATCACTACTTCAAACAGTTCGAGCAGCTCAACAATGACAAATGATATAACCAGGACACCTTTTAGGTATCTGTGAAAAGAGAAAAGAAGAAAAAGAGAAGAAACATAAAAAGGACGGGTTTATAAACACCTTTTTACAGAGGAAACTAAAATACTATGGTCATGTCAAAAGACACAGCAGCTGGAAAAGAACAACAAGGGAAGGCATGGTTCTTTGACCATGATGGGTCAGACCAAGAAGAAGCTTGTTTCAAGACATGAAAGAGACCTTGTACACGACTTCTTCAAGTTAGAGATCTGGCAGACATTCTTTCAGATGGGAATATGTGAAGACAACATTCTGTGGGAGATCTGGCTAGAGACAGACATTCTTTCTGATGGGAATATGTGAATACAACATTCTGTGGGAGATCTGGCTAGAGACAGACATTCTTTCAGATGGGAATATGTGAAGACAACATTCTGTGGGAGATCTGGCTAGAGTCAGACATTCTTTCAGATGGGAAGATGTGAATACAACATTCTGTGGGAGATCTGGCTAGAGACAGACATTCTTTCAGATGGGAAGATGTGAATACAACATTCTGTGGGAGATCTGGCTAGAGACAGACATTCTTTCAGATGGGAATATGTGAAGACAACATTCTGTGGGAGATCTGGCTAGAGACAGACATTCTTTCAGATGGGAAGATGTGAATACAACATTCTGTGGGAGATCTGGCTAGAGACAGACATTCTTTCAGATGGGAAGATGTGAATACAACATTCTGTGGGAGATCTGGCTAGAGTCAGACATTCTTTCAGATGGGAAGATGTGAATACAACATTCTGTGGGAGATCTGGCTAGAGACAAATTCTTTCCGATGGGAAGATGTGAATACAACATTCTGTGAGAGATCTGGCTAGAGACAAATTCTTTCCGATGGGAAGATGTGAATACAACATTCTGTGGGAGATCTGGCCAGAGACAAATTCTTTCTGATGGGAAGATGTGAATACAACATTCTGTGGGAGATCTGGCTAGAGACAAATTCTTTCCGATGGGAAGATGTGAATACAACATTCTGTGGGAGATCTGGCTAGAGACAAATTCTTTCAGATGGGAAGATGTGAATACAACATTCTGTGGGAGATCTGGCCAGAGACAAATTCTTTCTGATGGGAAGATGTGAATACAACATTCTGTGGGAGATCTGGCTAGAGACAAATTCTTTCTGATGGGAAGATGTGAATACAGCGTTCTGTGGGAGATCTGGCTAGAGACAAATTCTTTCAGATGGGAAGATGTGAATACAGCGTTCTGTGGGAGATCTGGCTAGAGACAAATTCTTTCAGATGGGAAGATGTGAATAGAATGTTCTGTGGGAGATCTGGCTTGAGTTAGAGGCTCATTCAGATGGGCTATGGTGAAAGCAGTGTTCTGCGAAGGACATGCAACCTGATGATGGATATAGTCCACTGAATATTCTCTGCAGGTTAGATTAGCCTTGACATGAACAACTTATATTCTCTACAGGTTAGATTAGCCTTGACATGAACAACTTATATTCTCTGCAGGTTAGATTAGCCTTGCCATGAACAACTTAACTATATTCTCTACAGGTTAGATTAGCCTTGCCATGAACAACTTAACTATATTCTCTACAGGTTAGATTAGCCTTGACATGAACAACTTAACTATATTCTCTACAGGTTAGATTAGCCTTGACATGAACAACTTATATTCTCTGCAGGTTAGATTAGCCTTGACATGAACAACTTATATTCTCTACAGGTTAGATTAGCCTTGACATGAACAACTTATATTCTCTGCAGGTTAGATTAGCCTTGCCATGAACAACTTATATTCTCTGCAGGTTAGATTAGCCTTGCCATGAACAACTTAACTATATTCTCTACAGGTTAGATTAGCCTTGACATGAACAACTTAACTATATTCTCTGCAGGTTAGATTAGCCTTGCCATGAACAACTTATATTCTCTACAGGTTAGATTAGCCTTGACATGAACAACTTAACTATATTCTCTGCAGGTTAGATTAGCCTTGCCATGAACAACTTATATTCTCTACAGGTTAGATTAGCCTTGCCATGAACAACTTAACTATATTCTCTACAGGTTAGATTAGCCTTGCCATGAACAACTTAACTATATTCTCTACAGGTTAGATTAGCCTTGCCATGAACAACTTAACTATATTCTCTGCAGGTTAGATTAGCCTTGACATGAACAACTTAACTATATTCTCTACAGGTTAGATTAGCCTTGCCATGAACAACTTAACTATATTCTCTACAGGTTAGATTAGCCTTGCCATGAACAACTTAACTATATTCTCTGCAGGTTAGATTAGCCTTGCCATGAACAACTTAACTATATTCTCTACAGGTTAGATTAGCCTTGCCATGAACAACTTATATTCTCTGCAGGTTAGATTAGCCTTGACATGAACAACTTATATTCTCTGCAGGTTAGATTAGCCTTGCCATGAACAACTTAACTATATTCTCTACAGGTTAGATTAGCCTTGCCATGAACAACTTAACTATATTCTCTACAGGTTAGATTAGCCTTGCCATGAACAACTTAACTATATTCTCTACAGGTTAGATTAGCCTTGCCATGAACAACTTAACTATATTCTCTACAGGTTAGATTAGCCTTGCCATGAACAACTTATATTCTCTACAGGTTAGATTAGCCTTGCCATGAACAACTTATATTCTCTGCAGGTTAGATTAGCCTTGACATGAACAACTTATATTCTCTACAGGTTAGATTAGCCTTGCCATGAACAACTTAACTATATTCTCTACAGGTTAGATTAGCCTTGCCATGAACAACTTAACTATATTCTCTACAGGTTAGATTAGCCTTGCCATGAACAACTTAACTATATTCTCTACAGGTTAGATTAGCCTTGCCATGAACAACTTAACTATATTCTCTACAGGTTAGATTAGCCTTGCCATGAACAACTTATATTCTCTGCAGGTTAGATTAGCCTTGACATGAACAACTTATATTCTCTACAGGTTAGATTAGCCTTGCCATGAACAACTTAACTATATTCTCTACAGGTTAGATTAGCCTTGCCATGAACAACTTAACTATATTCTCTACAGGTTAGATTAGCCTTGCCATGAACAACTTAACTATATTCTCTACAGGTTAGATTAGCCTTGCCATGAACAACTTAACTATATTCTCTACAGGTTAGATTAGCCTTGCCATGAACAACTTATATTCTCTACAGGTTAGATTAGCCTTGACATGAACAACTTATATTCTCTGCAGGTTAGATTAGCCTTGACATGAACAACTTATATTCTCTGCAGGTTAGATTAGCCTTGCCATGAACAACTTATATTCTCTACAGGTTAGATTAGCCTTGCCATGAACAACTTATATTCTCTACAGGTTAGATTAGCCTTGCCATGAACAACTTATATTCTCTGCAGGTTAGATTAGCCTTGCCATGAACAACTTAACTATATTCTCTAGAAATTGTACAAATATGAAAGTATAATGGACATTGACAGTATTATGGACATAAATCATCATCATGTCCCATACCGGTTCGCGTAGTTGATCTTGTCCTTCCACAATCTTCTATCTACAGTGCATCGTATCAGTTCTGTTGTTGACTGTTTACCATGGCATGACACCAAGCTATCTAGTATTTTCTCTCTTTGTCGTCTGCGATATCTCTTTCCTTGTATTTTGCCAGTTGTAACCAAGTATTTCAACTTTTATCTTCTCACGATATACCAAAAAAATGTTGTTTTGTGTTTCTTTCTGATGGTTTTTAGGAGCTTCTTTTTTGTGTTGGCCTCTTTGAGAACTTCCTCATTGGTCTTTTTAGCTGTCCAGTGAACTTTCAACATTCTTCTGAGAAATCCCATCTCTGTGGGCTCTAATTGTCTTTTTGTTTTTTTGTTTACTGTCCATGATTCTCTTCCATAGGTCAGAATTGGCTCTATATAGCACAGAAGAAGACTCTTTCTCACTTCTATTGACACAGATTTGTTGTATAAGACGTTTTTCATTTTCTGAAATGCTATTTTGGTCTGGTCTATTCCGCTTTTTATTTCTGTGGTGCATCTTCCACCTGATGTTTTTATTATAACCATAACCGGACATAGATATAATTCATCATTTATTCTCTTAACCATATGCCTGGGGTGTAAAAGATTATAATAAAATCTTTTTAATTTTACAAATCATCAGGATCTGTATGGTCCAAAAACAAGCTTGAATCTAAAGGCTGGGAAATTGAAGCTGGTGTTCGTGTGACAGGCAGAGGTAGAGTTGGTGCCGATGGAATGGTATGTAACATTAGATATTATATTTATGTTCATCTGTTATTAGAAGTCATTTCATATCATCATCATCGAGTACCTTCTCCACAACGAAGGTTGTCTACCATGGAGCACCATTCTGCTCTGTCTCTTGCTTTGATGGTGCAGGTTGATTTAATTTCATATAATTAAAAAAAAATGCAGCCCTTGCAAACTCATAGCTTTTTCATTCTTATATGTGAAGTAGAAAGTACCCATTTTCTAAATGTTTGCCAGCCTGGAAGAAATATCCCCATACAAAGATAGTAAAGTAAACATATAATGTATCATAGTATCTCAAAGAGGCGGGTCTACACTTAATTCCTTACCAGTTTATACATTCTTTATCCCATTATTATTATTTTTATTTTGTTGTCTGTGTTAAACTTCCTAGTATAAAGGTCTATAATAGATGAAGTAATTCACATTCAATGTCTATAGAGTTAATTGATATGTTAGAACCAATGTATCAAATGTATACTACTTTGACAAATCAATATCAATAAAGAAATGGTGGCAGCTCGACTAACATTGAAATAAATCTTAAGCAAGGATGTCAAAAGTGAGAAATTGGCAGAGTTCTGTGAGAGATGAGGTCTATAATTTATACAATATAAATTTGAAAATGTTAGAATCCACCATTTGCCTCAAATAAAGCAGGAAATGATGGTAAATTTAGTGTATTTTCACACTGAAGAGTTTCTACCACTCTGTGTACTGTAAAAATGTACCTGAGTTGGCAGCAATGAGACGAACAAACAAATGATGGGAAAACTGTGCACTAGAAGCTAAACAGTTAGGCTTGGTACATGGACATCTCAAGCAATGAAAATTCACCCTGGCCTTCCACGGGTTCACCATTAAATCAGTGTTGTTCAGTGTCTACAGAGTAAAGATCACAAGTAAACAAATCTTAGGATGGGGCAGAACTTTGTCTTACGCTGATGTTTTAGTGTGTGTTGCAGGAGAACTTCAGACAGTGAGTGCTTGTATACGTGTGTGGTGTTGGGAGGCAGAAGCATTTGTGACCCTGATGAAGGCAGTCATTTATATAACGGCAGAGTCAATATGTCAAGGCCCTAATGTAAATCTGCGTTGAGAGGTTGTGGAGAGAGCTCATGTGATGAGATACCTGGGAGTGTGGTTTGATCAGAACCTTGCTTTTAACAAGCATGTAGACCAGGTGGTATTGAAAGCTAAAATGGGGCCTAGCTGCAGTGAGAATCATGGGATCAACACAAATTGAGCAGCGTCATCTTGTTCTCTTATACCAGGGGTTGGTCTCGTCTGTGATTGAGTATGTACCGATGATCCTGACTCAGCAATATGCAAATAGAATGACTGAAAAGGATACAAAATAAAGCAATCTACGTCATCTTGTTCTCTTATACCAGGGGTTGGTCTCGTCTGTGATTGAGTATGTACCGATGATCCTGACTCAGCAATATGCAAATAGAATGACTGAAAAGGATACAAAATAAAGCAATCTACGTCATCTTTGGAGACACACTTGATTTTATCAAAACAAAGCTAGTATATGTGACTCTTAGGTGTCTTTGAGATAATGAACAACATCCGTTTGCTACACTTCTAATAAAATAGAGAAACAAAGGAACACATTTATTGCATTCTAAGCTAAGTCTGAACATAACCAGCCCCAATGTATAAATAATATTGTAATTTTTAAAGTAGAAATTGAAGACTCTCAAGGCTAATTAAATCAAACTATATAATTTACCTTTGAAAATGATTAGTGATAGGTTATTATTATTATTATTATTAATTATTAGTATGAGTGTTAATCATCGAATTATCCTCATTGCATGTGAAACGAGTCCATAAGTGCTCAGATCTCCTTCCCAGCAAGACCTCTAGTTTGAAGCGATAAACTGGTTCACAAGTTCTCCCCCTTTCTCCTTGTAGTTTTCCTGAATGTAGGCAACATCTCTCTGATTAGCATGAAACTTAGGGAATATGAACAATACTCTATCATTTTGCCCTTAATCACGAGCGTACAGTCAATTTAGGGATTTACGAATGTCCTACACAATGACATAGCACAAACACCATAGTGATGGCCCATAATCACAAAGTGAAATATTACGTTGACTTGGCAGAACAATTACAATTCCTAATTAAGGTGCTGTAACTTGTAGTTGGTGCTGAACAAATCCAACAATGGTTATTGAACAGCTCTAATATCAGGATGCTGCACACACAACAATGGATGTACCCACAACACCTGACAAACCTCAGAAAATGCAGCCAAAAAACGCACGAAACATTGGAAAGATGACCCAGAATCCTTAAAGTGAAAGTTGACTTGACATAACAATCCATATTAAGGAGCTGAGAGTCATTGGTATTGAACAAATCCAATGCAGTTATTGAATTATATTATTTGGTTCCTATACATGTTCATGTTGTCTGGTTTCCAGTGCCACATGATTTGGACTCTTCCTTAACATTATTTTTAAAATTATTATTCTGTAATTAATTTGTAACAAATATTTATACAATTGAAATTCAATGCAAGTCCAGGATATGCTATTCTAAAGATAACAAACATGACTAAAATAGGGTAATAGATATATCCAACATTTAGGAAGGGATCTCTTGCAGTGTGTAATAATATTAGTTACATTTTATACTTCTAAAGTATGAGTACCTCAAACAGTCCGGACTTCGCTTACAGTCATTATTTGTTGCTATGACACGATGCTAGTTGAGTTGATACCAGTATTTTCATTTGCATCATACAGATTAGATGGCAATGAAGGAAGTGTAAGTTCATTTTGAAATCATCTTGTCTTATAATTATTGACATGGAGGAAGAAACTTATGGTCATAGAAGGAATGACTTTTAGATAAGAAAGTATGATACCATACCATCAAAGAAAATAAATATAGCCATTTTTACTGATTCCAAATCAGCCCTGCAGCTGCTAGGAGTGTAACATAAGCAAGCCAGAACTCACACAGCCGACCATAGACATAGAAAACTTCATTAGATATTACAGTATGTTATTACATAACATAAGACTAGTGATGCAATGGATCCCTGGACACCCCAACACACCAGGAAATCTCTCTGCGATCAGGACTCAATCAGAGTAGGACTCCAGACTCTCACACGAAGACAGCTGTCTATTTAAGCCTGTTAGATCCACTCTGCTTGAATACCTGTTAAAACGTTGCACTGTGTTCTGCGCAAGTGGCCCAGTGCATCCGATTTCAGCCAGCGTTTTGTTCAGGTTTGCTTTCTTTAGCCTTTGATTGTTCCCAATCTTCCTGCAGGGCAGCAGTTGATCTTTTCTGTAGGGGGATTCTGCCCTTAGATGGTCGGCCCTCCCAGGTTTACGAGCACCATCTGCCCGAGTCACTAGAGACTAACACAAACATGCGACTTGTAATGTGAGGAAACTGCAACAAGGAACACTTTTCATGCACAGCCTCCAACTGTTCCTGCCGCCTATCCCCATATACCGGTAATTCACGTCCTCTTGAAAATGATGATCGTTGTAGCACTTGATGATGTTAGGCCATCGTTGTTGACTGCAATTCCTAACATATAGACACACAGTTAGTCGTCAGATTATCCCCGTCACACATCAAACAGCAGACCGTAAAATTAGCGCATGGCCGGTCTAGGGAACCATTACGATGACGTAGCACATAACAATGTCGAACACAGTCTCGCTTCCTTTAGATTTCTAATTACTCTAGTGTAAGCAGCCTACGACGAAAAAACATGAAGCAAAATCCCCAAAGAGACAAAACTCGGGTTAACGAAGTAGTTTACATTAATGAGTAACATGGAAATAACTTGCATCAAGGAATTCCAACAACTGTCATGAACAACACCAATGTGACGTAAAGCGCAGATCAAGTCTAGACGGTGGAAGGTCTCATTCACAACACTTGATTTGTCAAAAACGGACTGTTGTCGGCCTATGACCTCGCTTTAGCGGCACAAATGTATTAAGTATATCATCATTTTGACTTTAACGCAGAAAAGTGCAACGGAGAACTGAAATTAATCAGACCCTGGATGCACTTTCTGCAGCAATCCTATACATTAGCTAAGAGAGTATCCAGACAGACACAATTTAACATCAACATCTCATTAAACACAGCCAAACAAATCATAAATTCCAACAGTGAAGAAGATTGGCTGAATGGATGGGACATGGGAAAAACAGGGAGAGATATTTTTAAATACATGTCAAGGCCAAATCTCCATGACAACATTAACAACTTAAACAGAAGAAACCAAACCACCATCAGAGAACTAACCATGTACCACTGAACAACCACATCAATAGAACACAACGATGGTCATGTACCACTGAACAACCACATCATTAGAACACAATGATGGTCATGTACCACTGAACAACCACATCATTAGAACACAATGATGGTCATGTACCACTGAACAACCACATCAATAGAACACAACGATGGTCATGTACCACTGAACAACCACATCATTAGAACACAATGATGGTCATGTACCACTGAACAACCACATCAATAGAACACAATGATGGTCATGTACCACTGAACAACCACATCATTAGAACACAATGATGGTCATGTACCACTGAACAACCACATCATTAGAACACAACGATGGTCATGTACCACTGAACAACCACATCATTAGAACACAACGATGGTCATGTACCACTGAACAACCACATCATTAGAACACAATGATGGTCATGTACCACTGAACAACCACATCATTAGAACACAATGATGGTCATGTACCACTGAACAACCACATCATTAGAACACAATGATGGTCATGTACCACTGAACAACCACATCATTAGAACACAATGATGGTCATGTACCACTGAACAACCACATCATTAGAACACAATGATGGTCATGTACCACTGAACAACTACATCATTAGAACACAATGATGGTCATGTACCACTGAACAACCACATCAATAGAACACAATGATGGTCATGTACCACTGAACAACCACATCAATAGAACACAATGATGGTCATGTACCACTGAACAACCACATCATTAGAACACAATGATGGTCATGTACCACTGAACAACCACATCATTAGAACACAATGATGGTCATGTACCACTGAACAACCACATCATTAGAACACAACGATGGTCATGTACCACTGAACAACCACATCATTAGAACACAACGATGGTCATGTACCACTGAACAACTACATCAATAGAATGCAACGAAACCAAACTCCAGCATGTCCCACTCTGTAAACACCCGCATGAGGCAGTAGAACATCACCTGTTTGACTGTCCAAAACTCACTGACATCAGAGCAACTCTACCTCCTCAAATATCTGATAAATGGAACACCTTGTACAGAACTACAAGGGAACTCGGAAATACCTGCAGACATCATTACATGGCATTGGGCCAAAGGGCATCAGCTCACAGGCTTCTGGATCCACAACAATGGATAAGAAAGTAAGAGGTCACACCTTTAGTTTTTATATTGAAGATAATGATAGTGTCTTCTTGACAGATCCAAACACATGACATGATGTGTTTTTTGTTGTTTGTTTTTGGGATATCCATCCATATATGGTATAAGTAATATGGGATCCTGCTATCCACATGAAGGTGATTTTGAGTGCTCCATGTTGATACAAGCCTAAGTTAGTGCTGGCTAGGATGGTAGCACTGGGTGGAATGTGATATCAGCTTCACATCTCTATGCATCTCAATGCCTTTACTGTTATGTGACAGCAGCCTCACATCTCTATGCATCTCAATGCCTTTACTGTTATGTGACAGCAGCCTCACATCTCTATACATCTTGATGCCTTTACTGTTATGTGACAGCAGCCTCACATCTCTATGCATCTCAATGCCTTTACTGTTATGTGACAGCAGCCTCACATCTCTATGCATCTCAATGCCTTTACTGTTATGTGACAGCAGCCTCACATCTCTATACATCTTGATGCCTTTACTGTTATGTGACAGCAGCCTCACATCTCTATGCATCTCAATGCCTTTACTGTTATGTGACAGCAGCCTCACATCTCTATGCATCTCAATGCCTTTACTTTTATGTGACAGCAGCCTCACATCTCTATGCATCTCAATGCCTTTACTGTTATGTGACAGCAGCCTCACATCTCTATACATCTTGATGCCTTTACTGTTATGTGACAGCAGCCTCACATCTCTATGCTTCTCAATGCCTTTACTGTTATGTGACAGCAGCCTCACATCTCTATGCATCTTGATGCCTTTACTGTTATGTGACAGCAGCCTCACATCTCTATGCATCTCAATGCCTTTACTGTTATGTGACAGCAGCCTCACATCTCTATGCATCTCAATGCCTTTACTGTTATGTGACAGCAGCCTCACATCTCTATACATCTTGATGCCTTTACTGTTATGTGACAGCAGCCTCACATCTCTATGCATCTCAATGCCTTTACTGTTATGTGACAGCAGCCTCACATCTCTATGCATCTCAATGCCTTTACTTTTATGTGACAGCAGCCTCACATCTCTATGCATCTCAATGCCTTTACTGTTATGTGACAGCAGCCTCACATCTCTATACATCTTGATGCCTTTACTGTTATGTGACAGCAGCCTCACATCTCTATGCATCTCAATGCCTTTACTGTTATGTGACAGCAGCCTCACATCTCTATGCATCTTGATGCCTTTACTGTTATGTGACAGCAGCCTCACATCTCTATGCATCTCAATGCCTTTACTGTTATGTGACAGCAGCCTCACATCTCTATGCATCTCGATGCCTTTACTGTTATGTGACAGCAGCCTCACATCTCTATACATCTTGATGCCTTTACTTTTATGTGACAGCAGCCTCACATCTCTATACATCTTGATGCCTTTACTGTTATGTGACAGCAGCCTCACATCTCTATGCATCTTGATGCCTTTACTGTTATGTGACAGCAGCCTCACATCTCTATACATCTTGATGCCTTTACTCCTTTACTGGTATGTGACAGCAGCTTCACATCTCTATACATCTTGATGCTTTTACTGGTATGTGACATCAGCTTCACATCTCTATGCATCTTGATGCTTTTACTGGTATGTGACATCAGCTTCACATCTCTATACATCTTGATGCTTTTACTGGTATGTGACAGCAGCTTCACATCTCTATACATCTTGATGCTTTTACTGGTATGTGACAGCAGCTTCACATCTCTATACATCTTGATGCTTTTACTGTTATGTGACAGCAGCCTCACATCTCTATGCATCTCAATGCCTTTACTGTTATGTGACAGCAGCCTCACATCTCTATGCATCTCGATGCCTTTACTTTTATGTGACAGCAGCCTCACATCTCTATACATCTTGATGCCTTTACTGTTATGTGACAGCAGCCTCACATCTCTATGCATCTTGATGCCTTTACTGTTATGTGACAGCAGCCTCACATCTCTATGCATCTTGATGCCTTTACTGTTATGTGACAGCAGCCTCACATCTCTATACATCTTGATGCCTTTACTCCTTTACTGGTATGTGACAGCAGCTTCACATCTCTATACATCTTGATGCTTTTACTGGTATGTGACAGCAGCTTCACATCTCTATGCATCTTGATGCTTTTACTGGTATGTGACATCAGCTTCACATCTCTATACATCTTGATGCTTTTACTGGTATGTGACAGCAGCTTCACATCTCTATACATCTTGATGCTTTTACTGGTATGTGACAGCAGCTTCACATCTCTATACATCTTGATGCTTTTACTGTTATGTGACAGCAGCCTCACATCTCTATGCATCTCAATGCCTTTACTGTTATGTGACAGCAGCCTCACATCTCTATGCATCTCGATGCCTTTACTTTTATGTGACAGCAGCCTCACATCTCTATACATCTTGATGCCTTTACTGTTATGTGACAGCAGCCTCACATCTCTATGCATCTTGATGCCTTTACTGTTATGTGACAGCAGCCTCACATCTCTATGCATCTTGATGCCTTTACTGTTATGTGACAGCAGCCTCACATCTCTATACATCTTGATGCCTTTACTCCTTTACTGGTATGTGACAGCAGCTTCACATCTCTATACATCTTGATGCTTTTACTGGTATGTGACATCAGCTTCACATCTCTATGCATCTTGATGCTTTTACTGGTATGTGACAGCAGCTTCACATCTCTATACATCTTGATGCTTTTACTGGTATGTGACAGCAGCTTCACATCTCTATACATCTTGATGCTTTTACTGGTATGTGACATCAGCTTTGCATAGAGCCTTTACTTCTTTACTGGTATGTGACAGCAGCTTTGCATCTCTATGCATCTTGATGCAATTACTCCTTTACTGGTATGTGACATCAGCTTCACATCTCTATGCATCTTGATTCCTTTACTCCTTTACTGGTATGTGACATCAGCTTCACATCTCTATGCATCTTGATTCCTTTACTCCTTTACTGGTATGTGACATCAGCTTCACATCTCTATGCATCTTGATTCCTTTGCTCCTTTACTGGTAATTGACTGGCTGCAATGGCTGCTTTTCTTGAATTCCCAAGTTCTGCTGGAGAAGTTGGATCTTGTCTTGCTTAGAGCTACAACAGTACTAGGTCTTCTTTATCATCAGACCACCACCACCACTATAATCCTAGAGCTACAGCAATACTAGGTCTTCTTTATCATCAGACCACCACCACCACTATAATCCTAGAGCTACAGCAATACTATGTCTTCTTAATCAGTAGACTCCCACCACTATAATCCTAGAGCTACAACAATACTATGTCTTCTTAATCAGTAGACTCCCACCACTATAATCCTTCAACTACAACAATACTAGGTCTTCTTTATCAGTAGGCAATATGGTGATCCATGCCACTGTTTGGATACTGTTATTGGGAGACCCACTGGGTGAGATTTGTGAAGAGTGAACACACATCAGCAGGTTAAGGGATGGACAAACACATCAACAGTGGCCATTGACTTATCATTGATGACAATATTGTTTCTAACAGAGCATCGCATTGTTAGACTTGATTGTAAAACCATTCCTAATATTGTACATTCATGATTTTATTGTGTTATTGTAGGCTATATGGTTCACTGAGGGCCGTGCATCACAGACAGACAATCCTGCAGATAATATTGTCTTTGGTTCTGTTGACAAGTGGAAAGGAATAGGTATCTTCCTTGACTCATTTGATAATGATGGCCAGGTTAGTTCAAATAAATGTTTGGTTTGGCTGTTTTTGGTTGTTAAATTCATTGGTGTGTGTAGCAATGATGCAGCATGTAGGTTCCTTATAATTATGTTTTTAATTAGATTTGCCGAGGTCAGAGTTCATTATCTATATATTTATCAGTATCAATTGATACATAGCACAATAGAATATGTAATATATAACTTAAAATGTTCTGAACAACACTTGTTTCGACACTTCATAAGATGACTCAAGATGTTGATTGCACATAAAAATCACTCATTACACATGATGTTGACTATGGCCATTTAATTAATCAATCAAACTATATCTTTAATTGAAATTCTGTGTGTGTATCTAGGTTACTGCTTGTGTTGTGACACTCTCCCATGTTCTGTACTTAACTCTTTTAGGACCAGAATAGGACACACGTTATTTTTTTGTTTGGACCAGATTAATTTTCCTGTTTCAAAAAACTTCACCATATATCTTTTTCATTTGACTACTTCACACAACAGAACACAATCAAAACTTATACATAGCCTTCATTGACCAGGAAAAAACATTTGACAGAGTAAACAGAGAACAGCTGTGGGAGATACTAACAACATACGGAGTAAGCCAACATCTAACCAACCTTATTAAAAGTCTCTACATCAACAGCAGCTGCAGGGTCAGAACAGCAGCAGGCTACACAGACCACTTTGAAGTTAGATCAGGTGTAAGACTGGGGTGCCTACTATCCCCCCTACTGTTTATTACATACATGGACTATATATGCAAGCTAGCCAACCCATCAGAGACAGGGGAGATCAACGAGCTTTTATTTGCAGACGATCAGGCACTAATACATGAAACAATAGAAGACCTACAAGAACACTTAAACAAACTCAACATCTCAGGCATAAAATACAACATGAAAATCAACAAAACAGAAGTCATGAACCTCGCCAAAAATAAACAGAACATCAACATAACTATAGAAGGCAGACAACTAAAACAAGTAGAGGAATTCAAATACCTAGGAAGTCTAATGACAAACGATAATTCTCAAACAGCAGAGATAGAATCAAGATGCAACAAAGCTTGTCAAATCATTGGACAGTTATCACCACTATTGTCCAACAAGGAAATAACTCTGGAGGCAAAACGAGCACTCTACAATACAATCTTCATCCCAACGTTGTGCTACCAATGCCAGACCTGGACCCTAGATGCAAGAACAATAAGAAAAATAACCTCTACAGAGATGAAATGTGTTAGACGAATGACAGGAAACAGTCTGAGAGACAAGATCAGAAATGAAGAACTGAGAAAAAAGCTAGGAATAGCCCCTGCCATAGAATATATAAGGAAACACCAGATAAAATGGTTTGGCCACTTGACAGGTCAGAAAGATCAAAACACAACACAACGAGCCTTCAACAAATGTTGTGAGAACACCAGACCCAAGGGTCGACCACTAAAAAGATGGGTCGATGGAATATTAGAAGCACTAGGAAACATAACAGCAGCAGAGGCGAACAGAAGAGCAAAAGACCGCAAATTATATCTCCCCTCAACGCTGAAAGGCAAATTAGGAAGGAAAGAAGAAGACTTCACACACATAAATGTGGTATGTGTTATACATCACTGGAAAGGAAAATGGATACAGAAAATGAGAATAGCAATATATTTATGATAAGCAATTATTTAAAGCAATAAATATATTTTTTTAAAATATAAAATTCAAGGTAGATAATTTTAAATTTAAAATGTTGTAATTCACTTACCTTTTTCCATGGTTAGAAGTATTGCTATCCATTTGCCTTGAAATATTATATAACATAATTCAAATTCATCCAAAATACAAATTAATCAAATAATCTCAAATAATTAAACTATCCACATTTTTGTAAATGATCCCAGAACGAAAAATATGACAACTAAATGTTACGTCACAACAATATTATTTACAAGTCAAGTTCATTATTTTTATTTACACAACTGGACTTATTTTGTGTGATATGCCCTAAAGTATCAGTTTCGTTATCAGAATCACTACCACTCGATTCCTCTGAGGCACTGATAGTGCTGGAATAGAAGGCATCCACTAGCTAAACCTAAGCCAGATCGTCTTGGTTTTTTAGCATGACTATTACTAATATTACGAACCATTATCACAACAACAACAAAATTATTGTCCGAGTCTAAATACTATGAATGCTCTATTTCTGAATCACTCAATAACAAGGTTTCGAAAATAGATCAAGCTTGCTCTGCACTATATTGTTTTGGTCGACTGCAAGAATTACCAGCAGTGGGCGTGGCCATTATGTGACAGAAATTTGAGGGAAAAAAACAACGAAAATAAATAAACAATTTTCTAACTTTGAAAATACAAAATCACATGGTGCCGACAGGAAGTTCTGTGAGAACTCTCTTACATCCGGAAATCAAGTATTACTTGAAATAGAAACAAAAAAATCAGTGAAAACGAAACAAATATAAATTACAGCTACACTCATCACAGACTAATTTTCGGTGAATAGTCGAAAATCAGTTGTTATCGAACTGACGTGTCGGATAATAGTAGTGAAAGAGTTAAATCTACATAACTTTTACTTGACATAAAATCACACACAATATAAGACTTCTGTATATTACTAGCTAGATTTTAGAAGCAGTCATCTCTGCAATATGTGCCATTTTGGCATGCAAGGTTTCTGCTTTTGAGATTGTAGTTCTGCCCTGTCTTCTGCTCGAAAGGACTACAGATAGATAGATATTACTAGCATCAACTACTTCTATGAAATATCTGTATATTCCAAGCCATGATCTTTCTTTTCTACTTCAACACTTTGCTGCACATTGTTGTCTGAATGTTGAATGGACCTGTTGTGACTGATACTTTTATTGATTTACCCATCTGTTTGACATTCAAGGAAGGTACAATACACTTGCCTCATCTGTTTGACATTCAGGGAAGGTACAATACACTTGTTTCTTCTGTTTGACATTCAAGGAAGGTACAATACACTTGCTTCTTCTGTTTGACATTCAAGGAAGGTACAATATACTTGTTTCTTCTGTTTGACATTCAAGGAAGGTACAATATACTTGCTTCTTCTGTTTGACATTCAAGGAAGGTACAATATACTTGCTTCTTCTGTTTGACATTCAAGGAAGGTACAATATACTTGCTTCTTCTGTTTGACATTCAAGGAAGGTACAATATACTTGCTTCTTCTGTTTGACATTCAAGGAAGGTACAATACACTTGCTTCTTCTGTTTGACATTCAAGGAAGGTACAATACACTTGCTTCTTCTGTTTGACATTCAAGGAAGGTACAATATACTTGCTTCTTCTGTTTGACATTCAAGGAAGGTACAATACACTTGCTTCTTCTGTTTGACATTCAAAGTGATTGGGAAAAGCTGTATCTAAAAATAAAAAAAACTTGTGTGGTTACAAATGTCAAATTACAGCCTTGAAACTCTCAAACTAGCCGATCTTTTGATCTTTCTGTTACAAGCTTTAACAAGTAAAATATCATACTGCATAAACATTTATGCCGTTTGTGTTTAGTGTCATAAATTGAAACCACTTTCATAAAATGGGAGCCGTGATAGCTCAGTGGTTAGTGAACTGGGCTACTAAGGACAAGAGGTAGGGTTCGATCTCAACCGACGGCTTCCGGGTTGACCCAGCCTTAAATGGGTACCAGATTTTTTCTGGGACAGTACAGCAGCACGGGCGCAATACCGACCACATTACCCCAAAAAACATGTGTTGAAATGTCTGTAAAATGTATGGTCACTAACACCATATTCCCTATACGTCACTTGCCGTGATGGGGGCTCTTTACTTTTTAAATAAAATATCAATTTTAAGAATGAGGGGAGTGTACCCAACTCATAACATCTTTAATCTTCTTCTTCTTTCCTTCCTCGTCTGCCATTCAGCGTCGAGTGGAGATATAATTTGTGGTCTTTTGCTCTTCTGTTTGCCTCTGCTGCTGTTATGTTTCCTAGTGCTTCTAATATTCCATCCATCCATCTTTTTCATGGTTGACCATTGTGTCCGGTATTCTCGTAATGTTTGTTGAAGGCTCGTTGTGTTGTGTTTTGATCTTTCTGCCTTGTCACGTGGCCAAATCATTTTATATATTCTATGGCGGTGGCTATTCCTAGCTTTTTTTTTCTCAGTTCTTCATTTCTGATCTTATCTCTCAGATTGTTTCCTGTCATTCGTCTAACACATTTCATCTCAGTAATCTGAGTCATTTATGACTGACAGAGCAGGTCGGTAAGGGATAAATGTTTTATGCTCAGAGAAATTCACAAGATGGAGATAAATAAAGTAGCAATGATCAATACGAAAAAAAAAAAAGAAGTGTAACTTACAGAAGAGATACAGCGAAGACGATGGCGCTGGATAGGACACACACTATGGAAGCCAACTGAGAGTATTACACAACAGGCCCTTTTCTGGAATCCCCAGGGAAAAAGACAAAGAGGAAGACTGGGAGCTAAAAAGGTAGAAGAAGAAGAACTTACAGAAGAAATTACAAAAAGGAAAAATAAAATACTAGGATTAACGGACACCAGAGTAAAAGGACAACAGATAAAGAAAACACACATGAACTACACAATGATATTCTCAGGAGTCGACAACACAGAAAGAGCAACACACAGAGTAGGCTTTATCATCAACCCAGAACATGTTTAATACCTGCAACATTCTCAGATTAAAACTAACATGTCACTTTTGAGGTGAAAACAAACAGCTGTGGGTAGTTGAGGACTGTGGGGAGCAGTTGTCTGGTGTGTGCAGCAACTAGTGAAAGTAACAAACATCACTCCCTCACTACCAAGGGGCAGTCTGTGATTATCTCACCTAACCATTAATCTAAGCACACACATTACATAACTACTTGGTGATTACTGTCTACAGAATTAAGTCTCATTTCATATCTCCAAGGAAGAACACAGGTCTTGGAGATGAAATGAGAAAGAGAACACATATATCATACAGAGAACATATCTTGTAGATGAAGTGGTATAGAAAGATATTACATATATCATACAGAGAACATATCTTGTAGATGAAGTGGTATAGAAAGATATTACATATATTATACAGAGAACTTATCTTGTAGATGAAGTGGTATAGAAAGATATTACATATATTATACAGAGAACATATCTTGTAGATGAAGTGGTATAGAAAGATATTACATATATCATACAGAGAACATATCTTGTAGATGAAGTGGTATAGAAAGATATTACATATATTATGCAGAGAACTTATCTTGTAGATGAAATAGTATAGAAAGGTAACACATATATCATACAGAGAACATATCTTGTACATGAAATAGTATAGAAAGGTAACATATATATCAAACAGAGAACATATCTTGTAGATGAAATGGTATAGAAAGATATCACATCATTCAAAGAACATATCACTAATGATGATATCACTAATGAAGAAGTGTGCGAAAGAATCCAAAGATCCACTGTACCGATAAAAGACCTACTGCCAATAATAAAAGAGTGGAAACTGACCTCGTATGAATATGTTACACAGTCCACTGGCCTTGCTACAACCATTTTGTAAGGCACCATACCAAAGAAGACAGGAAGGTCAACTGAAAGATATGTGGATAACATCAGAAAATGAACAGGAATGTCATCTGTTGTATCGCAGAGCTGCTCTAAATCGTGACAGTTGGAAGCAAATTGTGAACATGTCTATATATGGCTACAGGATACTTGATTGTTTCATATATACTGATTTAATGTAGAAATGTTGTCTCAAAAAGTCACCTTCTTCATAGTTTAGAGCTTTTATATGTTTCATGTGAACTCATTTTCTATTGTATTCATTGCAACTAATCTCAATCTACAGCACAATAATCCTTACATTATGGCTGTTGTGAATGATGGAACCGTATCCTATGATCACCAAAAGTAAGTTTAATTCTTCGCTGCGGTGATTTCATGCCTTACATTGCAACAAATACAAACGATCATGTTATTGCAACAGTATTTAACCAGGTCAGAGAATCTCTTGTCACCACACCACATGTAGAATGAGTTTATTTTTTCATTCTCTTATTCTATTGACCTTTCGAGCCGTAACCGGCCCATAGGGCGTAGACCAAGATACACCTTCTCCTATCTGAATTTTTGTTCTAGCAGTTTTCTTTAAAGATATTTTATCAAATCTCGCCATCTGTCTCTGTTCTGTGCAAGCAACTCTATCTCATTGAGGGAGCCGATTCCTGCTGCTCTTGCCTCTCTCATCAATGTTCTTCTCAGTGTCTCCCTGTGTCTTCCTCTTTTTCTTTTACCTGTTGTTTCCCACATGAGGGCTTGCTTTGCTATTCGGTTATTATCTCTTCTCATCACATGTCCAACGTATGACCATCGTCTTTTCTTTATTACTGAAGATATTAGTATATTATTATACATATTAATATATTATTATATTATTATACTCTCTTATTACTTAAACCTTAAAAGAAGAAAACCCGATCATGCCAAAGCTCAAACTTGTATCCTCAGAATTAAATCTTTTGACATCACATTTTGTGTTAGCACAGCTGCCAGTGCCATCTTTGACATCTGCTACTACTGACCCATCTCTACATAAGCACTCACAAAATACAAATTACATTTGTTTTTTTACATGATGGGGCTGGAGACAAAACAATAAAACAGATTTACAGATAAAAAAGTAGTGTTGCAGGTGTGTTTTTTGAAACAACCAGCACTTAATGCCAGATACAAGAAAATGTAATGAAAGATGTAAGAGAAACGAAAACAGAACAGAAAATTGAAGCCTTTGAAATGTGGATTTATAGAAGAATAGGTAGAATTGGATGGAAAGAAAAGAAAACAAACGATAAAGTTTTAAAACAACTAAAACTGAAAAGAGAACTACTAAACACAATTAGAACAAGACAAATGAAATTTTTGGGCATTTTAAAAGACACAACAGCCTAATAAAAGTAACATTGGAAGGGAAAATACAAGATAAAAGAGGCAGAGGAAGACCAAGACTAACATGGACGAGTAACATCAAAAGATGGACAAGTCAACCTATGACAATCTGCACCATCAAAGCAAGAGACATAGTGGAATGGCGCTCCATGGTAGCCAACCTTCGATGCTGAGACGGCACTCAATGATGATGAGCACTTAATGAGTTTACCAGTTATTTTTTTAGGTTTGTCCAGTCATATTTGATTAAGGTCAATCAAATATGTGTCAATATCCTTAGTAGATTCACTTTGTTCACAATCGGCAAGGATTAACTGTAAACCTTTTTCTATGAAAATCGTCTTTGCCATTTCACTTCAGTATTTGTTCAGAAAAAATTCATTGAAATGATAAGATGTAATGAAGATATTAGTGTAATGCAGACCTTATGGGTACACAAAATTATTTTAATTTGTCACCTCGTTGATAGTGGTAGACTCTTGTCTACATTGGCATGCTGCCTGCATTTACACTGTTGTCAGTTATGGCGTTAAAAGAGTTAAGTGACAGCCTTTCTAGTTGATCAGCTAATAGCATTCGAAACAAACAAAAATACCAAACATGAAATCATTTGCTCTTAAAATATTCTAACAGTTTCTTTTAGAAATTTTTATTGACATATGTGTGTGTGTGCACTTGCGTGTGTGTTTTTTGGGGTGTGTTTTTTGTTTGTTTTATGTAGAAAAGTAATTTTATTCTTGCAAGTGATAATTGTATTTATCTTCAAACACAATTATTTTAAATATAAGAACATTATGACCCATATGCTGCTACCAGTGTCAAACAGCGCCACTTGCAAGTCAGTAGCAGAAATGAGTCTCTATAGAAGTAAGATTTTAAGGAAAGTCAGAGCAAGAAAAAGTAGCTGCTTTGAACCATCATTAAACTACACATGGAGAATCTTTAAAAGCAGACTTCCAAAAAATGGGGAAGTTACTGAGCAATCCATTTTTGACACTTCTTCTTCTACCTTTCAGTTCCCTGTGGAGTATAGGTCTTCAACAAACACCTTCCAAGTTGTTCTGTTTCTTGCCATTCTTTTAAGATCATTACATGTCTTCCCCATCATCTTCATCTCTGCTTCTATCTGTCTTCTCCAAGAATTCTTTGGTCTTCCTCTTTGTCTTTTCCCCTGGGGATTCCAAAATAGGGCCTGTTGTGTAATACTCACAGTTGGCTTCCATAGTGTGTGTCCTATCCAGCGCCATCATCTTCGCTGTATCTCTTTATCCATTGGTATTTGACTGGTACATTTCCATAATTCTACGTTAGTGAATTTGTCCTGCCATTTCCATCGTTTTACTCTGTGTAGGCGTCCATTAATGAAGGTCTGTATCTTCATAATTGTCATTTTTTTTTTGTTCTCCATGTTTGAAAAAAACATCACAATTTTTGACACTAGAAACAAGAAAAAGAGTTCTTTTAAAGACAACAAATAATATGGGTTTACTTGACTGGAGAGAATTTCATGTACTCCCGCTGTTGTAGTCATTAGCCATGTCTCTTCTTCTTCTTCTACCTTTTTAGCTCCCAGTGGAGCATAGGTCTTCAACAAACACTTTCCAAGTCGTTCTGTTTTTTTGCCATTCTTTTAAGATCATTCCATGTCTTCCCCATCATCTTCATCTCTGCTTCTATCTGTCTTCTACAAGAATTCCTTGGTCTCTTAGACAGAGAGCCCTTCTCTTTCCTGGATGGCAGATTAACTTTTTCTTTCGTTGAGTTGTCCATGTTTGTGAAGTTTTTTCGGCTTACTTTTTTTACGGTATGGGATAGCCAGTCCCATGACCAACCCTCCTTTCTCGCCTCTGACGAACATGCCTGGTAGGGTACAGCGCCACTATTCTTTACTCCCCTTTCGGGCCCCGGTAGCGCACGGGCGTCATTAGCCATGTAGGTCAAGTTATTGATTAGGAGAGAGTCCTGCATATGTTTGAAACTTTGCTATGTTTTGACTGACTCCTGATGCTGAAAGGGAATTGTAAAAGGATTCCTACATCAGTTGAGAGACATCCAACACACAAGGGGTTGCCAGAATTAGTGATTAGAAAGCCACTTATGTTTGACAATGGCAAAGTGTTAAATTTGGAAGAATTTGTGTTTTGTGAAGAATTTGTGTTTTGTTGTTGTAATTTTGACGATGGCATAGTAATCTAGGCCTAATGTAATCAACATTGTGTCGTCAAGTCACCATATGGAGTGTTGAGGGCAAGTGATCTGGAGAGCTGCAGTTTCTTTGTTACATTTACTCAAGTTGTGTTGTCACTAGCATACCACACTACAACTAAGCTACACATTGACAGTTTCTTTGTTACATTTACTCAAGTTGTGTTGTTACTAGCATACCACGCTACAACTAAGCTACACATTGACACAGTTTCTTTGTTACATTTACTCAAGTTGTGTTGTCACTAACATACCAGACTACAACTAAGCTACACATTGACACAGTTTCTTTGTTACATTTACTCAAGTTGTGTTGTCACTAGCATACCACACTACAACTAAGCTACACATTGACACAGTTTCTTTGTTACATTTACTCAAGTTGTGTTGTCACTAGCATACCACACTACAACTAAGCTACACATTGACACTTTCTTTGTTACATTTACTCAAGTTGTGTTGTCACTAGCATACCACGCTACAACTAAGCTACACATTGACACAGTTTCTTTGTTACATTTACTCAAGTTGTGTTGTCACTAACATACCACACTACAACTAAGCTACACATTAACACAGTTTCTTTGTTACATTTACTCAAGTTGTGTTGTCACTAACATACCACACTACAACTAAGCTACACATTGACACAGTTTCTTTGTTACATTTACTCAAGTTGTGTTGTCACTAACATACCACACTACAACTAAGCTACACATTGACACAGTTTCTTTGTTACATTTACTCAAGTTGTGTTGTCACTAACATACCACACTACAACTAAGCTACACATTGACACAGTTTCTTTGTTACATTTACTCAAGTTGTGTTGTCACTAACATACCACACTACAACTAAGCTACACATTAACACAGTTTCTTTGTTACATTTACTCAAGTTGTGTTGTCACTAACATACCACACTACAACTAAGCTACACATTGACACAGTTTCTTTGTTACATTTACTCAAGTTGTGTTGTCACTAACATACCACACTACAACTAAGCTACACATTGACACAGTTTCTTTGTTACATTTACTCAAGTTGTGTTGTCACTAACATACCACACTACAACTAAGCTACACATTGACACAGTTTCTTTGTTACATTTACTCAAGTTGTGTTGTCACTAACATACCACACTACAACTAAGCTACACATTAACACAGTTTCTTTGTTACATTTACTCAAGTTGTGTTGTCACTAACATACCACACTACAACTAAGCTACACATTGACACTTTCTTTGTTACATTTACTCAAGTTGTGTTGTCACTAGCATACCACGCTACAACTAAGCTATACATTGACACAGTTTCTTTGTTACATTTACTCAAGTTGTGTTGTCACTAACATACCACACTACAACTAAGCTACACATTAACACAGTTTCTTTGTTACATATACTCAAGTTGTGTTGTCACTAACATACCACACTACAACTAAGCTACACATTAACACAGTTTCTTTGTTACATTTACTCAAGTTGTGTTGTCACTAACATACCACACTACAACTAAGCTACACATTAACACAGTTTCTTTGTTACATTTACTCAAGTTGTGTTGTCACTAACATACCACACTACAACTAAGCTACACATTAACACAGTTTTTTTCCTAAATCACACAACTAGGGTTGTTGACAACATTTAGAAGGGGGTAATTTATTGGTGATGATAGCAACCAATGTGTAAAGTGTGCTGCTCTTTTTTTATGTCTTAGTCCCATTATTTATTTCTTTTTTACAACTACTCTTATGACAATGTGTATATATGTATGTATATGCAGTTATGGTTTCTATATCCGTTTATTTTAGAAGTTGGCTTTACCAGCACTGCACAAGTACATAACCCTTTTTAGTTGCCTTCCACACTCTTAATAATAGCTGGGATATGGTCTCACTTTTATCCTCTTCATTTTGAAGTCAGAACACCCAAATTAGATTTGACTGACGAGAAATGCAGTTATGTCTTAACCAATTTGTTTGCATGCCTCTGCATCATGGTGTTTTGTGGATGAATCATTTTGCTGCTGTAATGTACTATTTCTAGAAGTATTGCCCGCTGGTCAGCATGTTAGCCCAAGCATGTTTTCCATGTTTCAAGATCAATGCAGGGAAAGAAGAGGACATTGTTAAACAATTGATAGATATAGTTTGAATAGATGGTAGCAGTTTAGCATTCTGTATAATATGACATTATAGTGAGGGAAAGCAACAATAAAGGACTCAGCCTTAATAGCAATTGGAGGTCATAATATAAATAATCTAAGGTATGCAGATGATACAGTCTTAATCGTTAAGAGTGGAATTGAGTTACAAGAAATGTTGGACATTATAGTGAAAGAAAGCAAAAATAAAGGACTCAGCAGACAAGTGGAACAATATTAAAACAGGTAAATGAATTTAAATATCTGGAAACATTGTTAACCTCAGATGGTAGATGTACAACAGAGGTGAGATGCAGAATGGCTCAGGCAAAAACAGCTTTCCAAAAAATCAGGAAGATACTGAGCAATCTATTTTTGACAATAGAAACAAGAAAAAGAGTTCTAAAATGTTATGTAGAGCCAGTCTTAACATATGAATGTGAATCATGGACAATAGGACAAAAGACAAGGAAATCACTGGAGGTTGTAGAAATGTGGTTTTACAGAAGAATTTAGAGAATACCATAGAGAGCTAAGAAGAGTAATGAAAACAAATCCTGATTGAGGCCAAAGCTAAAAGATTGCTAATATTCAGTATTAGGAAGAAACGATCATCATTTTTTGGCCATGTAATGAGAAAGGAAAAGCTGGAATATACTGTAACAACTGGGAAAATTTGAGGGATGAAGAGATAGAGGGAAGCAAAGAGAAAAGATACTAGACAGCTTAAGGGAGTAGCTTGGCTGAGGGTCAACAACAGAAATGATAAGTGACTGTCAATCGAAAGTTGTGGAGAGACATGATCACCTACGCCAGCAGGCTTGGTACATGATGATGATTATATGACAGTTTGTGGGGAAACTTAAAGTCAAAGAGAAAAGAAAATTTAGAATGTATTGGCATCACTGCAGATGAGGCATTCCCCATACCTGCTCCGCCCCCCATTCCAGCAATTAATAAAGTTCTCAACGTTATCACTCTTACTGTTCTAGTGAACGTTTTGCACTGTGAAAAAAGGTGTGCAGTTCATGAGAATTCAGTGACCATCTTCATGAATCTTGCACGCTGGTACCAAAACCATGTTCACTTTGTGGTCAGGTGAATGCAATTGGATGACTGCTGTCTCCGCAAACAAAAATCCAGACCAGAAAAAATCATTTGAATCACTGCAGCAAAAATTCCATCAGCCTCAAACCTAATTTGACTAAGCATCCATCTTGTCTTACCGCGCCATCCAGAAGTCAACAGAAAAGAGAAACAGTTTTTCAAAACACTGGCTCCATTTGACTTGACGAGTCGTGAATTTTTGTGACTTCTTTGACGCATTATTCATTGATTGGCATGAGCATGTCTTCTGGTCCACAAGTAGTTGTGGCATTTGTGCGAAATGTGTAGGCTTGCTATGCTGCAGTAAAGTTGGTCAGCACGGATCAAAGTCAACAAATAAAATGTGTTGTGACAGCTGCTCAACTTAAAAAGAACTGTATATAAAGAACACAATGACGTTTTGAGCCTCTGAGGAAAGCTGAAAAGTCATTTTGTGTTGTCATAAACTTGTCACATTTACATTTTATTTGTTGACCCAACTCTTGAATGCTTGTAACTTGTCAACTATTTCATTGCACTAGATTCTTGTATGGAAAGATCTTGTAGGTTTAGCAGGATTGAAGTGCACACAGATTCCACTCTTGTCATCCATCTTGCACATTTTAAAGCTAGAATTTGTTGCTCCACAAAGCTAATGGCTCCATTTTTTCAACCTCTTGTTTATGCTGTGATCACTGACACCTGAATATTGAGGGAGCTTTCATTTGCCGTCAATGATCATCCACTGTTCTTTCCCACTTTAATGTCTCTAACATTCCATCAGTTAATCTTGTGGTTGGCTCTTTAATCACTGACTCACCCAAGTTCTATGATCCGCGTGTGGCCTGTGGGATTTACTGGGTGAACCACCACACTCTTCAACAGTTTTCATTAATAGAAGATAAATCAGTAGCATCATTTAAAGTGCTTTGAGCTGATAACTCCTGTCTTCCTGTTCTGTAGTTCTTGTTAGATCATCATCATGTGCCATACTGTTTGGCGTAGGCGATCATGTCTTTTCACAATCTTCTATCTACAGTGCATTGTTCTTGTTAGATCATCATCATGTGCCATACTGGTTGGCGTAGGCGATCATGTCTTTTCACAATCTTCTATCTACAGTGCATTGTTCTTGTTAGATCATCATCATGTGCCATACTGGTTGGCGTAGGCGATCATGTCTTTTCACAATCTTCTATCTACAGTGCATTGTTCTTGTTAGATATTAACTAAATATGAAAAGAGGACTGCTAAACATAATTCAAACAAGACAAATGAGATTTTGTGCGTATGTTAAAAGACACAGCAGCCTACTAAAAGTAATCTTGGAAGGAAAATGCAAGGTAAAAGAGGCAGAGGCAGACCAAGACTAACGCGGACAAGTAACATAAAAAAATGGAAAAATCAGCCTATAACAACCTGCACCATCAAAGCAAGAAACAGTGTGGAATGACGCTCCATGGTAGCTAACTTTCGATGCGGAGAGGCGGCACTTGATGATGATGATGAGTACAGAATAACCTGTATTCCTGTAATTGTGACCTTTGCTTTGTGGAAGGTAAAAAGTGATGGCACTTTCAACTTGAGATTTGGAAAGATTTTACAAAGACTTCACAAGCTTTTTCAAAGACTTCACAAGCTTTTACAAAGACTTCACAAGCTTTTACAAAGACTTCACAAGCTTTTACAAAGACTTCACAAGCTTTTACAAAGACTTCACAAGCTTTTACAAAGACTTCACAAGCTTTTACAAAGACTTCACAAGCTTTTACAAAGACTTCACAAGCTTTTACAAAGACTTCACAAGCTTTTACAAAGACTTCACAAGCTTTTACAAAGACTTCACAAGCTTTTACAAAGACTTCACAAACTTTTACAAAGACTTCACAAGCAAGATTGTACTTTAAGTCCATCCAGAATGTGATTCACATGCAAATGTAAATTTGAGTTACAGCATAATGATCAAAGATTCTGGAAGCGGTAGGTGAGAAGCAATTTCCCCATTCAGCTATGGTTTGTGAACAGCCACTAATGACACTTTGGTCATTGGAAACCTGGACTTCAATGACAATGATTTAGAAAAAGTTGGCTTTTGACAGAATGCCAGTTGCTGGGACAGTTTCTTGGGAGGAGTCTCTCACAAGGGGTAGAGAAGTAGAAAACTGATCATCAATGATTGTCCATGAGGTGGTGCTAGAAGCTGATGTCAGGGGAGCTGTCAGACAATCGTTAAACTCATTCTTTAGACAATTTTTAATTCATTCTTTAGACGATCTTTAAATCATTCTTTAGACAATTTTTAATTCATTCTTTAGACGATCTTTAAATCATTCTTTAGACGATCTTTAAATCATTCTTTAGACGATCTTTAAATCATTCTTTAGACAATTTTTAATTCATTCTTTAGACGATCTTTAAATCATTCTTTAGACAATTTTTACTTCATTCTTTAGACGATCTTTAAATCATTCTTTAAACAATCTTTGAGTTTGAGCCAACACAGTTTGTACAGTTTAGTTTTGAAGTTCAAAGACAGTTTTGAAGTCTTTGGATCACATTAAGTGATATGTTGTTGGAGGTTCTCATTTCGTAACAGATTATTTTGTCCAGTTTTTGTCGCTGATATAGAAATCTCTGAAGAAGTGATGCGAACATCCTTATATCTCAGCACTGGTCTGCCTTTTGCTCTCTTACTGTTGCTAGGTTGTCCAAACAATAATTGAGAATGTGATTCATCTCATATGACCCTTTATCACCATGAACTCCAGCTCCTAAGTGTTGCCATGATGGGTGGGAGTTTGACTTGTTGCAGAATGTTATAGTTGGTTTCCCTGACCTGCCATGCTATGCTCATTATCTTTGTGAAGTAAAAAAAAGGTAAAGAGCCCCTGTCATGCCAAGTGGCGTATCGAGAATATGGTGTTAGTGACCATAAATTTTACAGACCTTCAGCACATGATTTTTGGGGTAATGTGGTCGGTATTACTTATCGGCCGCTTTACTTTCCCAGAAAAAAATCCGGTACCCATTTAAGGCTGGGTGAACCCGGAAGCCGTCTGTTGGGATCGAACCCTACCCCTTGTCCTTTATAGTCCAGTTCGCTAACCACTGAGCTATCGCGGCTTCATCTTTGTGAAGGCAGGTCACAGGAAAGTTGTTGAACCCTCTTCCCTGCATAGCTAGTCCAAGCTTCAGATCTATATAGAAGTGTGTGCACACAACTTTGTTAAATTAGAAAGAGTAATTGATTGTTGACATAATAGCTTCAGTATTTAACCTGCCAATACGCACACCATTGACTTCAACCCCGTATTGTTATTTTGAAAAGCTTGGAGCATACTGTGAGGTAAGTTGAACAAGAATAGTATTTGTGTCTTTCTTGTTCTAAAGATAGCAATTTCTTTAACATTATCTGTGTCCTTACAGTTTTACTTGTTAGCCAGTTTAGTTACCTGCATTTCATATACACAATGATGCATGCTTTTTTTCAACGTTAATTTCCTCTTATAGCTTTGAGCACTAATGCAGTGGAGCTTGTTGATATTAGAGTTGTGTTGTGTTAAAAATTGTTGTTGCAGTGTGTGGTTTTGGTTTTCTTCAGTTTCAACTTATTTCATTTCCCCATAAAAATGTTAAAGTCATTAACTGAATGGGTAGTTGCAGGTTGTTTTTGTTAACATTGGGAATATGAAGCTCATGTGGAATGCACAGGAGATGTGTTTTTTTCCCATAAAGAAATCAAAATTGTTTATGGTAGTAATTATAGAGGAATAAATGCTTATATGTCTTTATAGCTGACTACCATTTGTTGACAGATCATTTCCCGAAAACCACAATTCTAAAAGGCACAATTCTGGGATAAAAAAAAAATATTCTAACAAGAGACATGCTCCAAAGGAGATTAAAAAAAAAATGTGGTCAACACTTAAAAGATGTTTTAATTTTAAATACACATCATCATCATCATCAAGTACCAGGCCTACTGGCGTAGGTGATCATGTCTCTCCACAACTTTCGATCTCAGGAAAATGCACATATCTGAAAGTTATTCACAAAACTGCTCAGCAAAACTAAGATTTAGAAACTATTACCATTAAACGTTCCGATGTGCATAAATAATCATTTGATTGGTTGTAACAATTATTGAAGTGGTTATGCAGCTGAGGCTTGGTGATAAAAGAATATGCACATAATACAGAGAAAGGCTCTTTAAATCATCTAAACATATAGGGTTACATTCTTCTTCTACTTTTCAGCTCCCTGTGGAGCATAGGTCCTCAACAAACACTCTCCAAGCCGTTCTGTTTGTTGCCATTCTTTTAAGATCATTCAAAGTCTTCCCCATCATCTTCATCTCTGCTTCTATCTGTCTTCTCCAAGAATTTCTTGGTGTTCCTCTTTGTCTTTTCCCCTGGGGATTCCATAAAGGGGCCTGATGTGTAATACTCTCAGTTGGCTTCCTTAGTGTGTGTCCTATCCAGCACCATCGTCATTGCTGTATCTTTATCCACTGGTATTTAACTGGTACATTTCCATAATTCTATGTTAGTGATTTTGTCCTGCCATTTCCATCCTGTTATTCTGCGTAAGCATCCATTAATGAAAGTCTGGATCTTTATGATTGTCAATTTTGTTCTCCATGTTTCACTGCCATATAATAGGACTGACTTGACATTGGAGTTGAAAATTTTTATTTTTGTATTTAACCAAATTTCTTTGGACTTCCATATGTTTCCCAATGCAACAAAAGCTCCTCTTGCTTTTGATATCCTTATTTTGGTATCATTTTCTGTTCCTCACTCTTTATCTATATTACTGCCCAGATATATGTAATATTGTACGTCTTGTAGAGGTATTTCTCCTAATTTTATTTAGAGAATAATTTATAATTGTATTTTTGAAATAAGAACAGGAGTAAGGCAGGGATGCCTTCTGTCTCCATTTCTCTGTCTACTGGCCATAGATTGGATTATGAGAATAACTAAAAAAAACAGAAATGGAATCCAGTGGTCACTGACCAAGCAGCTTAGATTTAGACTTTGCTGATGACATAGCTCTCCCATCACACAGCCATCAACAGATGCAGGATAAAATGAGCATACTTGATGAGAGATCACAACAGCTAGGAATGAAGATTAATAGAGATAAGACCAACATTATGAGAATGAATGCAGGATTACATTAACCATTAGCCAATATTTTATCTGTTAAAACATATTTTTCCTTATACCAGATGGAAAATACAGCAACATCTTCAGATTCAAATTAGTTTTATTTAATTAACAAAGATAATCAATAACCTAAGATATGCTGATGATACCGTTCTACTAGCAAAAAATCCTAAAGATCTACAACAATTACTTAATGAAATAAACATGACAAGCAAAAATATGGACTAGATATGAATATCAAAGAGATTAAAACTATGATCATAAACAAAGAAAATTCTCAAGTCCTACAATTAAATATCAAAGTTGAAGGAATACATCTGGAGACAGTTCAGAGCTACAACTACCTTTGAAAAATACTATAACCAGTGATGGAAAATGTACATATGAAATAAACAAAAGAATAGGAATGTCAAAAAGTGATTTTTCGTTCATTCCCCTCTCCTCTCCCTGACTTTCCTCTCATTCACTCCTCTCACCCTTCCGACCCACTGCTACACAATTATCTCTATTTTTCTGTAAAACTGCATTTGAAAGGCTTTGATTTTCTACTCTTTTATTATTTAATGTCTGTGTTTCTGCACCATATATGCATGTGAGTGCATGAAACATTGTAGCATTGATGAAAGAAGGCATCAGACATAGAAGACCAAGTTATAAAACAAGTAACAAACTTTACATATCTGGGAACGCCATTCTCTGAAGATGGTATAATACATGATAGAAGTAGCAATGGTGGCAACTAAATGAAGATGTTATATAGAACATTTATCATGCAGTCTGATTATTAGTGATAGATAGGCATGAAGATGTTATATAGAACATTTATCATGCAGTCTGATTATATTAGTGAATTACAGAACCACAGAATTCCACAGCTTCATGCCTGATAGATACTTCATTAGAGATTATCACCACATCAGTTTCTAGTACCGTTGTCAAAATTACGACACCACCCCCCCCCCCCCCCCCCCCAACCCCCCCAACCCCCCCGGTCTCAGTAGTGAGGCCCGGCTTGAAACGTCAATTACTCATGGATGGAAAAAATATGAGTACCTCTGAAGACAGAGTTATCTGCCTGTACGGTGAGGGACCCCAGTGTACACGACTGCCAGGGAAATGCAAACACGCAAAATTCAGTTCCTAGTCTCTTGGGACTTCGTCAGAGGTAAAAGCTGGCAAACACACACACACACAAATTAGAAGAAATAAAGTTACAGTTCAACTTACTATCAACAGTTGCCAAGACAGAGACATCATCATCTATGGTACTTGCTAAAGAGATTATCTGTTCTGGTGAACAAACAACAATTAACCCTGGAAGCAAACATTTTCAAACTACCCTCATAAATTATGGAATACATGTATATTAATCCGTATTTCCTGTTCGTTCCGTATTTCCTGTTCGCCTAAATGTGGCCTGCTATCAACTTACAGAATTTGCTTCAGCCTTCTCAAAGGGGAAAACATAATGAACCGCTGCTAATGTTATCTATCGTTTGACAACTATTTAAATTACTAAATCATTTGTCAGTTTTGTGTATAATCCACTTCCATTTTTGTGTAGCCTTTATTGTCAATGTGTTGTTTTATGTATAGTAAACTTTTATGATTTTAACGGTCTGAAGATACATATTTTTATACGTAGAGTGAAAACTCCTGACTAATTGTGATAATGAGTAGTCCTGGTAATAAATGACTTATTAAATGTAATAAAATAATAGAAGTTTTTACACTATTACTAGACATTTTATTGAGGACATAAGAGTCAAACTAAATGACACACAAAATAAAGTGCTATTAGAAATATAAATATTTCATTAACAATCATTAGGAACTAGCATATTGAACTTAAGGACTTTGTTGTATTCACTTACTTTTCAACATTTAAAACAAAAGTCACAGGACATGTCTAATAGTTAAAGCAAAACAGAAAAGTTGATCATGTGTTTGTAACTTGGTTGTTTGTAACTTTGTCGAAGATGGGAAGATCATCATCTTTGATAAGGAGAACCTGGAGGGGGGTGTCTCTTTATATTTTGTATGCCACAGTTTTTCTCTCCTGTCTTCTGCCTTTCTTAGATGGGATCTCACAGGACTTCACAGAGCGATAAGTATTTTTCTAAGACATGGAACATATTTGAAGTCCGTGGTATCATGGTTTCTTACTGGCCTGGTACATCCACTTCAGCATCTGACTATAGGCTGAGTGTGGTCATACCTTCCCTTGTGGCTGGGGTTTTGAATGAGCCTGTATTTTGTCTGCTGCTCCATTTGCGAGGTTTGAGACCTTTGGCAAGGCAGGACAGAGTCTGTCACAGATGGGTCTCGTAAGCTTGGGCAGGACAGGGTCTGTCACAGATGAGTCTCAAGCTTGGGCAGGACAGGGTCTGTCACAGATGGGTCTCGTAAGCTTGGGTAGGACAGAGTCTGTCACAGATGGGTCTCGTAAGCTTGGGCAGGACAGGGTCTGTCACAGATGGGTCTCGTAAGTTTGGGCAGGACAGGGTCTGTCACAGATGGGTCTCGTAAGCTTGGGCAGGACAGGGTCTGTCACAGATGGGTCTCGTAAGCTTGGGTAGGACAGAGTCTGTCACAGATGGGTCTCGTAAGCTTGGGCAGGACAGGGTCTGTCACAGATGGGTCTCGTAAGCTTGGGCAGGACAGGGTCTGTCACAGATGGGTCTCGTAAGTTTGGGCAGGACAGGGTCTGTCACAGATGGGTCTCGTAAGCTTGGGCAGGACAGGGTCTGTCACAGATGGGTCTCGTAAGCTTGGGCAGGACCGTCACTGATGGGTCTCGTAAGTTTGGGCAGGACAGGCTAACAGACATATAGAGTCTTGTGTTGTGCATCTCTACCATATTTTTATGTTAAAAGTCATCATCAAGGGCTGTCTCCGCATCGAAGGTTGGCTACCACTGAGTGCCATTCCGCTCTGTCTCTTACCTTGATGGTTTAGGTTATCACAGGCTGACTTGTCCATCTTATGATGTTA
Organism: Megaustenia siamemsis; assembly: GCA_032433765.1. Lineage (NCBI taxonomy): Eukaryota > Metazoa > Mollusca > Gastropoda > Stylommatophora > Ariophantidae > Megaustenia > Megaustenia siamemsis. The sequence continues at coordinate 20,750,409 of JAVIAB010000099.1, read as the reverse complement.
CTCATCTATGTTAGTCTTGGTCTGACTCTGCCTCTTTTATCTTGTGTTTTCCCTTCCAAGATTACTTTTAGTAGGCTGTTGTGTCTTTTTAACATGCCCCAAAAATCTCATTTGTCTTGTTTGAATTATGTTTAGTAGTTCTCTTTTCATTCTTAGTTATTATCTGTTTATGGATTTGCTAAATATTGTTAGTGGCTACGTGAAAATGGATTTCATTTGGACCCTAGAAACAAGAACAAGAAAAATAACCTCTACTGAGATGAAGTGTGTTAGATGAATGACAGGAAACAGACTGAGAGATAAGATCAGAAATGAAGAATTGAGAAAAAAGCTAGAAAAAAACCTCAGCCATAAAATATATAAAGAAACAACAGATAAAATGGTTTGGCCATGTGACAAGGCGGAGTGATCAAAACACAACACAGTGAGCCCTCAATAAACGTTGCAAGAACACCAGGCCCAATGAATGACCACAAAAAAGATGAATTGACGGAATATTTGAAACACTAGGAAACAACAGCAGCGGAGGTGAACAGAAGAGCAAAAGACAGCAAATTATATCTCCCCTCGACGCTGAAAGGCAGATGAGGAAGGTAAAAATAATAATAATATACATTGGGTTTATCCAGTGCAATAATCTTGTCATTTCATCGCACAATTGTTGTAATAAGGCATGTTGTAGAAGTGTAATATTATCAAGCTTGATAGAGACAACAATGAGCATTAACACAGGAAACACATTTTTTGATATACCTTTCAAAATCCTTTTCCTACTCAATATATATTCAACCTTTAACATGACTAATATTTGTATATTGCTTGCTTTAGTGTCTTGTTGAAATAGTCGTAGCTTTTATTGATTATTTTGTCACGTTAATATTGTTCGACAGTAACTCTTTGATAACAAACAGGCCTAGCTGCCATATTTACCTTGCCCGTAATGCTGGTTAAGAGCAATCGAGAGCTTTCACAGTTCTAGAATTTTACATTTTTCTTATATATTGTTGTGAGAGTGCAGAATTGTACATTTTTTTAAATATGTTGTTGTGAGAGTGCAGAATTTTAAATTTTTCTTATATATTGTGAGAGTGCAGAATTTTACTTTTTCTTATATGTTGTTATGAGAGGGCAGAATTGTACATTTTTTTTAATATGTTGTTGTGAGAGTGCAGAATTTTACATTTTTCTTATATATTGTTGTGAGAGTGCAGAATTGTACATTTTTCTTATATATTGTTGTGAGAGTGCAGAATTGTACATTTTTCTTATATATTGTTGTGAGAGAGCAGAATTGTACATTTTTCTTATATATTGTTGTGAGAGTGCAGAATTGTACATTTTTTTTTAAAATATGTTGTTGTGAGAGTGCAGAATTGTACATTTTTAAAAATATATTGTTGTGAGAGTGCAGAATTTTATATTTTTCTTATATATTGTTGTGAGAGTGCAGAATTTTATATTTTTCTTATATATTGTTGTGAGAGTGTGCTCTTGTTAAGCATAATCATTATGCATCTGGTTTATTCATCTGCACAACTGGTGATTTGTATGCTGGAATTATCTGAATGTTTCTTGTTACACAACAATGATACGGACCATGATGGAGCCTTTGCCATTGGTTCATTCTTGCTGCATGGCATATTTCTCTTCTAATTGTTTATCTACTTGATGGTTCTCTCAATTTATTTCAGTCAATAGCTATTGTATTGCACATAATTTGTCAACATTAATGCTTATATTGTAAATTTTTTTGCTCTAACATGTGATACAAAGCTAAAATGCTTAACTGTGAAGCAATTACACTTATGAACTCAACAATTTAGCTGCATGTCTATATTCCATGATAGAATTTGTGTCAGCTTTTATAGACCATTGTGGTTGTCTATCTCTAATATGTTGTATTACTTTTTAAAAAGAAAGAACTGCTGAAATGAATGACTTTTGTTTAGATAGTCATTTTGAGTTCATGAGTGCACTGTTGTCGTGGTTTTGCTTGTTGAGTGTCTGTGCTTACCAAACTGTAGGTTAGAGACACTGTTAAGTCTTGCATTGAAGTCTGTCAAATAAATATGGTTTTGTTTGTTGGGTGTCTGTACTTACCAAACTGTAGGTTAGAGACACTGTTAAGTCTTGCATTGAAGTCTGTCAAATAAATATAGTTTTGTTTGTTGGGTGTCTGTACTTACCAAACTGTAGGTTAGAGACACTGTTGAGTCTTACATTGAAGTCTGTCAAATAAATATAGTTTTGTTTGTTGGGTGTCTGTACTTACCAAACTGTAGGTTAGAGACACTGTTGAGTCTTACATTGAAGTCTGTCAAATAAATATAGTTTTGTTTGTTGGGTGTCTGTACTTACCAAACTGTAGGTTAGAGACACTGTTAAGTCTTGCATTGAAGTCTGTCAAATAAATATGGTTTTGTTTGTTGGGTGTCTGTACTTACCAAACTGTAGGTTAGAGACACTGTTGAGTCTTACATTGAAGTCTGTCAAATAAATATAGTTTTGTTTGTTGGGTGTCTGTACTTACCAAACTGTAGGTTAGAGACACTGTTGAGTCTTACATTGAAGTCTGTCAAATAAATATAGTTTTGTTTGTTGGGTGTCTGTACTTACCAAACTGTAGGTTAGAGACACTGTTAAGTCTTACATTGAAGTCTGTCAAATAAATATAGTTTTGTTTGTTGGAAGTCTGTACTTACCAAACTGTAGGTTAGAGACACTGTTGAGTCTTACATTGAAGTCTGTCAAATAAATATAGTTTTGTTTGTTGGGAGTCTGTACTTACCAAACTGTAGGTTAGAGACACTATTGAGTCTTACATTGAAGTCTGTCAAATAAATAATGTTTTGTTTGTTGGGAGTCTGTACTTACCAAACTGTAGGTTAGAGACACTGTTGAGTCTTACATTGAGTCTGTCAAATAAATATGGTTTTGTCTTGTTTCTCAGTGATGGCAGCACACAGAACATTGGTGGATGTTTGAGGGATTTCCGTAACAAACCGTTCCCATTCCGAGTGAAGATTGAGTACTACAATCATATATTAACCGTAAGTGTTGTTTTCGGCAAGACACATACTTAGTCAAATATAAGTAGAGTGGATATATAAATTACATAAAAATATAATTTTCTATCATTTGGAGAAAGTCTATAAACAACAGGATACATAGAAAACAATAGACTGCCCATTGTTGTTTCTTGATCTTCAGATTGCTATATAATACTTGTGTTCCTGTGTCATTTTTGTCTTTAGTCTCATTTTTCCTATAATAAATATTTCTTTATTATTATCTCTCTCTCTGCGATCAAGACTCCATCAGAGTAGGATTCCAGACTCTCTCATGAAGTCAGCTGTCAGTTTAAGTGATTCGATTGCCCTATATAGTTTCTCTTCCAGGGAGGTGGGTGTGGACCACATTGCTCTTCTCAGGTCTGTGTACTGGGGGCAATCGTATAGAACATGTTTTGTTGTCATATTGTCCAGTGTACAGTGGCATAGGCTGGTTGTACCTATTTTGAATTTGGTGAACATGTGATTTCTCATTCTATTGCGGCCAATGTAGGCGAAGTATGATGATCAGGTATCACCTGTACTGATGTCCCGTACTGAATGAGGATATTCCATTGGAATTCCCCTTAACGTTGTTGTGAAGTTTACTATTACGGTGATTCATGATTGTACAAAGAAAATTACAATGGTTGTTTTCTGTTGCCTTCCTTCGGTTTGTTTACGGTTGACACCGCTAACCTTTGACTTAAAAGTCTTTCCTACAAGGCAGTGGGGTTGTTTTATATCAGGACACCCTCCCTTAGCTTTTACTCTCCTGAGCATGATCATGGCAGCTCTTAAAACTAAAGAGTTCTTAAATGTTATGTAGAGCCAATCTTAACATATGGATGTGAATCATGGACAATAGGACAACAGACAAGAAATTACTGTAGTCTTTAGAAATGTGGTTTTACAGAAGAATGTTGAGAATACCATGGACAGCTAAGAAGAGTAATGAAAACGTTCTGAAGGAGGCCAAAGCAAAAAGAGAGCTAATTTCCAATATTAGGAAGAAACAATCATCATTTTTTTTGGCCATATAATGAGAAGGGAACAGTTGGAATATATTGTAACAACCGGGGAAATTGAGGGGCGAAGAAATAGTGGAAAGGAAAGAGAAAAAATACCAGACAGCTTAAGAGAATGGCTTGGCAGAAGGTCAACAACAGAAATGATAAATAACTGTCGTGATCGAAAGTTGTGGAGAGACATGATCACCTATCAGCCCAGCAGGCATGGCACTTGATGATGATAAGATTACTAACCTTGTACTTTGTGATTTGAATGCCTATATATTCAGAAGAAGAAAAAAACTGTTTCAAAATATCACCAAGAAAAATAATGTTGGAGCCAAGCTAGCAGATGTTTGATATACAGATTTCATTTGATTTCAAATGGCAGGACAAAATAACCAACTTAACTGTCCTGCAACGTGCTAAGACCCTAACAATCATGTCGATGCTCAGAAGTCGAAGGCTAAGATGGCTGGGGCATGTCCAACGGATGGAAGAAAAACGCATTCCTAGGCAAATACTATATGGCGAGCTAAAACACGGAAAACGACAAATCGGCAGACCTAAACTACGATATAGAGATATCTGCAAATCATCTCTGAAAGACTTCTCCATCTGTGAAAACGACTGGCAACATCTGGCAAGTGATCGCACATCATGGAGAGCACGTATAAGGAACGGTATAACAACATTTGAGACTGTTCTAAGACAGGACTTAGAAGAGAAGAGACTCATGAAAAAGGATGGTAAACCCTGTGGACCAGCGAGCCTGACCTGTTCATTATGTGACTGCGTGTGTTTGTCAAACATTGGTAGAATTAGCCACGAGAGAAGTTGTTCGGCAAAAACAATACCTCAAAAAAAATACGCAATAGCCTCCACTAGACCGTCTGACAAGACGAAAAGGGCCATATATATATATTTGATTTGAACTAATGATTGTATTTTGTAATTGACAAGTATTGTGATGTTAGTTCCTGCCAAGCTAGCAGATGTTTGATATACAGATTTCATTTGATTTGAACTAATGATTGTATTTTGTAATTGACAAGTATTGTGATGTTATGTTAAGAGAGCACATAGGACAGAAATAAAAATACTCACCATGGCCAATGATTCATTCTTCTTCTTCTACCTTTCAGCTCCCTGTGGAGCATAGGTCTTCAACAAACACTTTCCAAGTCGTTCTGTTTCTTGCCATTCTTTTAAGATCGTTCCTTGTCTTCCCCATCATTTTCATCTCTGCTTCTATTTATCTTCTCTAAGAATTTTTGGTCTTCCTCTTTGTCTTTTCCCCTGGGGATTCCAAAAAAGGGCCTCTTGTGTAATACTCTCAGTTGGCTTCCACAGTGTGTGTCCTATCCACCGCCATCGTCTTCACTGTATCTCTTTATCCACTGGTATTTGACTGGTAAGTAAGTAGTAAAGTACCTTCGTCACGCCAAGTGGTGTATAGGGAAATATGGTGTTAGTGACCCTATATTTTACAGACCTTCAGCACATGATTTTTGGGGTAATGTGGTCAGTATTACGCCCGTGCTGCTTTACTTTTCCAGAAAAAAATCCGGTACCCATTTAAGGCTGGGTGAACCCGAAAGCCGTCGGTTGGTATCGAACCCTACCCCTTGTCCGTGGTAGTCCAGTTCACTAACCACTGAGCTATCGCAGCTCCCATTTGACTGGTACATTTCCATAATTCTATGTCAGTGATTTTGTCCTGCCATTTCCATCCTTTTATTCTGCGTAAGCATCCATTAATGAAAGTCTGTAACTTCATGATTGTCAATTTTGTTGTTCTCCATGTTTCACAGCCATATAATAGGACTGACTTAACATTGGAGTCGGGGGAGGGAAAAAAAAGATTCATTATTTACTTTGAACTTTGAACAGGATCTATAGTGGGTCTCAGCACATGTACTTGTATCTCTTGTTAGTGTTTTTCTAGGCCAGCTAATTTGCATGCTGTATCCTGTTTAAGTGTTTGTTTAGTTGATCTTTTATTATCATTTCTGACATCACAACTGACATATACAAACATTTGTCTCTTGATTGTAGACCTTGTGTTAGGGCTGAGTGGTTAAGGAGAGGTAAGACATTTGCCTCTGGGGGGGAAAAGGTCCAGGTTCCAAATCCTGCCATTTGTGATGGCATTTTCTGACTCTTTGTAGCTTTAGCTGCTTCCTGACTCTGTGTATACACAGACTCTTTGTTGCTTTAGCTGCTTCCTGACTCTGTGTATACACACACTCTTATAGCATTAGTTGCTTCCTGACTCTGTGTATACACAGACTCTTTGTGGTTTTAGCTACTTCCTGACTCTGTATACAGAGATCTCATGTCTCTGAATAAGAGCAAATAACTAGTGGTCCTATGTGCGCTTCAAGAAGTTAACCAAGCAGTTAAAAGTCTGAAAGTAGGCCAAAATGGCCACAGCCAAAACAAAAAATTGTTGAGCAGCCAAAAATTTATCCATGCTGAAAAATGTGTTGGGCCAAAAGGCACAGATCATGGCTTGCTGTATATTAACGACAGCACATCCTCACCCACGTATCAGGCAAATGCTAAAAAAAAGAAGATAAATGACAGAATAGACTTATGTTGAACTATGTATGCACATTTCATCCTTCTTCTTTCCTTCCTCTTTCCTTCCTCTTTTGCCTTTTAGTATCAAAGGGAGATATAATTTGCAGTCTTTTGCTCTTCTGTTTGCCTCAGTTGCTGTTATGTTTCCTAGTACTACTAATATTCCATCGATCCATCTTTTTTGTGGTCGACCCTTGGGTCTGGTGTTTTCACAATGTTTATTGAGGGCCCTCTTGCTAATCTTGCTAAAGGTTATACAATTCAATCTATACACTGAGCAAATCTTTAAAACCATCACAGAGATGCTAGGCCTACAAATTAATGGAAAGATAATCAATAACCTAAGACAGGGATGGCCAATTTCTTTCAAATGGCGGGCCACTTTTTTATTATTTTTTTTTGTGGCGGGCCACACACATAACAGCATCAATACAAATAAACTTGGCATTTGTTTTAAGGTAATATTTTTGTTATTTATCGGCATTATTTGCTTATATAAATCATTTTATTGCAACAGAGTTAAAAATGCCTAGTTGATTTATAAAAATGAATAAAATTTGCTATTTATATTGTTTAACAAACATGTTTTAGTTAGGTCATTTTAAAGTTGACTTGTAACAAACCTTAATGAGAACAATGTGGATGTTCATGTGCAGCAACAAGTTCATCAAAGTCAATGTGTAAAGATGATGATGATATTCGTAATAAATCCTGAAGGTGGCCATCAGTTCAGTTTCTTTGTGACGATTTAATCTCCTTCATTGTTGAAAAAGCGCATTCACATATATATGTGCTTCCGAACATAGAAGTAATTTTCAAACTGAAATCACTCAATGCGGGATATTTTTCCTGTGGCACAAGTTTCCAAAAGTCAACTCCTATCTCCATCCTTGATTGGAAAAAGGGGTCACTTTGGAGGTTACATAACTCCAACTGAAAAGTGTCATGTTGTTGGAAAATGTCACACTTCATAGGGTTGTTAAACAATGCCAGTTCTGGTCGTATACCACTGAAGTCAGAAAATCGTTCATTGAATTGCTCCAATAGTTTGTCTAACATTAATACAGAAAATTTGAAATCAGTGTCACTGTGCTCCTCAATCAATTCTTTGCACGAAGAAAAATGAATGGAGTTTTCTTTGGCCAGGGTAAATCTAAAAACTTTTAGTTGACTTATAAATCCATCTAGGTGTCCTACCAAATCTGACACTGTTTGGGAACGTCCCTGTAGCTTCACGTTGAGTTCATTCATGTGCTGGGTAATATCAGTTAAAAAGGCCAATACGCTGTTAAAATGTGGATCAGACTTTTTTCTGATCAGTTCTTTGTTGGTATCATGTTTCTCTAAAACCTGCTTTATCTCGTTTCTCAAAGCAAAAAACCGCCTCAAACAATTCCCTCTGCTTAGCCAGCGTACTTGTGTGTAGAGCACCAAATCGCCATATTCCGCCTCAACTTCTGATAGAAAATTTATAAACTGTCAGTGTGTCAAAGCCCGATTCCCGCCTTTATTAAATTCACACACTTTATTACAGTTTTCATAACATCCTCCACATCTAGAATATTGCCACACAGCACCTCCTGGTGTATAATGCAGTGTAATCCTGGGCAATGGATTCCAGCCTTCCTTAATAATCCAACTAGACCTGTTTGAGTACCACACATTGACTTAGCACCATCTGTCACTATTGCTGAAACTCTATGTCACCGATACTGTTAAAAACTTTCATAATTGAGTCATAAATGTCTTGACCTTTGGTCGTATTATGCAATGAATCTAAAGCTAGTAGCTCTTCATTGATAATAAAGTCTTTTGAAACAGTTCTTATGAAAATTAAAAGTTGTGCTGTGTCTGATATGTCAGTAGATTCATTCAAAGCCAGAGAAAAGTAAGCGGAATTTGTAACGACACTCTTTAATTTACTAGATATATGAGAACTTATTTCCTCAACCCTTCTAGTGACTGTCTGTTTTGATAGTGGAACGCTCTCAAAATGACTGGCAATTTTTTCTTCCCCAAATGCACACGCCATGTTAATAGAACAATGCTTTACGAAGTCACCGTCACATAATGATTTTTTTGGATTTCGCTATCTCTGCGCTTACAACAAACGATGCCATTAAGGAACTTGTTTGTTTTGTTGTTAATGTAGTAAATACAGATTTCTGAGCACTAACCTTTTTCTTCAAATCGCACACAAGTGTAGAACGTATTGTACCAATGTAGTCCTTGTATTTAGCAGCGTGATGCTGTGTGTAATGCCGTTTAAGATTATACTCTTTATTTACAGACAACACTTGCAAACACACAAGGCACTGCGGTTTGCTATCCTTATTGTTGATAAATAAAAAATCATGTTCCCATTTCTCATGAGAAAATCTGATTTTTTCATTTAATTGACGTTTATTGCTCATATTATACCATGACCGAAGCAACAGACAATGAAAACACAGATTACAACAATAGCACTGTTTTCTGTTAAAATGGAACTGTTCACTGTAACTCGACAAAATCAGAATGATCAGATCGGATATATAATTTTGACTGATGAAAAGAGGTTTGGAGAGAAAGAAACTGAAAGTAAAATAATTGTGAGGTGAATGTGTTGGGGTGGAGGAGATGGGTGACTGACAGTATTTCTTGGCGGAAACTGTTTGAACTCGCCGAACCGAGAGTCAGCTCTAGAACCATTCGTTGGCTTCTTCCGTTGTTTAAGCCGGTCGCAGGATGATCAAAAGGAAAAAAGGATGGGCTGGAAATGACGGGAAGTCGACGTTAAACTAACTACTAGAGTGTTCCGAGTTTTAAACATAGGTCTACTAGGGAATATTTGAGTTAGCTTTCTCCACAGTAGAAGTTAATGCAACAAGTTTTAAATCAATTTTACCCAGGACATTTTTCTCAATGCAACCTGATTTTATTTTTTATCCGCCGCGGGCCACAAAAAGGACGTCGCGGGCACCTAATTGGCCATCCCTGACCTAAGATATGCTGACGATACTGTACTACTAGCAGAAAATCCTAAAGACCTACAACAATTACTTAATGTAATAAACATGACAAGCAAAAAATATGGACTAGATATGAAAATAAAAAAGACTAAAACTATGATCATAAACAAAGAAAATACTCAAAACCCACAAGTGGATATCCAAATAGAAGGAATAGACCTGGAGACAGTTCAGAACTACAACTACCTTGGACATACTATAACCAGTGATGGAAAATGTACAACTGAAATAAACAAAAGAATAGGAATGGCAAGAAGTAATTTTAATGTCATGAAAAATCTATTGGTTATGGAAGGCCTCGGTATCACTGCAAACGAATTAAAATCCATAATCGCTCAACCGCCAGTGCCAGTTGAATCATCCGAATTACTAACTCATCTCCAAAATAAAGAAAGGTAACTGTAATCCCCATAGTTGCAGTCTCAGCACACGCCAAAAGACATAAGGCGAAACTGCACAGAAAGTGAACACAGCCAACTGTTCCCTGTCATACGATATCATCATTCATCGTAAACAATTGAAATATTGAAACATGATCAAAACGGATGAGACACACATCTCACGGTGTGCACACAACATTTAACTCAGTAGCTCCTGCAACAAGCCGGACTTGGAATATGAGGAAACTGCAACAAGGAACACTTTTCCGACATAGTCTTCAATGGTTCCTGCCACCTATCCACCATATACCGGAAGTTCACGTCCTCCCGAAAATGATGATCGTCATATTGAGAACAAAAAATGTATAGCGCTTGTTGATGTTAAGACATCTTTCTTGACTCCAACCGAACATATAAACACACATTATCACCGTCACACATCAAACAACAGACCCTACGGTTAGTGAACAACGAACGAAACACGGTGCAAATTCCCCAAAGAGGAAAATCTTCGGTCGACTTGACGGAGCAGTCCACATTGATGCGTTGTTTCAGCATGTAAATAACTTGCGTCAAACAATTCCAACGTCGGCCATTGAACAGCACTCAATGAAAAATCTATTAACATCAAAACAAATAACACCAGAGCTAAATCTAAGAATAGCAAAATGTTACATCTTCTCAATATTCCTATATGGTGCAGAAACATGGACATTAGACAAGAAAACAGAACAGAGAATTGAAGCCTTTGAAATGTGGAAGAATAGGTAGAATTGGATGGAAAGAAAAGAAAACAAACGATGAAGTCTTAAAACAACTAAAAATGAAAAGGGAACTACTAAACACAATTCTAACAAGTCAAATGCGATTTTTGGGCCATGTTAAAAGACACAACAGCCTACTAAAAGTAATCCTGGAGGGGAAGATACAAAGTAAAAGAGGCAGACCAAGACTAACATGGACGACTAACATCTAAAGATGGACAAACCAGCCTATGACAATCTGCACCATCAAAGCATGAGACAGAGCAGAATGGCTCTCAATGGTAGCCAACCTTTGTTGCGGAGATGGCATCCGATGATGACGATTGAGGCCCGTTGTGTTGTGTTTTGATCACTCTGACCTGTCACGTAGTGAATCCATTTTATCTGTTGTTTCTTTATATATTCTATGATGGGAGTTATTTCTTGCTTTTTCTCAATTCTTCATTTCTGATCTTGTCTCCCAGACTGTTTCCTGTCATTCGTCTAACACATCTCATCTCAGTTGACGTTATTTTTCTTATTGTTCTTGTATCTAGTGTCTAGGACTGGCATTGGTAGCGCAACGTTGGGATGAAGATTGTATTGTAAAGTGCCCGTTTTGCCTCTAGAGTTATTTCCTTGTTGGACAATAGTGGTGTTAACTGTCCAATGATTTGACATGCTTTGTTGCATCTTTAGTCTATTTCAGCTGTTTGTGAATTGTCATTTGTCACTAGATTACCTAGGTATTTGAAACCCTCTTCTTGTTTTAGCTGTCTGCCCTAAATGAACATTGAATGAACTTAATTTAATCGGCATTATATATCTGCTGTCCTCATCCTATACACATTATGTCATGTTAAAGTAGTTTTTTTTTTTTTTTTTTTGAGATAGTAGGCTCTTCCTCTGAAAAAAAAAGATTTAGAAAGTCATTGGATTATTCACATCAAACAAGTGTCCATTAGCACTCTGAACTATCTATCTATCTATCTATCTATCTATCTATCTATCTATTGACCTTTCGAGCCGTAACCGGCCCATAGGGCGTAGACCAAGATACACCTTCTCCTATATGAATTTTTGTTCTAGCAGTTTTCTTTTAAAGATATTTTATCAAATCTCGCCATCTGTCTCTGTTCTGTGCAAGCAGTTCTATCTCATTGAGGGAGCCGATTCCTGCTGCTCTTGCCTCTCTCATCAATGTTCTTCTCAGTGTCTCCCTGGGTCTTCCTCTTTTTCTTTTACCTGTTGTTTCCCATATGAGGGCTTGCTTTGCTATTCGATTATTATCTCTTCTCATCACATGTCCAACGTATGACCATCGTCTTTTCTTTATTACTGAAGATATTAGTGGTTGATTGGCGATTTCTCTAATTTCCTCGTTTGTTTTGAATTCGTTCCATTCTATACCAAGTATTTTCCTTAGACATTTATTTTCGAATGCGTTCAACTTTGTTTCTATATCTCTTGTTGTTTTCCAGCTTTCACACGCATACGTAAGGGTTGATAGTACATTTGATTTGAATAGCCTAAGTTTTGTGTTTGTGCTAATGAGTTTTGATTTCCACAACTTTTCAAGGCTTCTGAAAGACATTGCTGCTTTAGCCAGTCTGATTCTAATTTCTTTGCTCGTATCCCCTTCTCGATCAATGTGACTTCCAAGATAGATAAAGTGCTCGATCTCTTCTACTGGTTTGTTTTCCATGTATATTTTGTCACTTGTTGGAATTAAACTTTTCATGACTTTAGTCTTTTCATGATTGACCTCAAGCCCAATTTTGCTGGCTATTGATGATAGTTCATTTGTGTTTTCCTGCATCGTTTTTATCTGACTCTGAACTACTTGCAAGTAAATACCACAGTGTGAAATGATAAAGTATTTCACATGTCCTCCCACATATTATATCTCTTCTTAGCTCTCCCGAATTTAGGCATTTAATTTAATAACAAGGCTATGACAATAAGCAAATTAAGATACCCATTAAACATTAAGATCAAAGATAAAGAAATAAAACAAGTAGAGGAATTCAAGTATTTGGGCACAATGTTTACAGAAGATGGAAAACTAGACAGAGAAATTGACATGAGAATACAAAAAGCAAATGCTGTCACATACCAGCTTTCACCATTGCTAAGACATCCAAACATTTCTATGGCAGCTAAACAACAAATGATAAATAGCATTTTCATACCAATTTTGTGCTATGAAAGTCAAACATGGACCCTTTCTAAATCACATTTAAGAAAGATCAATACATGTGAGATGCGATGCTTGAGAAAAGTAACAAACAACACAAGAAGAGATAGAATACCAAATGAAACCATAAGAAAAATGGTAGGAACAAAACCCTGCCAAGAATATATAGAACAACAACTTAAATGGTTTGGCCACCTGGTCAGAATGAATCCTCACCAATCACCATAAAGGACGTTCTCGAGAAAGCATGGAAAAAGACCAAGAGGAAGATGGATAGATGCAGTGACAGAGACATGTAACAACAAAGGAAAATCACAAATTCAGACAGTTCGAGCAGCTCAAGAACAACAAATGATATAAACCACGACACCTTTTAGGTATCAGTGAGAAAGAGAAAAGAAGAAGATGGATAGATGCAGTGACAGAGACATGTAACAACAAAGGAAAATCACAAATTCAGACAGTTCGAGCAGCTCAAGAACAACAAATGATATAACCACGACACCTTTTAGGTATCAGTGAGAATGAGAAAAGAAGAAGATGGATAGATGCAGTGACAGAGACATGTAACAACAAAGGAAAATCACTAATTCAGACAGTTCGAGCAGCTCAAGAACAACAAATGATATAACCATGACACCTTTAAGGTATCAGTGAGAAAGAGAAAAGAAGAAGATGGATAGATGCAGTGACAGAGACATGTAACAACAAAGGAAAATCAATAATTCAGGCAGTTCGAGCAGCTCAAGAACAACAAAGGATATAACCACGACACCTTTTAGGTATCAGTGAGAAAGAGAAAGAAGAAGAATTTAATAACAAGAAAGAAAATGAATTCTAATTACTTTTTGTGTCTTATGAACTGTCAGTTTAAATGGTGATTTGTTTTCTGAACTGTCAGTTTAAATGGTGATTTGATTTCTGAACTGTCAGTTTAAATGGTGATTTGTTTTCTGTACTGTCAGTTTAAATGGTGATTTGTTTTCTGAACTGTCAGTTTAAATGGTGATTTGTTTTCTGAACTGTCAGTTTAAATGGTGATTTGTTTTCTGAACTGTCAGTTTAAATGGTGATTTGTTTTCTGAACTGTCAGTTTAAATGGTGATTTGTTTTCTGAACTGTCAGTTTAAATGGTGATTTGTTTTCTGAACTGTCAGTTTAAATGGTGATTTGTTTTCTAGGTGAAAGTGCACAATGGCCTGACAAACAACCAGAATGATTTTGAGATCTGCATGAGTGCTTCCAATGTCGTTCTACCAACATCAGGCTACATCGGCATATCTGCAGCGACTGGAGGATTAGCCGGTAAATAATTATTACTTGCATTTTACAAGTTTCAACACCCAACATATTGTTTAAGCAGACTGGTTGGTCTCTTGAGGCAAGGTGCCGGTCTCAAGACAGGGAGGTAAAGGTAAATTACGAGACTTGAACCGGCGTCTTAGCACGAGAGTTTCCACCCATATTGTGCTCGGCCGTCTATCCAGAAATGTTAGGAGATTTCTGGATAGTGTCGCTTCAAGCATCGAAACTCACGATGCAAGGCGACATTCCTTACCTTCCCAGGAAAAAACAACCCTGGTACCCATTTCTGCCAACGGCTGGGTCGAACGTGGGGGTATTTTTTTTCAAACCAGGAGTACAATTCACACTGCTCCCAGCGGGAATCAAACATGGGTTGTCCAAACGTCGGTAGTCCAGTCGGATGGTTTTCCCAACTAGGCTACCGAGGCCCCCAACAGTGAGGTTGAAGTAGAGAGGTTGTAAGCTCAAATCTTGCTTGCTCCAGTTGGTATTTTTATTTATGATTTCTCTCTGTGGCAACCACCCCTGGTCTCAGCAGCGAGGTCCCCAACTAGGCTAACGAGGCCCCCAACTAGGCTAGCGAGGCCCCCAACCAGGCTAGCGAGGTCCCCAACAGTGTGGTTGTAAGCTCAAATCTTGCTTCCTCCAGTTGCTATTTTTATTGATGATTTCTCTCTGTGACAACCACCCCTGGTCTCAGCAATGAGGTCTGGCTTGAAACGCCATTTACTCATTGACTGAAAAAAATATGAGTACTCCAAAGACAGGGTTATCTGCATGTGTGGCAAGGGAACCCTGCCCTGTGCGCAAGGTAAACATACAAAAAGATTGACAAATATTTACTCTCAGAGAGCTGGTTACTGATTCAGAATAGAATATGGTAGTCAAAAACTATAGCTTTGCCAATGTCTGCAGAAAAGACCAGATATGTAGTAAATAATATTTGGGCTCAAAATACAGAGCCTCCATTGTGATCATTTTCTCCCATGACTACATTGTTGGTCCATTGACAGCAGGGACAAAGACTGATAGGCTTGTAAAGGCAAATGTGACTGGGAACTGGGCTGGCAGAGGTGAAGGTTGTTGCAGGAGCTACTGAGTTAAGTGCTCTGCACACTGTGAGCTGTGCGTTTCATCAGTTTTGATCATGTTTCAATATTCTAATTGTTTATGATGAATGATGATATCGTATGACAGGGAACAGTTGGCTGTGTTCACTTTCTGTGTGGTTTCACCATATGTCTTTTGGCATGTGCTGAGACAGCTATGATGGGGACTACAGCTACCTTTCTTTGTTTGGGAGATGAGTTAGTAATTCGGATGATTCCACTGGCACGGGCGGTTGAGCAATTAAGGATTTTAATTCATTTGCAGTGATACCAGGACCTTCCATAACCAAAGGTGAAGGTGTCCTGGCGGAACTCTGCACTGTCCCTGCAGTTAAGTTCATGCTCACTCCCCAGAATCAATCTCTGTGCTACCTGATAATGATGACCTCATTTACCTCATGGATCCAAAGGAGAGATGTCGTCATCGACAAGCTTTCAGCAGACACAGGATGCAGCAAGAGGTTGATGCCTGAGAATCATGCTCCAGGTGGGCTGTCCCTCTTGAAATACCAATAAACTAAAGACATTGACTCAATGGGAGGACCCTCTTCTGATGATCAGATATTCTAACTACAGTCGAACCTGTCTAAGGCGACCATTCACGGGACTTTCAAAAACTGGTCCCATAGGACAGGTGGTCCTGCCTCACAGGTTTCACATAATAAATAGAGCGATAAAAAAAATGTGATCCTAAGCACTATGAAAACTAACCTGCAAATCAGCGTAACCCATGAGTAGAACATAGTGCACATGTCGGTCTACAATAGCCACTGGTTGGACACTTTTCATAAAACACGATAGTTAAACACACAAAAATAAAACACACATACACAGATTCCACTTATACTGTACATGTATCACTTTTGACTTGAAAAAAAAATCCAATATGGTAGTCTGTTGTTTGACAGATGAAATAAACGATAAGTTCAATTTTTCTCTCAAGTCCATGATAATGTCTAGTATGTCAGATCTCCCGTTTGTTATTGAATAGGTGCGCAGAAGCTCCAAAGCATTATGTGCATCTGCGATAGTGTATGTTTTCTCAATGTCAGTAGAATCTTGTTCGTTGTCTGATTCACTATTCACATCCTCAGCAGCTAAAATTGCAGTGGCAGAAAGATCCCAGTTTGTTTCTATTGTGTTGCAAGTTTGGAGCCCTGAATCAATCATGGATATGTCTGTCAATTGGTATCCAAACAATTCTTTTGAAAGGTTATCCAAAGCAGTAGAAATTGCAGTAGAAACAATTTGCACGTCGGTCTTTGATGCAGATTCCATGTGCGTCAGAGAATATGCGTGTGTTTCAGCAGGACAATGAAAACCTGCTTTACAGAAACACTTAAGGATGGCTGAGTTGTCCACTTCTTTCCATGCTGCAGCAATCCAGTAGACTACGTCCAGTAAATTGACCTGTTTCATGAGTTCGGTTCCGGAAGCATCCTTGTTTGATTCCATGACTGTGATAAGATGTAGAAGCTGTTTTTGTCTAAACTTTAATTTAAATGTCTGAATGACACCCTGGTCTAGGGGTTGAACTAATGCAGTTGTGTTGGGTGGCAGAAACTGCAGCTTAACATTCTGTAGTTCGATCTTGGGATGACAGGTAGCGTTGTCAACAAAAAAAATAATGTGGCACTTTTTTTCTGCATCTTACGGTCAAAACTTTTCAGCCAATCTTCAAATATAGCTGCAGTCATCCATGCCTTTTTGTTGTTTCTGTAAATCACTGGCAGTGTGTTTATGTTGATGTTTTTAAAAATCCTAGGGTTAGCTGCTTTCCCAATCACTAAAGCCGGTTCTCGTTCCCCAACATGTTAGTGCATAGCATCACTGTTATTCGCTCTTTGCTTTTTTTACCCCCAGCGCATTTTTCTCCTTTGACAAAAAATGTTTTGTCCGTAGTCGCTTTGAAAAATAACCCGGTTTCATCTAAATTAAAAATGTCTTGAGCAGCGTAACCATAGCATATCTCGGATAATTTAGAAGTCCAGTCAGCCGCAGCACTCATATCTGAATCACCGACTTCGCCACATTGCTTACCAAACACAAGATTGTGTCTTTTAATGAAGGCCTCTAACCAGCCGTTCGATGCTTTAAAGACTGAGTTTTCCAATTCTTTGCAAACTGTAAAGCTCGTTCTTTGATCATCGGCCCAGATAACGGAATTTTTCGTGCAAGTGCTGATTGACACCATTTCCAACAAAGTGTATTTATGTCTTCATTTCCCGTTTTCCTGCTATTCCTTCTTTTCATACTTGGTGCATTATTTTCAAAGTCATTCATATACTCGGCTTTTCTCTTTAACGTACGTAAAATCTGTGTCTTTCCCACTCCAAACTGTTCTGCCAATAATCGCGAACTTTTACCTTGCTGATTTTGTCGAATCACTGATATTTGTTCTTCCAGCGTTAATGCTTTTGGTTTTACACTTTGACACTGGCCATTTCCTATATTGTGTGTAACACTTTTAAAATCCACAAAAATAATTCACTGAGATACTGTACATGTACATGAATACACTCAAAGCGGGCAATGACTAATTCTTTAGTTAATTCCTGTAATTTATACGGGCCACGCAATGGTCTACTCTGGTCTAGACGGAACCGCGAAGTGATGTCACTTCACGAATCATAGATCTGTGTCTGCACCAGTATTGACTGATAAACGTAACACGTCCCACTGTAATCTGGGACTCACTAAATACGGGAAAACATCAACACCTGTAGACACCTGTGTCGATCGTTTATAGCTCCCAGCGAGACGAAGGACTGGCTGGTCGTCGTAAACGGGATAAATAACATTGGCGGCGGTTAATTAGCCTGGTCTCTGGTCGCGTCATACGGTGAGCGCCGTAATCAGTGTTAGCATATAGTAAAAAACTCGGGGAAATTGTAGACCCGGTCCTATAACCAGGGAAACGCTTTAAACAGGTGGTCCTAAGACCAGGTTCGACTGTATTAACCTTTTGAGCCGTAGCCGGCCCATAGGGCATAGACCCAAATACTCTTTCTCTTATCTAAATTTTTATTCTATCCTTTTATTTCAATTATTCTAAAGATATTTTATCAAATTTCACCATTTGTCTCTGTTCTGTGCAAGCAACTCCATCTCATTGAGGGAGCCGATTCCTGCTGCTCTTGCCTCTCTGATCAATGTTCTTCTCAGTGTTTCTCTGGGATCAGATATAGCCTCCTGCTATAAAGCTCTCTATCACCAGTTTTTGCTGTAACAGAAGGTAGAATTGGATGGTAGGAAAAGAAAACAAATGATGAAGTCTTAAAACAACTAAAACTGAAAAGAGAACTACTAAGCACAATTCAAACAAGACAAATGTGATTTTTGGGCCATGTGAAAAGACACAACAGCCAACTAAAAGTAATCTTGGAGGGGAAAATACAAGGTAAAAGAGGCAGAGGCAGATCAAGACTAACATGGACGAGTAACATCAAAAGATGGACAAACCAGCCTATGACAACCTGCACCATCAAAGCAAGAGACAGAGCAGAATGGCGCTCCATGGTAGCCAACCTTTGATGCGGAGATGGCATTCGATAATAACAGAAGTATTTGTGATCTAAGTTATGACATTGCAGTTGTTGAAAAGCATTTCATTGAAGCTCATTAGTTGTGATACTTTGCTGGATATGTGTGAGATAACCACCAATATTCTTTTGTTTTCTTTTCTCTGCAACTAGACGACCATGATGTGCTGTACCTGTTGACCCATTCTCTCCACGACCCGACAGTAGACACTGCTCAAGTTTCAGAGGAAGAGAAGTTGAAGTTTGAGAAGGAGTTTCAGCAATATCAGGAGGAGCTAGATCGAGCTAAACAAGAGTGAGATATTTTCAGTTGTTTAGCTCAGTTTAACTCTTTCCATACGTCGGTTGGGATCGAACCCGACCTCTTGTCCTTTGTAGTCCAGTTCACTAACCACTGAGCTATCGCGGCTCTCAACACACTGTGCGGATGACGATTTCGGTAGTGTACGTTTCACCACATAGCGCACCCTTGATTTGATTAGAGTGAACCGTCATCTAACCATATTTTTTTTACGCGTCTTGTATCATCTTAGTATTGGTGAAATCTAATTCCTAGTTCAATTACCTAAACATTCATATATAATATATTATTTGTTAGATAAATATAAAAATGTAGATCAATTCTTAAAACCATGAAAAATTTGGTCTCTAAAATCTCTTCCGTTGCATTGATAAAAAGCTTCTATATAGAAAGAGTTAACCTTATAAAAATAAAGTATCTACCTGTTACACTCAATGAGTGAAGCATCTGTTGAATATGACAAGCTACTCAGTATAACATGCATAGATCAGGAGATGCACACTGAGTTATTGAGTTATTTACGGGTCATGATCACTGCACTCCGAACATGTCCATAGGTGCTCAGATCCCCTCCTCAGCAAGTCCTGTAGAGTCCAGCAACTGACGACTCCAGTTCTGTGTTGGTTGATAAGTCTTCTTACCCGCCCACTAAGTTTCTCATTTCTGGCTGTGCCCATCTTAACTCCCATTTCCATCATCCGAAGAAGTGACATGGATTTGTGTTTGTCGAAGTCCTGTGCTCTTCCCACATCTCGGAGGGCATTGATGATGTCCGCCTGATCCATTGGTTGACCGTCCTCTAATATAACTTTGGGTTATATTAGACTATTAATGGAACTCATGGCAGTTATTACATCACATTAGAGCATTGTACAAAACATGTCAAGGACAACCAAGACAGAATCATTAGTAGGTTAGCAATTTTACTTTCATGTAAAGTACGTGTTACTTACTTTCATTACTTTCATGTAAAGTACATGTCAGCATGAAGAGACAAAAGTCAGTAAAACCCATGACACAGATCTGCAAAAATATACAAAGAACTATGAGATGGGTAAGTAGCAAAAGCAGACTAAGAAAAAAAAGAATGACAACATAATGGAATGGAAAGGTATTGGTTTTGCCAAAGCACAGCAAAAAGAGAGAGAGAGTCTTGAAAAAAAGAATAGTAAAGTCTGTTGATAGTGTCCCAAGTCATCAAGTTACGTGAATGGTATAGGTTTATATAGTTAAAAAAAAAAAGTAAAGTACCCCCATCATGCCAAGTGGCGTATAGTGAATATGTTGTTAATGACCATAAATTTTACAGACCTTCGGTACATGATATTTGGGGTAATGTGGTCGGTATTACGCCCGTGCTGCTTTACTTTCCTAGAAAAAAATCTGTTACCATTAAAGGCTGGGTGAACCGGAAGCCGTAGGTTGCTATCGAATTCTACCTCTTGTCCTTTGTAGTCTAGTTCACTAACCACTGAGCTATCGCTGCTCCCAGGTTTATATAGTGCCTGGCTACAAATGTCCAGCAAATGGGAGACCAGATAGAGAAATGGAATATCTTTTCAGTGTATTAATTTATCACAGTTTTTGAATGGTTGACTGGAGGCTTGTTTGTGGACACATCATATGTAGTTGAATGTGTGTGTTTAGCTACAGGTAGGAGAGACATTGTCATCTTATGTATTAATAACAAAAACATCAAGTGCTTGTTCACACTGGTACAGATGTAACACATTCAGACCTGGATAGAGAAATATCGCTTATATTGTGTCAGAGAAAAAATAGCAAACTCACAATTAAAACAAAGGTCGCAGTTTACAATGCCTGCATCATTAGTATCCTCCTGTATGGCAGCGAATCTTGGACAATTTATGCAAAGCAGGAGAGAAGGCTAAATGCATTTCATATGTAATGTCTGCGCCATATTTTTAGTATCACCAGGAAGTGACATACCTGGAGGTCATGATTCGCACAGGCCTCTAGAACATCTATACACTGCTCAAACAACATGGGTTATGCTGGCTTGGCTATGTACACTGTATGAAAGATGACCGCATACCAAAAGATATACTCTATGGATAACTAACAGATGGCAAAAGGACAAGGGGACGCAAAAAAAAAAACTTTGGATTGTAGGCACATGTAAACGTGACATGAAGACTCTGAACATAAACCCTGCAGCCTGGGAAGAAGTAGCTGCAGATCGCAATCTTGGAAACACATTCTAAAGCTACAACTCAAACAAGAAGCAGACAGATTTATCAAAAAAGAGAATACACCGAGAAAGGAAAGAAAAAATAACATTTCTAGGACGCTGAAAAATCCACAGCCAACTATGACTGATGGAGGCTACTAGTGTAAGAGAGATCGTGTGAATCAACTTGTTTAACCCTGACAAGTAAACAATTAAGACACACAGATATAGAAAGTTATGTCAAGTGCGATAGATCCTTGACCCACAGTTGAAAATGACAAAGATCCCGACTTGTTACAGGAGCTACTGAGTTAAGTGCTCTGTGCACACTGTGAGCTGTGTCTCATCCGTTTTAATAATGTTTCGATATTCCAATTGTTTACGATGAATGATGATATCGTATGACAGGGAACAGTTAGCAAAAGTGTTCACTTTCTGTGCGGTTTTGCCTTATGTCTTTTGGCGTGTGCTGAGACTGCTACGATGGGGACTACAGTTACCTTTCATTGTTTGGGAGATGAGATATTAATTCGGATGATTACGCTGGCATGGGCAGTTGAGCAATTATGGATTTTAATTCGTTTGCAGTGATACTGGGGCCTTCCATAACCAAAGAACCAATGGCAAAGAAACACCTAACAAACAAGACCTGACCTTGAGTTATTTGGGAGGAGAGGATTGGTCAGAAGATGATTTAGAAATATCAAAATGACCAATGGGTGATTGTGAGCGTAAGCCTCTTTAGGACAAGTGAGGTAACAAAAGTGAAAGACATTGGGTAAAGTGGTTCCCACATCTCCTTGTCTCCTGTTGAGGCCATTAGAATATAGTCAGGTCACTATTAGACCAGTCAGATAGTTCGACTTACAACTCAATGATAGACTTATAATTCACCAGACTACAATTATAGATAAGCAAGCTTTTAGTAAGAGGAAGATAGATGTTATGAAGAAATCTAACTAGAAACAGTCCCACATGAATATAGTGTGTCATCATTGTTAGCTCATTTATTTATTCTAAAGAAAGAATATTTGTAGGAAAGTGTATTCATTTGATTCAAGGAATTTCGCTAGTTAGAGAGGGCAGTTGCCCCTGAACCTGAGATGATGTCTCTCTCTTAAGAGCCCTATCATGCCAAGTGACATATAGGGAATATGGTGTTAGTGACCATAATTTTTATAGACCTTCGGCGCATGATTTTTAGGGTAATGTGGTCTGTATTGTGCCTGTGCCGCTTTACGTTCACCAAAAAAAAAAATAAATAAAAATCAGGTACCCATTTAAGGATGGTTAGCCTGGAAGCTGTCAATCAGGATCAAACCCTACCTCTTGTCCTTTGTATTCCAGTTCACGAGCCACTGAGCTTTCGTGGCTCCCATCCTGAGATGATAGTAGAGACAAATAACTGGACTAGAAAAGACTATATGTCCATTCAGTTGGAGAAATGAGAAACAAAACGGCATGGTTAAAGCTTCCCATAACAAGTGGGTAACACAAACCAGAATGACGTTTTGGCTCAATAGGCCTTTAACTGGAACAAACATATAACACACATACAAATATGTATTTACAATAAAAAATAATTTTAAAATATAATAATATCGAACTAGAAGGAGAAATAAAAGGAAAAATAAGTGTAAAGTTCTGAAAGAGGCCAAAGCAAAAAAGAGAGTTCTTCTTATTCTTCTATCCTTCCTCTGTTGCCATTGCGTCGAGGGGAGAAACAATCTGCGATTCTTTGCTCTTCTGTTGGCCTCTTCTGATGTTATTCCTCCTAGTGACTCTAGTATTCCCTTTATCCATCTCTTTCTCGGTCTTCCTCTTAATCTGGCGTTTTCGTAGCGTTTGTTTATGGCTCTTTGATTCATTGTTAGTTCTTTCTGTCTTGTTATGTGGCCGAACCAATTTATCTGTTGTTTCTTTATGTATTCGATGGCTGGTTCAATTTCAAGTTTCTTCCTCAGGTCAGTGTTTCTTACTCTGTCCCTTAAGCTGTATCCTGTCATTCTTCTGACACATTTCATTTCTGTGGTCGTTATCTTTCTTATTGTTCTAGAGTCCAGCGTCCAATTCTGGCACTGATAGCACAGAGTTGGTAGAAAAATTGATTTGTATATTGCCCTTTTTGCTTCTGTAGTTATTGCTTTGTTTTTCAATAGTGTTGATACTTGGCCTATAACTTGGCATGCCTTGTTACACCTTATATCTATCTCGGTCTCTTGGTTATTGTCTTGTGTTAGCGTGCTACCCAGATATTTAAAATTGTCAGCTTGCTTCAAAGATGTATTATCTATTATGATGTTTAGTTTTTCTTTCTTTCTCGCTATTGCCATTACTTCGGTTTTGCTTATGTTGATCTTCATGTTGTATTGTTTACAAGTGTTGTTTAGCCTGTTGATATGTTCTTGTAGGTCCTCAGTTGTTTCATGTATCAGTACTTGGTCGTCTGCAAATAGTATTTCATTTATTTCTTCCTCTCTTCTGTAGTTATCTGGCACGTATATTTCGTTTTCTTCTGTGTTATCGTTTGTTGTCATCCGTGTTGGTATGTTTCCTCTGATTGTGCATGCTAATTTGCATATATTGTCCATATATGTGATGAAAAGTAAGGGGGAAAGCACGCAGCCTTGTCTTACTCCGGAGTTAATGGTGAAATGTTTAGAGTAACCTGCTGAAGATCTTACTGTAGTGCGACTACTTTCATAGAGGCTCTTGCATATCTCTACTAGGTGTTGACTCACTCCGTACAAGGGCAATACGGACCACAGTTGTTCCCTGTCCACCCTATCGAACGCCTTTTCTTGGTCAATAAAAGCTGTATATAGTGTTTTATTATGCTCTATTGTTTTCTCTGCTAGTTGTTTTATGATAAATAGGGCATCTGTGCAACCTCTGTTCCTCCTGAAGCCCATCTGAGCATCGCTTAGTTGTGGGTCTATAATTGGTCTCAATCTTTTTTCAACTAACTTGGCATATAACTTCCCTGTGTGGCTTAATAGCGATATTCCTCTATATTGGTTGCAGTCTCTTCTGCCGCCCTTCTTTTTCCATATCGGTAATATAATGGACTGTTTCCAATCGTCTGGGACTTGCTGTTGTATCCATGCAGCGTTGAATATTCTGTGTAGCCATTTACATCCTGCCTCTCCCGCTGCTGTTAGCATTTCTACTGGGATGTTATCGATTCCGGGGGCTTTGTTTCTTGGTGCTAGTCGTAATGTTTCTTCTATTTCTTCCATTAGTATATTTGGTTCTTTATCGCCAACTGTTAGTTGTTTTTTGTGTGTTTTTGGACTTGAAAATAGAGAATGATATAATGTGATCTCAAATATCATTAAGCAGGATAGACATATAACATTTGTTTTAAGGGTGTTTAATAACAGTTTGTGTGTGAAAACAACAAAGATGTAGAGAAACAACACGAATAGAAAATGGGTCATGGCCATCAGTGACCTCAGTGCGTGGGCTAGCACTGGTAACATAAACACAGCCCTTACTCTGCGACAGAACTAGCACAGCGGCAGAGGACAACGTAACATACACACAAAGTGCTCAGAGCCAAATAATGGAGAAACAATCGCGATCATACAGACAAAATGTAAATAAAATTGCAACCATCAATATTTGCGGTATCAGAGACAAAGAAGAATTAATTGACACAATGATAAAAAAAGAATCAAAATACTTGGAGTAGCAGACACAAGACTGAAAAGAGAGTTAATATCCAATATTAGGAAGAAACAATCATCATTTTTGGCCATGTAATGAGAAGGGAACAGCTGAAATATATTGTAACAACTGGGAAAATTGAGGGACAAAGAGATAAAGGGAAGCAAAGAAAAAGATACCATAATCTTAAGATAATGGCTTGGCAGAAGGTCAACAACAGAAATGATAAATAATTGTCGCGGATCGAAAGTTGTTGTGAGACATGATTACCTAAGCCAGCAGGCATGGTACTTGATGATGATTTTATTTTCATGGGGCCAGTCTCACTGCATCCCCATATCTGCTCTACCACCTGCCCCAGCAATTCTAGAAGCGTATGCAGACTGATTGTTCCTGCATGGTGTTGATTTTCAGAATGTCAATATTTCTAGAATCAGAAAATCAGTGAAATTTCATTTGTTTTTGTTTTTTTTGAAGCATAAAAATACATTTTGAAACTCTTCGTTTCAGCTATCGTAAGGAACACCCTGACAAGAAAGATGGTTCCTATGAATATCAGGATAATGATGACCAATGGGTACTGTTTTATTTATATTTTAAAATACTTGCATGTATTTTATTTTTTGTTATTCTTGGTTCCACGATGGTGGAATAGGGTTTGTGGTCCATTGACATCCATAGTATCTGCACGAGAGGCTGATCATTTGGTTCAAGTCAGTTGGGGGTTACTTTAAGGATTCAGTGTCACAGGGTTTGTGTGTCTGGTTCTGGTTCTTTTCAGTAAATAAAGCGGTGTGAGTTTGTTCTTTGTTGTCAAGTCATCATCATTGTCCATACTATCGTTGTCCATACTATCATTGTCCATACTATCATTGTCCATACTATCGTTGTCCATACTATCATTGTCCATACTATCGTTGTCCATACTATCATTGTCCATACTATCATTGTCCATACTATCATTGTCCATACTATCGTTGTCCATACTATCATTGTCCATACTATCGTTGTCCATACTATCATTGTCCATACTATCGTTGTCCATACTATCATTGTCCATACTATCATTGTCCACACCATCGTTGTACATACTATGTCATGGCTTTGGAAGGCATTCTATGACCGCGATAGGATTTGATTACTTCCAGCTATTTACTTCTAGCTGATTACTTCCAGCTATTTACTTCTAGCTGATTACTTCCAGCTATTTACTTCTAGCTGATTACGTCCAGCTATTTACTTCTAGCTGATTACTTCCAGCTATTTACTTCTAGCTGATTACTTCCAGCTATTTACTTCTAGCTGATTACTTCCAGCTATTTACTTCTAGCTGATTACTTCCAGCTCTCTCCTGTGGATCACTGTGCCAAGTCAACTGAAGGTTCCATGTAAAGGATTGTGCTTTAGTGTTCATGCGTGTGGGTATGGTCTTTTCAGTGAATTAATGTTGTTGACTACATTTTGTTGTTGGATAATGTGGCCATGGACAGATGATACGATATATCACTAATATTAACAGAAGTGGGACAAGATGAAGATTTTATTTTCCTGATGTTGATGAATCAACAGGCCTGGTTGGATCTTCAAGTCAAGACGGATGTTGCTTACATTTAAAAAGACATCTTAGACATGGACATCTCTTAAAAGATGCATTAGCAACATACACAATGAAATGTGAACAAAGCTTAAAGAGATGAGGTCTTGGGGAAAAATGGTGTGACACCAGCTGTAAACTATATGGAACAACAAAGAATTAATAGTGAGTGTAACACCAGCTATTGACTATATTAAACAACAGAGATTCAAATGGTGAGTGTAACACCAGAAATAGACTATATTAAACAACAAAGATTCAAATGGTGAGTGTAACACCAGAAATAGACTATATTAAACAACAAAGATTCAAATGGTGAGTGTAACACCAGAAATAGACTATATTAAACAACAAAGATTCAAATGGTGAGTGTAACACCAGAAATAGACTATATTAAACAACAGAGATTCAAATGGTGAGTGTAACATCAGCTATTGACTATATTAAACAACAGAGATTCAAATGGTGAGTGTAACACCAGAAATAGACTATATTAAACAACAAAGATTCAAATGGTGAGTGTAACACCAGAAATAGACTATATTAAACAACAAAGATTCAAATGGTGAGTGTAACACCAGAAATAGACTATTAAACAACAGAGATTCAAATGGTGAGTGTAACACCAGAAATAGACTATATTAAACAACAAAGATTCAAATGGTGAGTGTAACACCAGAAATAGACTATATTAAACAACAAAGATTCAAATGGTGAGTGTAACACCAGAAATAGACTATATTAAACAACAGAGATTCAAATGGTGAGTGTAACACCAGAAATAGACTATATTAAACAACAAAGATTCAAATGGTGAGTGTAACACCAGAAATAGACTATATTAAACAACAAAGATTCAAATGGTGAGTGTAACACCAGAAATAGACTATATTAAACAACAAAGATTCAAATGGTGAGTGTAACATCAGCTATTGACTATATTAAACAACAGAGATTCAAATGGTGAGTGTAACACCAGAAATAGACTATATTAAACAACAAAGATTCAAATGGTGAGTGTAACACCAGCTATTGACTATATTAAACAACAGAGATTCAAATGGTGAGTGTAACACCAGAAATAGACTATATTAAACAACAAAGATTCAAATGGTGAGTGTAACACCAGCTATTGACTATATTAAACAACAGAGATTCAAATGGTGAGTGTAACACCAGAAATAGACTATATTAAACAACAAAGAATCAAATATTTTGAATGTCTGACCAGAATGAAATCCAACCAACCAGTAGCTTGAGCATATTGCATGAAAATATCCGGCTACAGAGCAAAAGGGAAATCCAGAAATATGTATAGAAGAAATCAGAGACATTAAGTAAATTCAACATAAGAACAACTCAAGTTACACAACTAGTGAAAGTTAGAAGAGGTCACTCCTCCTCCTCTGTATGATGCTACATAGCACAAGCAGTAGGATAAAAGAAGTTAGTGCAAAAATGAAAATCTTAACTGCCATTCAGCTGTGTAATTCTTTAATTCTGAATGTTTAGTTTCAGTCACAGAATGAGAAAGAGATGAAACAAATCTTTGATGGCCAGAATGTGATTAATTTAGTGCTGAAGGAGCTGAGCAAAAAGTTGGATGAGATGATGGGCAGACAGGAGATTGTCATCTCTAGGATCAATTCCATATCGGCTGGTCAGCCTCAAGTAGGCCACCAACAGGTAGGAGAGATCATTATAGTGAATGGTTAATGTCTGTGTGAGAGATTACAAACAACAATACTATAGTGAATGACTAATGTCTGTGTGAGAGGTTACAAACAACAATACTATAGTGAATGACTAATGTCTGTGTGAGAGATTACAAACAACAATACTATAGTGAATGACTAATGTCTGTGAGAGAGATTACAAACAACAATACTATAGTGAATGACTAATGTCTGTGTGAGAGATTACAAACAACAATACTATAGTGAATGACTAATGTCTGTGCGAGAGGTTACAAACAACAATACTAGTGTGTGTGAGAGGTTACAAACAACAATACTAGTGTGTGTGAGAGATGACATTTTCATCAGAATTGACATCAGTGACTACAACCAAATGTTTATACTTCATTGTGATCTCTCCAATAATTTCCCACCAGTGCACAGACTCCATGGCTAATAATTCCCACTAGTACCCAGATTCCATGGCTAATAATTCCCACTAGTGCCCAGATTCTATGACTAATAATTCCCACCAGTGCACAGATCCCATGACTAATAATTCCCACCAGTGCACAGATTCCATGACTAATAATTCCCACTAGTGCCTAGATTCCATGACTAATAATTCCCACCAGTGCACAGATCCCTTGACTAATAATTCCCACCAGTGCTCAGATTCCATGACTAATAATTCCCACTAGTGCACAGATTCAATGACTAATAATTCACACCAGTGCACAGATCCCATGACTAATAATTCCCACCAGTGCCCAGATCCCATGACTAATAATTCCCACTACTGCCTAGATTCCATGACTAATAATTCCCACTACTGCCTAGAT
Organism: Megaustenia siamemsis; assembly: GCA_032433765.1. Lineage (NCBI taxonomy): Eukaryota > Metazoa > Mollusca > Gastropoda > Stylommatophora > Ariophantidae > Megaustenia > Megaustenia siamemsis. The sequence continues at coordinate 20,721,203 of JAVIAB010000099.1, read as the reverse complement.
TCCATGACTAATAATTCCCACTAGTGCCCAGATCCCATGACTAATAATTCCCACTAGTGCCCAGATTCCATGACTAATAATTCCCACTAGTGCCCAGATTCCATGACTAATAATTCCCACTAGTGCCCAGATTCCATGACTACTAATTCCCACTAGTGCACAGATTCCATGACTAATAATTCCCACTAGTGCCCAGATCCCATGACTAATAATTCCCACTACTGCCTAGATTCCATGACTAATAATTCCTACTACTGCCTAGATTCCATGACTAATAATTCCCACTAGTGCCCAGATTCCATGACTAATAATTCCCACTAGTGCACAGATTCCATGACTAATAATTCCCACTACTGCCCAGATCCCATGACTAATAATTCCCACTACTGCCTAGATTCCATGACTAATAATTCCCACTACTGCCTAGATTCCATGACTAATAATTCCCACTAGTGCCCAGATCCCATGACTAATAATTCCCACTAGTGCCCAGATTCCATGACTAATAATTCCCACTAGTGCCCAGATTCCATGACTAATAATTCCCACTAGTGCCCAGATTCCATGACTAATAATTCCCACTAGTGCACAGATCCCACGACTAATAATTCCCACTAGTGCCCAGATTCCATGACTAATAATTCCCACTAGTGCCCAGATCCCATGACTAATAATTCCCACTAGTGCCCAGATTCCATGACTAATAATTCCCACTAGTGCACAGATCCCATGACAAATAATTCCCACTAGTGTCCAGATTCCATGACTAATAATTCCCACTAGTGCCCAGATTCCATGACTAATAATTCCCACTAGTGCACAGATCCCATGACAAATAATTCCCACTAGTGCACAGATTCAATGACTAATAATTCCCACTAGTGCCCAGATTCCATGACTAATAATTCCCACTACTGCCTAGAATCCATCCACTGATGTTCTGTCCCTCTTAAACTAGGGAAAATACTTAAGTGTCTTGGAATGACTCATAGCCTGTTACCCCCAAAACTACCTTCAACATTCTGTAACATTCTGTAGCATTTTTCCTGTCTTTTATTCATCTTCTTGTAGTTTGTTAAGGTCTATATCTGCATTTTTGTTACATCAATGAGATTGGCTATCTTTAACACCTGTAAGGTGCTACAAAGTTAAGTGTTTAATTGAGTTTCTTTAGGCCTGTATGCACCTCTCAAAGTTTTGTGCTGGGTGCAGTCTTGTAGTATGTGTGGTGTTTGTCCACTTCTTTGTGTTTCCTATCTTGAACCTTATGTAATTCCAAAGTAGGTTATGACATTTTCTTGGAAAATTATGACCTCTTCCATCTGAGTAAGTAGGTGGTCCTGTGAGGTTTGCTGGTCCTGTGAGATTTGGTGGTCCTGTGAGGTTTGGTGGTCCTGTGAGGTTTGGTGGTCCTGTGAGGTTTGGTGGTTCTGGTCTATTTTATCACACTGACACGCTGGTATGTGACCAGTAAGTTTGACCGATTTTCTTAACCTGAAACATAATTTGATGCAAATGTGCTGCTCAAGGAAGTCCACCATGTGTCAAATTAAAGAGAGCACAGCATATGCATGCACCACTTCCTTTAAACATAGATTGTCTATTCACACTACTCTCTCATACAGGGAGGGTCATGATACTAGTGATCTTTGTCATAACTACTCTCTTTTTGAGTTTGGAAAATTCAGTTCCTGATATTTTGTTTTTACTGCATCTCATATCTTGAGTTATTTGCAGGTCATCATCATTGCACTCTGAACATGTCCATAGGTGCTCAGATCCCCTACTCAGCAAGTCCCGCAGCGTCTTCTTACACACCACTAAAGTCTCTCGTTTCTGGCTGTGTGCAACGGGATGTCTTGGGAGTTTAATTGTACTGTGACCATTCACTTGTCTCTTCAGGGTTTTCGTCGTTAAGTGTAAACTGTCAATCTGCGTACTTCTGTTGTGTTCTGGTTATTTATTCGTTGGTTGGGTCAGAATATGTCACACCTGCCTACACAGAATACTTCTTCTTTCTTCTACCTTTTTAGCTCCCAGTGGAGCATAGGTCTTCAACAAACACTTTCCAAGTCGTTCTGTCTCTTGCCATTCTTTTAAGATCATTCCATGTCTTCCCCATCATCTTCATCTCTGCTTCTATCTGTCATCTCCAAGAATTCCTTGGTCTTCCTCTTTGTCTTTTCCCCTGGGGATTCCAAAAAAGGGCCTGTTGTGTAATACTCTCAGTTGGCTTCCGTAGTGTGTGTCCTATCCAGCGCCATCATCTTCGCTGTATCTCTTTATCCACTGGTGTTTGACTGGTACATTTCCATAATTCTATGTTAGTGATTTTGTCCTGCCATTTCCATCCTTTTATCCTGCGTAAACATCCATTAATGAAAGTCTGTATCTTCGTGATTGTCAATTTCGTTGTTCTCCATGTTTCACAGCCGTACAGAATTGACTGCACACAAAAGTCTCTTGTACATAAAAATAGAAACACTTTATTTACATAACCTACTTTACAATGGGTTCCAAACAACCTCCCAGCGGCGTAGATCTTGCTCAGGTATCAAAGTAAATGTTAAGGAGGTTCCTGTTACCTCTGAACTATAGGTAACCAATCTCAGGCCTCTCTCCTCATATAGTGAATCCATAATCTCTATCTACGTTCACTGAATATTGTAGAAATAAAACTACCAACATAATGTCTAAGGGAGCCACGATAGCTCAGTGGTTAGTGAACTGGACTACAAAGGACAAGAGGTAGGGTTCGATCCCAACCAACGGCTTCTGGTTGACCCAGCCTTAAATGGGTACCGAATTTTTTTCTTGGAAAGTAAAGCGGCACAGGCGTAATAACGACCACATTACCCCAAAAATCATATGCCGAAGGTCTGTCAAATTTATGGTCACTAACACCATATTCACTATATGCCACTTGGCGTGACGGGGGTACTTAACTTTTTTCTTTTATAATAATGTCTACCGTATGGTTGTTCTACCCACAACTAGACAATATGGGCATTCACCCTGTTACTACTAAAATGGATTCACTTCTATAATAACTTAGGTCAACTCTGTCTTCTGACCTCTCTAGCTTGACATGTCATCTCTTACTCTGGTTGGAAATTCCATCCTAGCCACTCCTAAGAAAGAGTGTTTGCTCGGTTACTACTAAAAGAGCCCTAGTGACGTGGCCGACCTTTATCTACCTCCTTATCTTACATGTGATTTCTTACTGTTTCCCATCTGCCCAACAGCTTAAGTATCTCCCGTTTCAACCAATCAACATCACCTACGTCATTTCCCAGCCAAGTTCATCTCTCCATATTAAGACCTGGAGGCGAAGGCGCGCCTCCCAGCACCAGAGCTGGAAGTCGCCAGCGACCCACAGCTGATGGCTTGCGCCAGGATCAGTAAACCAAAACCATCCAGACCCTGCTCCACCTCTCTGTGGTGCCTCCAGTAACAGACTAACTAGTCTGGCCAAGCGAGTAGGGATCGAAGAGGGAAGACAACCCAGTACTCAAAAATGCAGTGCTGAAGTCGGATGTGTTAGGCCGAAAGGCACAAATATAACAGTTATGCTGCAAACCGGGAGCCACGATAGCTCAGTGGTTAGTGAACTGGACTACAAAGGACAAGAGGTAGGGTTCGATCTCAACCGACGGCTTCCGGTTCACCCAACTTGTAATGGGTACCGGATTTTTTTATTGGAAAGTAAAGCGGCAACGGGCGTAATACCGACCACATTACCCCAAAAATCATGTGCCGAAGGTCTGTAAAATTTATGGTCACTAACACCATATTCCCTATACTCCACTTGGCGTGACGGGGGTACTTGACTTTTTTTTTTTTTACTGCAAACCACAACACAACGAAGACACGCCCACTTAACGTCCTTTTAAGGACGGATGACGAAGAGGAATTCTACAGTCTACAAATACTCTAGAATACTTTAGTCATCGGGCGAATGCAAGCAAGACAACTCACTCTTCGAGTCTCACCATTTATTCTAAGCCAGAAGAATTTTTTTATCTCTACTCACTAACTCAAACTATCTCATGCCTATCCCTTAACTCACGATGGTTCTCCCATATCTACTCACTAACTCAAACTATCTCATGCATGTCCCTTAAACTCACTATGGTTTTCCCATCTCTACCCACTAACTCAAACTGTCTCATGCCTATCCCTTAACTCACGATTGTTCTCCCATATCTACTCACTAACTCAAACTATCTCATGCCTATCCCTTAACTCACGATGTTTCTCCCATATCTACTCACTAACTCAAGCTATCTCATGCCTATCCCTTAACTCACGATGGTTCTCCCATATCTACTCACTAACTCAAACTATCTCATGCATGTCCCTTAAACTCACTATGGTTTTCCCGTCTCTACTCACTAACTCAAACTATCTCATGCCTATCCTTTATCTCACGATGGTTCTCTCATCTCTACTCACTAACTCAAACTATCTCATGCCTCTCCTTTATCTCACTATGGTTCTCTCATCTCTACTCACTAACTTAAACTATCTCATGCCTCTCCTTTATCTCACTATGGTTCTCTCATCTCTACTCACTAACTCAAACTATCTCATGCCTCTCCTTTATCTCACTATGGTTCTTTCATCTCTACTCACTAACTCAAACTATCTCATGCCTCTCATTTATCTCACTATGGTTCTTTCATCTCTACTCACTAACTCAAACTATCTCATGCCTCTCCTTTATCTCACTATGGTTCTCTCATCTCTACTCACTAACTCAAACTATCTCATGCCTCTCCTTTATCTCACTATGGTTCTCTCATCTCTACTCACTAACTCAAACTATCTCATGCCTCTCCTTTATCTCACTATGGTTCTTTCATCTCTACTCACTAACTCAAACTATCTCATGCCTCTCCTTTATCTCACTATGGTTCTCTCATCTCTACTCACTAACTCAAACTATCTCATGCCTCTCCTTTATCTCACTATGGTTCTTTCATCTCTACTCACTAACTCAAACTATCTCATGCCTATCCTTTATCTCACTATGGTTCTCTCATCTCTACTCACTAACTCAAACTATCTCATGCCTATCCTTTATCTCACTATGGTTCTCTCATCTCTACTCACTAACTCAAACTATCTCATGCCTATCCTTTATCTCACTATGGTTCTCTCATCTCTACTCACTAACTCAAACTATCTCATGCCTATACTTTAACTCACGATGGTTCTCAATTCTCACATTACACACGATGGTTCTCCAAATTCTCCTTACACTATCCCCAACTCCATTATTTCCCTTCATTCTTACATTCACTGTTACAGCTGTGCTCGTCTTAACTCCCATCTCTTTCATCCGAAGGAGTGACATGGACTCATGGTTGTCGAAGTCCTGTGCCCTTCCCACATATCGGCAGGCATTGATGATGTCCACCCTAAACATTGGTTGACCGTCTTCAACGACCACACAGCTAGTCATCCTGTCCACTCTTTCATTTCCCTGTATTCCCACATGCCCAGGGATGAGACAATGGTGACTGTACATATTTTTGACTTTTGCAATGACTTTTAGTGACTCTGTGACCTTCCAGGCATGTCGTAAGAGGCGACTAAGGAGGTTGATCGATGGCTTGACAAGCTGTCATTGTAAAAAGTATTGTTATGGAAACAGCGCCATAGATTTTAGAGCAGTGATCTCTGCAATATGTGCAACTTTGGCACGCAAGGTTTCTGTTTTTGAGATTGTGGTTCTGCCCTATGTGCCGTCTTCGGCTCGAAAGGACAATAGATAGATAGATAGAATGACTTTTACCCATTGCCTGAATACAGAGCCCGCCTCATATCTCATATATACTTAACAATACTTCACCTCTACATTTGTCTGTAAATCTTGTGCAGTGTTTCCTTTGCTGTAGAGACACAGTTCTTTGTTCTTTGTAATGAGGACCAGAAAAACAGTGGCAGAGACAGAGTCTATATTCAGGCCTCTTGTTAACCTGACTGAAGCACTATTATTTTGTTTAACAGGTTGATCAACAGAAGTATTCTGGCAGCATTGAAAGGCATGAGGTTGACAGGGTTCTCAGCAATCAGAACAGTTTTCTACAGCAATTGGGAGATCTCAAGTAAGTTGTGCATGTCCTCATGCTAACTTCTTTACTTTCCTTCAACATTTATCTCCTCAACATTACATTTTGTATCACAATAATAGGCTTTCTATCTATCTATAGATAAATCAACATTTTGTAATAGGTCACACAACAAGAGATAAATCAATGTTTTATAATAGGTCACACAACAAGAGATAAATCAATGTTTTATAATAGGTCACACAACAAGAGATAAATCACTTTTTCATAATAGGCCAGTCAAGAAGAGATAAATCACTATTTCATAATAGGTCAGTCAAGAAGAGATAAATCACTGTTTCATAATAGGCCAGTCAAGAAGAGATAAATCACTGTTTCATAATAGGTCAGTCAAGAAGAGATAAATCACTGTTTCATAATAGGTCAGTCAAGAAGAGATAAATCACTGTTTCATAATAGGCCAGTCAAGAAGAGATAAATCACTGTTTCATAATAGGCCAGTCAAGAAGAGATAAATCACTGTTTCTTAGTAGGCCAGTCAAGAAGAGATAAATCACTGTTTCATAATAGGCCAGTCAAGAAGAGATAAATCACTGTTTCATAATAGGCCAGTCAAGAAGCAACACAATGTTTATCATGTCTAAATAAATCTATTCATAAATGGCAGTCAGGTCATCATGAAGAAAAGATGTTGCTGGATGGTGAAGCTGACCTTGGGTGCTTTTGCTGTGTTTCATTTTGGCGTTTGTCTCTTTTCTTGCTGCCTGTTTTGCTTCTTTTCTTGCTGCCTGTTTTGTCTCTTTTCTTGCTGCCTGTTTTGCTTCTTTCTTGCTGCCTGTTTGTCTCTTTTCTTGCTGCCTGTTTTGCTTCTTTTCTTGCTGCCTGTTTTGTCTCTTTTCTTGCTGCCTGTTTTGTCTCTTTTCTTGCTGCCTGTTTTGTCTCTTTTCTTGCCGCCTGTTTTGTCTCTTTCTTGCTGCCTGTTTTGCTTCTTTTCTTGCTGCCTGTTTTGTCTCTTTTCTTGCTGCTGTTTTGTCTCTTTTCTTGCCGCCTGTTTTGTCTCTTTTCTTGCTGCCTGTTTTGCTTCTTTTTCTAGCCGCCTGTTTTGTCTCTTTTCTTGCTGCCTGTTTTGCTTCTTTTCTTGCTGCCTGTTTTGTCTCTTTTCTTGCTGCCTGTTTTGTCTCTTTTTCTTGCTGCCTGTTTTGTCTCTTTTCTTGCCGCCTGTTTTGTCTCTTTTCTTGCCGCCTGTTTTGTCTCTTTCTAACCGCCTGTTTTGTCTCTTTTCTTTTTCTAGCCGCCTGTTTTGTCTCTTTTCTTGTCGCCTGTTTTGTCTCTTTTTCTTGCTGCCTGTTTTGTCTCTTTTCTTTTTCTAGCCGCCTGTTTTGTCTCTTTTCTTGCCGCCTGTTTTGTCTCTTTTCTTGCTGCCTGTTTTGTCTCTTTTTCTAGCCGCCTGTTTTGTCTCTTTTCTTGCCGCCTGTTTTGTCTCTTTTTCTTGCTGCCTGTTTTGTCTCTTTTTCTTGCTGCTGTTTTGTCTCTTTTTCTTGCTGCCTGTTTTGTCTCTTTTCTTGCTGCCTGTTTTGTCTCTTTTTCTTGCTGCCTGTTTTGTCTCTTTTCTTGCCGCCTGTTTTGTCTCTTTTCTTGCTGCCTGTTTTGTCTCTTTTTCTTGCTGCCTGTTTTGTCTCTTTTTCTTGCTGCCTGTTTTGTCTCTTTCTTGCTGCCTGTTTTGTCTCTTTTCTTGCTGCCTGTTTTGTCTCTTTTCTTGCTGCTGTTTTGTCTCTTTTCTTGCTGCCTGTTTTGTCTCTTTTCTAACCGCCTGTTTTGTCTCTTTTCTTGCCGCCTGTTTTGTCTCTTTTCTTGCTGCCTGTTTTGTCTCTTTTCTTGCTGCCTGTTTTGTCTCTTTTCTAACCGCCTGTTTTGTCTCTTTCTTGCTGCCTGTTTTGTCTCTTATCTAACCGCCTGTTTTGTCTCTTTTCTTGCTGCCTGTTTGTCTCTTTTCTTGCTGCCTGTTTTGTCTCTTTTCTTGCTGCCTGTTTTGTCTCTTTTCTTGCTGCCTGTTTTGTCTCTTTTCTAGCCGCCTGTTTTGTCTCTTTTCTTGCCGCCTGTTTTGTCTCTTTTCTTGCTGCCTGTTTTGTCTCTTTTCTAACCGCCTGTTTTGTCTCTTTTCTTGCTGCCTGTTTTGTCTCTTTTCTAACTGCCTGTTTTGTCTCTTTTCTTTTCTAGCCGCCTGTTTTGTCTCTTTTCTTGCTGCCTGTTTTCTCTTTTCTTGCTGCCTGTTTTGCTTCTTTTCTTGCTGCCTGTTTTGTCTCTTTTCTTGCTGCCTGTTTTGCTTCTTTTCTTGCTGCCTGTTTGTCTCTTTTCTTGCCGCCTGTTTTGTCTCTTTTCTTGCCGCCTGTTTTGTCTCTTTTCTAACCGCCTGTTTTGTCTCTTTTCTTGCCGTCTGTTTTGTCTCCTTTCTTGCAGCCTGTTTTTCTCCTTTCTTGCCGCCTGTTTTGTCTCTTTTCTTGCCGCATGTTTTGTCTCTTTTCTTGCAGCATGTTTTGTCTCTTTCTTGCCGCCTGTTTTGTCCCTTTCCTGCCGCCTGTTTTGTCCCTTTCCTGCCACTGAGAAACAGATAATTCATCAATATCACTAGACATAACAACATTTATATCAAAAAGATGTTGAAGATTTGTATAGACTATAAGTAAAGAACTCATCAGAAGCTGCTAGAAGAAGGACCTGAGCAGTACAGAAGAGAAAATCCTGATGAAAAAGTAATGTGTAAAGAAAAGCATACAAGAAGCTTGAAACATCTTACCCAAAAAGAAAAGAAAAGAACAAAAAAAAATGAAAATTGAAGCCATCTTGGAAAAAATGGAAGAAAGAAGACAAGGGAAGAACACTACCCAATACAACACAATAGATAATGAAATACACACAATGTGCAAAAAGACTGACACAACCAAAGATGTCTAGAAATTGAAACTGTGGAAAAAAAATAAGTATCAAGAGGGATGCACACATAAATAACCAGAATGACTAGTACAAATTTAAAATAGCCACAGCAAGTGGATGTATTGCAAACAAAAATGGAAAAGTGCTAACAGACAACAAAGATATAATCAATAGATGGCAGGAATATATAACAGAATTATTTTATGATGAAAGGGAAATGAAACAAATTATAAAATGTACATGAGGCTGTAAAATCTTACAATCTGAAGTGGAAAAAGCTATACAAACAATGAAAAAGGGAAAAGCTGGAGGATTTGACAGCATACAGATAGAGATGATGAAGGCACTAGAAGATTTTGGCATTGAAGTGATCACAGATATATGCAACAACAAATACCACACAAGATACATGAGCTAAAAACATCAACTTTCATTGCATTCCCTAAAAAGAATGGTGCAGTTGAATGCAGTGATTTTAGAACAATAAGTCAAATGAGCCAGGTTACAAAAATCTTGCTAAAAGTTATACAAGGAAGGATTCAGAGTAAAATCAATATGGAATTAGAATAACAATTTGGATTTAGGAAAAAAACAATAGGACAAAAGAAACCATATTCTGCATGAAGACATTAATCAAAAAAAAGTACACAGAAATAAACAAACCAATATATGCCTGCTTCATAGACTACACCAAAGCTTTTGATAGAATACACCATAAACAACTTAAAGAATGTCTAAAAGATATACATCTAGATGACATGGACATACGACTAATATGTAATCTATACTGGGAGCAAACAGCAACAATAAAATATAACAAAGAGTACACCTACTGGTATAAAAAGAGGAGTAAGACAGGGATGCATCCTATCACCAAGCTTGTTTCCGTCTAAACACTGAGTGAATCTTTAAAAACACCACAGAGAGGCCAGGCCTAAACATTAATGGAAAAATAATCTTTGGTTATGGAAGGCCCTGGTATCACTGCAAATTAATTAAAATCCATAATTGCTCAACCGCCCGTGCTAGTGGAATCATCCGAATTAATATCTCATCTCCCAAACAAAGAAAGGTAGCTGTAGTCCCCATCATAGCAGTCTCAGTACGCACCAAAAGACATAAGACGAAACCGCACAGAAAGTGAACACAGCCATATGTTCCCCACCATCATCATCATCATCGTGTGCCTTCTCCGCAACGAAGGTTGGCTACCATGGATCGCCATTCTACTCTGTTTCTTGCTTTGATGGTTCCCCACCATACTATACCATCATTCATCATAAGCCATTGGATAATCAATAACCTAAGATATGTTGATGATACTTTTCTACTAGCAGAAAATCCTAAAGATCTACAACAATTACTTAATGAAATAAACATGACAAGCAAAAAATATGGATTAGATATGAATATCAAAAGACTAAAACTATGATCATAAACAAATATAACTTTCAAAACCTAAAAGTGGACATCAAAGTTGAAGGAATAGACCTGGAGACATTTCAGAACTACAACTACCTTGGACATACTATAACCAGTGATGGAGAATGTACAACTGAAATAAACAAAAGAATAGGAATGTCAAAAAATAATTTTTAATGTCATGAAGAACATACTAACATCAAAACAAATAACACCAGGGCTAAAACTAAGAATAGCAAAACATCTTCTCAACATTCCTGTATGGTACAGAAACATGGACGTTAGACAAAAAAGAAAACGGAACAGAAAATTGAAGCCTTTGAAATGTGGATTTGTAGAATATAAAGAATTGGATGAAAAGAAAACAAACAATGAAGTCTTAAAACAACTAAAAATGAAAAGAGAATTACTAAACACAATTCAAACAAGACAAATCAAATTTCTGGGGGCATGTAAAAGATACAACAGCCTACTAAAAGTAATCTTAGAAGGGAAAACACAAGGTAAAAGAGGCAGACCAAAACTAATATGGACGAGTAACATCAAAAGATGGACAAGTCAGCCTATGACAACCTGCACTACCAAAGCAAGAGACAGAGCAGAATCTTGCTTCATGGTAGTCAACCTTTGATGTGGAGACGGCACTCGATGATGACAAAACTTAAATCACTATGATTAGCTGCAAAAAGAAATGATTAAAATATAAATTTTGGGATAAAACCTAATTATTTTGATATTTAGTCTTGCATTCTTTAAATAACATTTGTTTAAATAGCACAAATATTCAATGTATGTTTGTTCCTTGCATTATATATAACTTTTTTATTTCACCTAAAAATGTGTACTCTAGGAAAAGGCTGAAATAAAGTTTTAACCACTATAAACATCTTTTTATATCTTATTTATGCTAAAAGTCTCCAAAAAGATCATTTTTCTAACCCTTTAAAATTTGTTATTATAAATGGATTATAAAATATGTATGGATGTGCAAACTAAAATGTGACTCATGTTTCATCTAGGGTTATAGTTAACGACATTCAACATAAAGCCAGCGCTATCCAGAGCAGTAGTCATGGAGGTGTTCCTGTTACAGATCAGATGGCCCTACATGAAATCAAAGATAGAATTAATAATGTTGGCAATGATGTGAAGTTCTTGCTGAACAAACCACAGGTAAACAAAATAATATAAACACTGTTGTCGTTTGTGCTTGCCAGCTTGATATCTCTAGTGAATTCCTGAAAGGACTGAATTTTGTGTGAATAATGCTTCTTTCCTATTTTTACACAGGCAGCCATGTCCTCATGATTCCACCGCCATACAGGCAGTTATTCTCTGACTTCAGAAGTACTGGCATATTTTTATCATCAAGAGTTTTAGTACTTTGTGTAGATTTTTTTGCATAGGTGATCATGTACTTCCACAATCTTCTATCCACAGTGCCTCGTATCAATTCTGTGTGCTTCATTTAAATTTTGTTGTTGACAGGTTTTCATGTCACGACACCAAGCTATCTGTCTGTCGTTCGCCTGAAGTATTGTCTGTATCAGCAATGCCGTTTCTTGTATAAATTTTACTGTCTTTTATAATTCTTGCAGTGGCCCATATAGTTGTGTCTGTAGTGTTGTATCTATGGGCTAGTGGGTATTCCTCAGTCTACTATATTCAGTACAGTCTTGGAGTATGTGTTCAGCAGTCTGGGGTACCTGTACACATGTACATGTAGTTGAGGTGTCAATCTTGAATTTTGTATACATGTGACGAGTCGATTGTGTCACCTGATGAAATTGTCATCACTATTAGTCACGCTGCTGTGTACAAAATTGCCCATGATGACCTATGATTTTTTTTTTGTGTTCGCCAACTTTCACCTCTGATGAAGTTCCTTGTGACTAGGAAGTGAATTTGTTAATTCATTTTTCCCCGGCAGCCGTGTGCGCAGGAGTCCCTCATTGCGAAGGTAGATAACTTTGACTTCAGAGGTACTCACATTTTTTCCGTCGATGAATAGTTGCCGTTTCAAGCCTGGTCTTGCTGCCAAGACCAGGGGTAGTGCCCTCAGAGAGAAATCAGAAATAAAAATCCCATCTGGCTCAACTGGTATTTGAGCTCACATCCTCTCTATCTCAAGACTGACATCTTCCCTTGAGACCAACCAGTCCTCCGACTTATAATTTAGGAAAGTGTGTAGCAGATAGACCCCAAGAGGTTCGCTGACATGATAATGGAGGCTGTGCAATGTTGGATGCACCTAAAGCTTTCTTTTAGAGGACAACCACAAGCTTATATATGGGCTTCTAAAACAGGGAGACAGTTGACATATTAAGGCAACCACAAGCTTATATATGGGGGTTCTGAAACAGGGAGACTATTGGCAAATGAGGGCAACCACAAGCTTTTGGGCTTCTGAAACAGGGAGACTGTGTTGATAAATGAGGGCAACCACAAGCTTATGTATCGGCTTCTGAAACAGGGAGACTGTGTTGATAAATGAGGGCAACCACAAGCTTATGTATCGGCTTCTGAAACAGGGAGACTGTGTTGATAAATGAGGGCAACCACAAGCTTATGTATGGGCTTCTGAAACAGGGAGACTGTGTTGATAAATGAGGGCAACCACAAGCTTATGTAAGGACGTCTGAAACAGGGAGACTGTGTTGACAAATGAGGGCAACCACAAGCTTATGTATGGGCTTCTGAAACAGGGAGACTGTGTTGACAAATGAGGGCAACCACAAGCTTATGTATGGGCTTCTGAAACAGGGAGACTGTGTTGACAAATGAGGGCAACCACAAGCTTATGTATGGGCTTCTGAAACAGGAAGACTGTTGACAAATGAGGGCAACCACAAGCTTATGTATGGGCTTCTGAAACAGGGAAACTGTGTTGACAAATGAGGGCAACCACAAGCTTATGGGCTTATAAAACAGGGAGACTGTTAACAAATGGGGGCAACCACAAGCTTATGGGCTTCTGAAACAGAGAGACTGTGTTGACAAATGATGGCAAGCACACACTTATGGGCTTCTGAAACAAGGGAGACTATGTTGACAAATGAGGGCAACCAAAAGCTTATGGACTTCTGAAACAGGGAGATTGTTTTGACAAATGAGGGCAACCACCAACTTATGTAAGGGCTTATGAAACAGGGAGACTGTTGACAAATGAGGGCAACCACAAGCTTATGTAAGGGCTTATGAAACAGGGAGACTGTTGACAAATGAGGGCAACCACAAGGTTATGGGCTTATGAAACAAGGAGACTGTTGACAAATGAGGGCAACCACAAGCTTATGTAAGGGCTTATGAAATAGGGAGACTGTGTTGACAAATGAGGGCAACCACAAGCTTATGTAAGGGCTTATGAAACAGGGTGACTGTTGACAAATGAGGGCAACCACAAGGTTATGGGCTTATGAAACAGGGAGACTGTTGACAAATGAGGGCAACCACAAGCTTATGGACTTCTGAAACAGGGAGACTGTGTTGATAAATGAGGGCAACCACAAGCTTATGTATCGGCTTCTGAAACAGGGAGACTGTGTTGATAAATGAGGGCAACCACAAGCTTATGTATCGGCTTCTGAAACAGGGAGACTGTGTTGATAAATGAGGGCAACCACAAGCTTATGTATGGGCTTCTGAAACAGGGAGACTGTGTTGATAAATGAGGGCAACCACAAGCTTATGTAAGGACGTCTGAAACAGGGAGACTGTGTTGACAAATGAAGGCAACCACAAGCTTATGTATGGGCTTCTGAAACAGGGCGACTGTTGACAAATAGGGCAACCACAAGCTTATGTATGGGCTTCTGAAACAGGGAGACTGTGTTGACAAATGAGGGCAACCACAAGCTTATGTATGGGCTTCTGAAACAGGAAGACTGTTGACAAATGAGGGCAACCACAAGCTTATGTATGGGCTTCTAAAACAGGGAAACTGTGTTGACAAATGAGGGCAACCACAAGCTTATGGGCTTATAAAACAGGGAGACTGTTAACAAATGGGGGCAACCACAAGCTTATGGGCTTATAAAACAGGGAGACTGTTAACAAATGAGGGCAACCACAAGCTTATGTAAGGGCTTATGAAACAGGGAGACTGTTGACAAATGAGGGCAACCACAAGGTTATGGGCTTATGAAACAAGGAGACTGTTGACAAATGAGGTCAACCACAAGCTTATGGGCTTATAAAACAGGGAAACTGTGTTGACAAATGAGGGCAACCACAAGCTTATGGGCTTATAAAACAGGGAAACTGTGTTGACAAATGAGGGCAACCACAAGCTTATGGGCTTATAAAACAGGGAGACTGTTGACAAATGAGGGCAACCACAAGCTTATGGACTTCTGAAACAGGGAGACTGTTGACAAATGAGGGCAACCACAAGGTTATGGGCTTATGAAACAGCGAGACTGTTGACAAATGAGGGCAACCACAAGCTTATGGACATCTGAAACAGGGAGACTGTGTTGACAAATTGAGGGCAACCACAAGCTTATGTAAGGGTTTATGAAACAGGGAGACTGTTGACAAATGAGGGCAACCACAAGCTTATGTAAGGGCTTATAAAACAGGGAGACTGTTGACAAATGAGGGCAACCACAAGCTTATGTAAGGGCTTATGAAACAGGGAGACTGTTGACAAATGAGGGCAACCACAAGGTTATGGGCTTATGAAACAAGGAGACTGTTGACAAATGAGGGCAACCACAAGCTTATGGGCTTCTGAAACAGGGAGACTGTGTTGACAAATGAGGGCAACCACAAGCTTATGTAAGGGCTTCTGAAACAGGGAGACTGTGTTGATAAATGAGGGCAACCACAAGCTCATGTAAGGGCTTATGAAATAGGGAGACTGTTGACAAATGAGGGCAACCACAAGCTTATGTAAGGGCTTATAAAATAGGGAGACTGTTGATAAATGAGGGCAACCACAAGCTTATGTAAGGGCTTATGAAATAGGGAGACTGTTGACAAATTAGGGCAACCACAAGCTTATGTATATATGGCCCTTTTCATCTTGTCAGACGGTCTAGTGGAGGCTATTGCGTATTTTTTTTTTAGGTATTGTTTTTGCCGAACAGCTTCTCTCGTGGCTAATTCTACCAATGTTTGACAAACAAACGCGGTCACATAATGAACAGGTCAGGCTCGCTGATCCACAGGGTTTACCATCCTTTTTCATGAGTCTCTTCTCTTCTAAGTCATGTCTTAGCACAGTCTCAAATGTTGTTATACCGTTCCTTATACATGCTCTCCATGATGTGCGATCACTTGCCAGATGTTGCCAGTCGTTTTCACAGATGGAGAAGTCTTTCAGAGATGATTTGCAGATATCTCTATATCGTAGTTTAGGTCTGCCGATTTGTCTTTTTCCGTGTTTTAGCTCACCATATAGTATTTGCCTAGGAATGCGTTTTTCTTCCATCCGTTGGACATGCCCCAGCCATCTTAGCCTTTGACTTCTGAGCATCGACATGATTGTTAGGGTCTTAGCACGTTGCAGGACAGTTAAGTTGGTTATTTTGTCTTGCCATTTGATGTGCATTATTTTGCGGAGACATCGCATGTGGAAGACATTTAGTCTTTTTTCCTGGTTTGAGTATGTTGTCCAGGTTTCGGATCCATATAGTAGTGTGCTAAGCACACATGTTTGATATATTAGGAGTTTAGTCTTTCGAGTTAGTTTTGTGTTGTTCCATGCCCTTTTTGTGAGTTTGCCGAAGGTCGTAGCTGCCTTACCAATTCGACAGTTTATTTCTTCATCAAGAGAGATGGTTTGCGTAACTGTGGATCCAAGATATGTAAATTTCTGTACTGATTCTAGTGGGCAGTCTTTTAGAGTAATAGATAGAGGTTTGAAGTCACCTTGATTTAGTATTACTGTCTTCTGAACATTAATTGACAGTGAAAAAAGGTCGCATGCTTTATCCAGGTTGTTGATCAGCGACTGTAGGGTGGCCTCACTATGAGCGACTAGGGCTGTATCGTCAGCAAATAAAAATTCTTTAAGTAGGGCAACATTTGTTTTGGTTTTTGCTCTTAGTCGTGCTAGGTTGAACAGTGAGCCATCTGGTCTAGTGCGAATGTAAATATCTCCTGAGCTGTTTTCGAAGGCGTAATTTAGGAGGGCAGCAAAAAATATACCAAAAAGGGTGGGGGCGAGGACACATCCCTGTTTCACTCCTTTGTTGACTTTGAAATTCTCTGATGGACTCCCATCAAAATGGACTTTGCCATTCATGTCTTCATGGAAGGAAATTATCAGCCTAAGTAATTTAGGAGGGCAGCCTATGCCTTCTAACACCTTGTAGAGACCATCTCTGTTGACTGTGTCGAATGCTTTTGTGGATCTCACAAGCTTATGTAAGGGCTTATGAAATAGGGAGACTGTTGACAAATGAGGGCAACCACAAGCTTATGTAAGGGCTTATGAAATAGGGAGACTGTTGATAAATGAGGGCAACCACAAGCTTATGTAAGGGCTTATGAAATAGGGAGACTGTTGACAAATGAGGGCAACCACAAGCTTATGTAAGGGCTTATGAAATAGGGAGACTGTGTTGACAAATGAGGGCAACCAAAAGCTTATGGACTTCTGAAACAGGGAGATTGTTTTGACAAATGAGGGCAACCACAAGCTTATGGGCTTCTGAAACAGGGAGATTGTGTTGACAAATGAGGGTAACCACAAGCTTATGGGCTTCTGAAACGGGGAGACTGTGTTGACAAATGAGGGTAACCACAAGCTTATGGGCTTCTGAAACAGGGAGACTGTTGACAAATGAGGGCAACCACAAACTTATGGGCTTCTGAAACAGGGAGACTGTTGACAAATGAGGACAACCACAAACTTATGGGCTTCTGAAACAGGGAGACTGTTGACAAATGAGGGCAACCACAAACTTATGGGCTTCTGAAACAGGGAGACTGTTGACAAATGAGGGCAACCACAAACTTATGGGCTTCTGAAACAAGGAGACTGTTGACATATGAGGGCAACCACAAACTTATGGGCTTCTGAAACAGGGAGACTGTTGACAAATGAAGACAACCACAAACTTATGGGCTTCTGAAACAGGGAGACTGTTGACAAATGAGGGCAACCACAAACTTATGGGCTTCTGAAACAAGGAGACTGTTGACATATGAGGGCAACCACAAACTTATGGGCTTCTGAAACAGGGAGACTGTTGACAAATGAAGACAACCACAAACTTATGGGCTTCTGAAACAAGGAGACTGTTGACATATGAGGGCAACCACAAACTTATGGGCTTCTGAAACAGGGAGACTGTTGACAAATGAAGACAACCACAAACTTATGGGCTTCTGAAACAAGGAGACTGTTGACAAATGAGGACAACCACAAACTTATAGGCTTCTGAAACAGGGAGACTGTTGACAAATGAGGACAACCACAAACTTATAGGCTTCTGAAACAAGGAGACTGTTGACAAATGAGGGCAACCACAAACTTATGGGCTTCTGAAACAGGGAGACTGTTGACAAATGAGGACAACCACAAACTTATGGGCTTCTGAAACAGGGAGACTATGTTGACAAATGAGGACAACCACAAACTTATGGGCTTCTGAAACAGGGAGACTGTTGACAAATGAGGGCAACCACAAGGTTATAGGCTTCTGAAACAGGGAGACTGTTGACAAATGAGGGCAACCACAAGGTTATGGGCTTCTGAAACAGGGAGGCTGTTGACAAATGAGGACAACCACAAACCTATGGGCTTCTGAAACAGGGAGACTGTGTTGACAAATGAGGCAAAAACAATTTCTGTACTCTTGTAAAAAAAAGTATGGTATTTCATCACCATCCCTCATATAACTATTACATAAGTACAATAGTGTCCATTCATCATTTATCCTGCTAGGTTTTAAAAGAATTTTGTCATTGTTCATTTGACGCAGACCAGCGGTTTTTTTCTTAATAATTGCTGAGATGCTCTCATTTTCAAGAGCTGAAATTTCTGGGAATATAAAATTAATTAAGAAAGATATTTTAGTTTACAGATAGCTGGCTAAGTAACATAAACACTTTTAATAGTCATTCTAGTAGATTCTGTTATAGATAACTGAATATAATTAAAATGTAATTAATTTGTTACAAACACATTACCCACTGAAATACATTATTTTCAGGCCAATTTGCAGTGTCCACCAGCCTCAAATGGGAACTGTTTATCAGCAACAGTTTTCTTTATTGCTATATTAATACAGTTTGCTTTAACCATAGGATACTTTGTGTATAGGTAAGTGGTCACATAGGGGTTGACTACAACTGCTGTGTGCAACCTTTTATATAACCTTTTTAACTCTTTCCGTACGGAAGCTTTTTATCGACAGAAAGGAAGAGATTTCAAAGACAAAATTGTTCATGGTTTTAAGAATCAATCTACATATTTATATAACATATTAGATATGACTTTTTAGATAATTGAACAAGGTATTAAATTTCACCAATATCAGAATGATACAAGACATGTAAAAAGAATATGGTTTTGATGGCGTTCACACTAATCAAATTAAGCGTGGTGCACTATGCGGCGAAACGTATGTTGCCGAAATCGGCGTGGTGCACAGTGTAGCGAAACGTACGGAAAGAGTGAATACCATTGATTAGTGTCAGGTAAAATTGCCACATTCAGATTAGATTTTTATCAGCAGGGCTGAAACTAAGAATGGCAAAATGTTACATCTTCTCAGTATTCCTGTATGGTGCAGAAACATGGACATTAGACAAGAAAACAGAACAGAAAATTGAAGCCTTTGAAATGTGGATTTTTAGAAGAATAGGTAGAATTGGATGGAAAGAAAAGACAACAAACGATGAAGTTTTAAAACAACTGAAAATAAAAAGAGAACTACTAAATACAATTAAGACAAGACAAATGCGATTTTTGGGGCTTGTTAAAAGACACAACAGCCTAATAAAAGTAATATTGGAAGGAAAAATACAAGGTAAAAGAGGCAGAGGCAGACCAAGACTAACATGGACGAGTAACTTCAAAAGATGGACAAGTCAATCTATAACAGCCTGCACCATCAAAGCAAAAGACAGAGTAGAATGGCGATCCATGGTAGCCAACCTTCGTTGCGGAGAAGGCGCTCGATGATGATGATTGTTATTTATAAAGTTAAAGAGCCCTGTCACGCCACGTGGCATGTAGGGGATATGGTGTTTGTGACCATAATTTTTATGGACCTTCAGCACATGATTTATGTAGTAATGTGGTCAGCATTACACCCGTGGCGCTTTACTTTCCCTAAGGCTGGGTGAACCTGGGGACTGTCGATCAGGATCGAACCTAACTTCTTGTCCTTTGTTGTCAAGTTCACTAACCACTGAGCTATTGCGGTGCCTCATTATATATAATAAAAAGTAGTAAAGTACCCCCGTCATGCCAAGTAGCGTATAGGGAATATGGTGTTAGTGACCATAAATTTTACAGACCTTCAGCACATGATTTTTGGGGTAATGTGGTCGGTATTATGCCCTTGCCACTTTACTTTCCCAGAAAAAAAATCCGGTGCCCATTAAAGGCTGGGTGAACCGGAAGCCGTTGGTTGGGATCGAACCCTACCTCTTGTCCTTTGTAGTCCAGTTCACTAACCACTGAGCTATCGCGGCTCCCCTCATTATATATTGTTCAGAATTGTAAGTTCAAATTCCACCCCCTAGATAAAGGCAAGAAATTACATTCTGATAACATTTTAATTCACAGAAGTGATTCCATGTAATCTACTGTGCATACAAAAGCTGAACACTGATGAAGTTAAAAAAAAAATGAATATTCTGAATATATATATTTGAACTTTTTTTTTCTCCATATGTTTTTGATATCTGTTCAAACGAGCACAAGTTGTGACTGATCCTCATTACTTGGATGTTGCATCTTGAAAATAGATTGTGAACCACTGTTCTAAAACATCTTATTTCTGTCATGAATTTTGTCATGTCTTTTGCTGCTAATTAAATCTTCATATTCGTCTTCTTCTTTCCTTCCTCATCTGCCTTTCAGCATCGAGGGGAGATATAATTTGTGGTCTTTTGCTCTTCTGTTCACCTCTGCTGCTGTTATGTTTCCTAGTGCTTCTAATATTCCATCGATCCATCTTTTTCGTGGTTGGGTCTTGGGTCTGGTGTTCTCACAACATTTGCTGAAGGCTCGTTGTGTTGTGTTTTGATCTTTCTGCCTTGTCATGTGCCCAAACCATTTTATCTGTTGTTTCCTTATATATTCTATGGCAGGGACTATTCCTAGCTTTTCTTCTCAGTTCTTCATTTCTGATCTTATCTCTCAGACTGTTTCCAGTCATTCGTCTAACACATTTCATCTCAGTAGAGGTTATTTTTCTTATTGTTCTTGCATCTAGGGTCCAGGTCTGGCATTGGTAGCACAACATTTCAATTGCTTCATATTGGTGACATATATCTGTATTCTGTACAGCATACTGCAGAGTATCATTTATTTATTTTAGTTTACAATTTTATCAAATGTTTATATCTCCTATCAACGTGTGATTTTTTTTTTTTTTTTTTCAGATCAAACAAGGAGGCCCAAGCGAAAAAGTTCTATTGAACATTATTCTACATAATTTATCTATGAAATTTAATTTTTCATTGTGTTGGTGGAAGTTTTCACTTGTTTACAAATTTTAGAGTTGGTCCAACCCTTGTTTATTTTAGATGCAGCTATTTGCATTAATTATGAAATTAAACGAGAACTGTCAAAAGAGAGTGGTATTTGAAATATCTAGAAAAATCTAGAATCCAAAACGTCTAGAATATTCACAGCCCTGAAAATTCAAGGTATTGTGCTCTCACCTTTTGATGTGATCATGTTGGTGGTATCCACTGCAATGCAGATATGACTGGTCCGCTGAGAAGCACCTATTGTGGTAACAAGAGAGGGATAAAATGACTAAAACTAAGTAAAATAACATTGGTGATAAGCAAAACCTGATGCCATTAGCCAAGTGAGCCACAATCTAGGACAAAGATGAATGAACGGGCATAAATGTAACCATCCTTCCATAGAAAGCAATTTTTTAAAATACCCATTACCATCTCTTAACTCTTTCCGTACGGCAGCTTTTTATCAATGCAACGGAGGAGATTTCTGAGACATTTTTCATGTTTTAAGAATCAGTCTACATATTTATATTTATCTCTCTCTCTCTCTCTGCGATCAGGACTCAGTCAGAGTAGGATTCCAGACTCCCACATGAAGTCAACTGTCAGGTTAACTGTGTTGATCGCCCCCACAGACAGAACGTCACATTTAGAGTCCGCCAGATCCACTCTGACTGAACACCCGTTAATACGTTGCACTGTGTTCTGCGCCAGTGGCCCAGTGCATCCGATTTCAGCCAGCATTTTTTCAGGTTTGCTTTCCTTAGCCTTTGATTGTCCCCAATCTTCCTGCAAGGCAGCAGATTGTCTTTTCTGTAGGGGGATTCTGCCCTTAGATGGTCTACCCTCCCAGGTTTACGAGCACCATCTGCCCGAGTCACTAGAGGTGACTAACACAGACATGCACACACAGAGATATGAGATGTGAATAACACAGACAAGTGCACAGCGATACGAGCCATGACTAACACTGACACACATCAAGATGTATGACACATGACTAACATAGACATGCATATAAAGCTATGAGATATGACTGACTTAGACATGCACACACAAAGATATGACGCATACCTAACATAGACATACACACAAAGATATAAGATATGACTAACATAGGCATGCACACACAAAGATATGAGATGTGACTTACGTAGCCATGCACACACAAGAATATGAGATGTGACAGACACAGACATGTACGCACAAAGATATGAGATATGACTAACATAAACATGCAAACAAAGATATGAGATATCCCTAACCCAGACATGCACACACAAAGATATGACACATGACTAACACAGATACACACTAAGTTATGATATATTACTAAACTCAGACGCACATAAAGATAAGAGACATGATTAACACGGACACACCAAGATATGAGATATGACTAAGATGACACACATCTAGATATGAGCCATGGCTAGCACACACACAACATACACTTAAGCTAAGATTTGATCCATGGCTAGCACAGAAACACCCCAAGATATGAGCCATGACTAGCACAGAAAAACATTAAGATATGAGTCATGTCTTCACGGAAAAACACCAAGAAATGAGCCAAGTCTAGCACATAACACATTGAGGTATCCATATGCTTGGGTTAGTCTGCAGACTCTTCTTAACGTGTGAATCATTGACATACGAGACGCAGGCTTCGATTAACTGTCCGCAGGTTTCGTTCAAACAGTTGTCCGGAGATTTGAGAATGCAGTCTGACACGTAGAACTTTCCCTTGCATGCATATTATTATAGTAGTCAAGCAATTTATCCTAGTGTTTATATTTATCTAACATATAATGTATTATGTATTAATTTTTAGATAATTGAACAAGGTATTTAGATTTCGCAAGAGCGGCAGGAATCAACTCCCTCAATGATAGAGTTGCTTGCACAGAACAGAGACAAATGGCGAGATTTGATAAAAGATCTTTACAAGGATTGAACACTGCTAGAATTAAAATTTAGATAAGAGAAAGAGAATCTGGGCCTATGCCCTATGAGCCGGCTACGGCTCGAAAGGTCAATAAATAGATAGATTTAGATTTAACCAATACCAAGATGATACAAGGCATGTAAAAAGAATATGGTTTGATGACAGTTCAGTCTGATTAAATTGACAGTGACACACTATGCGGTGAAACATACAGGGCCGAAATCGACATGGTGCATAGTGCGGCGAAACGTACGGAAAGAGTTAAAAGGAGAAATAACTGACTGTAATGCAGAGATGTTTTTTCTTTCCACATGGCATGATGTTTTAACTAATTGAAGCTGTTTGCCATGAGATGTAGTAAATGTTTGAGAGTAAAATTATAAAACAGGTTTTGCAAATATAGTTTCATTGTAAATATAAAATTAATTATTTCGCCCAAAGCTTCCCAGAATGATTTTTCATGTTTTTTAGTATATTTAGTTGTTTCATCAGTTTGGGTGCGGGACATATATATTGTGATGTATTTTGTTTATATGTTTGAATCATCAATCTAATTATTGGTATGACGGGTGCTTTACCAAAACTAATGCTGTGTTCACGACTATGTATGTGGGCTGTGAATCTGCTAATGCTATTTTAAAATGTACACAATAATCATTCATCACCATCATGTGCCATACCGGTTGGCGTAGGCAATCGTGTCCTTCCAGAATTTTCTGTCCACAGTGCATCATATCAGAGTTTTTGCATCCAGCTAAATTTTTTAAAGAGTTTTGTTACTGTATGCTACGATGTGAACACCCAATGTTGTGAGCGTACAGTCAAGCCAACATATACCATCAGTATGGACTTGCTCTTTTCCTGGATGAAACTTTTTCTCTTCTTCTTCTTCCTCTTTTTTCCTTCCTCATCTGCCTTTCAGCGTCGAGAGGAGATATAATTTGCGGTCTTTTGCTCTTCTGTTCGCCTCTGCTGCTGTCGTGTTTCCTAGTGCTTCTAATATTCTGTCGATCCATCTTTTCCCATGGTCGACCCATGGGTCTGGTGTTCTCGCAGCGTTTATTAAAGGCTCGTTGTGTTTTGTTTTGATCACTCTGCCTTGTCACATGGCCAAGCCATTTTATCTGTTGTTTCTTTATATATTCTATGGCGGGGGCTATTCCTAGCTTTTTTCTCAATTCTTCATTTCTGATCTTATCTCTCAGACTTTTTCCTGTCATTCGTCTAACACATTTCATCTCAGTAGAGGTTATTTTTCTTATTGTTCTTGCATCTAGGGTCCAGGTCTGGCATTAGTAGCACAACATTGGCATGAAGATTGTATTGTAGAGTCCCAGGACTGGCATTGGTAGCACAACATTGGCATGAAGATTGTATTGTAGAGTCTAGGACTGGCATTGGTAGCACAACATTGGCATGAAGATTGTATTGTAGAGTCCCTGTAAAGAAAAAGAAACTTTTCTGCTGTATCAAATAGTCAAGTTTATAACAATTACCTGAAGGGTTTATTTTCCAAAAGTTAAGCCACCAATTTCCTGTCACCCTTGTTCCAATAATTAGTTTTGCTAGATAAAGGTGTTCACATAATAACATTCAGCAAAAACACCTGTGAACCATTAATTAGGCATTTCCAGAATTTCTAAAGCTAATTGGTAGAAACTAAATTAAGCAACTGTGAAACATGGAGAACAACTAAAATGACAATCACGAAGACACAGACTTTCATTAATGGATGCTTACGCAGGATAAAAGGATGGAAATGGCAGGACAAAATCACTAACATAGAATTATGGAAATGTACCAGTCAAATACCAGTGGATAAAGAGATACAGAGAAGACAATGGTGCTGGATAGGACACACACTACGGAAGCTAAATGAGAGTATTACACAACAGGCCCTTTTTGGAATCCCCCAGGGGAAAATGACAAAGAGGAAGACCAAGGAATTCTTGGAGAAGACAGATGGAAGCAGAGATGAAGATGATGGGGAAGACATGGAATGATCTTAAAAGAATGGCAAGAGACAGAACGACTTGGAAAGTGATTGTTGAAGACCTATGCTCCACTGGGAGCTGAAAGGTAGAATAAGAGAAGAAGAAGAAATAAGCAACTATTAGATGGAAACTAAAGAGAAAATGCATATATTTGACAATTTATTACAGTGTAGCATAAATCTGGCAGCTGCATGTATATTGTTAAACACGGTAATAATAATAGCGGCGAGGGACCCCTGTCCACATGGCTGCCATGGAAAAATGGATTAACATGCAAAATTCAGTTCCTAGTCTCTAGGGACTTCGTCAGAGATGAAAGCTATCGAACACAACAACAGCATAATAATAGCTTTTTAGCTCAAAAGAAAAGTGGATATATCATAGTAGGACCCTCAAGAGATAAGTGGATGTATCATAGTAGGACCCTCAAGAGATAAGTGGATTTGTCATAGTAGGACCCTCAAGAGATAAGTGGATATGTCATAGTAGGACCCTCAAGAGATATGTGGATATGTCATAGTAGGACCCTCAAGTGTTAAGTCAAAATGTCATAGTAGGACCCTCAAGTGTTAAGTCAAAATGTCATAGTAGGACCCTCTAGAGATAAGTTGAAATGCCATAGTAGGACCCTCAAGTGATAAGTCAAAATGTCATAGTAGGACCCTCAAGAGATATGTGGATATGTCATAGTAGGACCCTCAAGAGATAAGTGGATATGTCATAGTAGGACCCTCAAGAGATAAGTCAAAATGTCATAGTAGGACCCTCAAGAGATAAGTGGATATGTCATAGTAGGACCCTCAAGAGTGACCCCATGATTTGTTGACTAAATAGTCCTACATTATAATGGCAGTCACACCCACATACAGAACTTATGTAATTGAATGTTGAGACCGATAGTGTTTTTGCCAAGTCTTCATTCTTGTGTCTTCTCCTTGTTTGCACGTATTTTGTCTTTGATCTTTATACCCTTTAGCCAATTTCTTTGATTCATGATTTGAAATGTATCCATGTCATGTAAGCAGGTATCTTTAAAATGGAGTGCTGGTCAGCATGAACTTCATGTTAAATACGTTTGTCATGTTTCAGACTGACTCTAGTAGTCTGTGCCCATTTTCATTCTATTTCCCTGACTCTAGTAGTCTGTGCCCCTTTTGATTCTATTTCCCTGACTCTAGTAGTCTTTGCCCATTTTGATTCTATTTCCAAGATTCTAGTAGTCTTTGCCCATTTTGATTCTATTTTCAAGACTCTAGTAGTCTTTGCCCATTTTGATTCTATCTCCAAGACTCTAGTAGTCTTTGCCCATGTTGATTCCATTTCCCTGACTCTAGTAATCTTTGCCCATTTTGATTCTATTTCCAAGATTCTAGTAGTCTTTGCCCATTTTCATTCTATTTTCCTGACTCTAGTAGTCTTTGCCCATTTTCATTCTATTTCCCATTACCAAATTATCCTAAATACAAAGGGCATGCATGCCCACTCTTGCCCTAGAGTTTCCGAGGATGAAATGTTCAAGAGCTGGGGGTTGCTTCTAGTGGTGACTTATCACAGAACTGGTCTTTGATATCTGATGTGGCACACAAAGTAGGACAGTTACAATAGTTGCAGTGCAGATAACTCTACTTGCACATAAGGTTGCAGTAGAGTTACTTGCACTTTCATTGTGAGATTTAACTGTATTCTGGTACTGTATAATTAATCATGGTTTGAAGATAT
The DNA here is from genome assembly GCA_032433765.1 of Megaustenia siamemsis. Lineage (NCBI taxonomy): Eukaryota > Metazoa > Mollusca > Gastropoda > Stylommatophora > Ariophantidae > Megaustenia > Megaustenia siamemsis. Next base: position 20,694,453 of record JAVIAB010000099.1, on the reverse strand, counting down.
ATAGAGATATAGCCTGCATTACTGGCTATTTCTATGATGACATCGTCAGATTGTATTGTTGCAGGCAAGAGAGATACTTGGAGATGCCTGGTCATTGCTCTGAGAGCACATCATTTTTCATTATCTTTTTTTTTATGTGTATAATCAGGGTGAAATTGTGTCATTTCCTCGTACACCTTTTCATACATCAGGTGAAAGTTTGTTCTTGTGCTATCGCAAAGTCATGATTTTTCTAGTCCTGCTCGTTAATTCATTTAACTTGTCAAAATTAAGTCTTTCCATTACATTTTCATCTTCATCATTGCTGCCACCATCATTTTAATCTTTTTTTTTTTTTTTGGGTGGGGGGGGGGGGGGTGAAACCCATTTGTATGGACTTGTGTAGTTGAATCCTTGACCTTGTTCTTGTACGTTGTAACTAAGAATAAACAGTAAGGCTCTGATTTATTAAAATTACTGGGGTCACAGCAAGCACTGATGGCAGCAAATTACACACCACTCTGCTGGTGTTTCCCAGTGATTTAAATTGGCTGTTTATGGAAATTTGGTTATGTAAAAGTCAAGTACCCCCGTCACGCCAAGTGGCGTATAGGGAATATGGTGTCAGTACCCATCATTTTTACAGACCTTCGGCACATGATTTTTGAGGTAATATGGTCAGTATTACACCTGTGCCACATTACTTTCCCAGAAATAAATCAGGTACCCATTTAAGGCTAGATGAACCTGGAATGATGATGTCAATAGAAGTGAGAAAGAGAGTTCATCTGTGCTATATAGAACAATTCTGACCTTATATGGAAGTGATTCATGGACAGTAGACAAACAAATGAAAAGACAATTAGAGGTCACAGAGATGGGATTTCTCAGAAGAATGTTGAAAGTTTCCTGCACAGCTAAAAAGACCAATGAGGAAGTTCTCAAAGAAGCCAACACAAAAAGGGAACTCCTAAAAAACTTCAGAAAGAAACAATCAACATTTTTTGGGCACATCATGAGAAGGGGAAAGTTGGAATACTTGGTTACAACTGGCAAAATAAAAGGAAAGAGAGATCGCGGGCGACAAAGAGAGAAAATACTAGATAGCTTGGTATCATGGCATGGAAAACAGCCAACAACAGAACTGATACGATGCACTGTAGATAGAAGATTGTGGAAGGACATGATCGCCTACGCCAACCAGTATGGTACATGATGATGATGAACCTGGAAGCCATCGGTCAGGATCTAATCCAACCTCTTGTCTAAAGTAGTCTAGTTCACTAACCACTGAGCCATCTCGGCTCCCAACTTGGTTATGAGTCATGGCAAATTCATGTCCACTAATGGAGGAGGAGCTAAACCACAAGTTGCAAAAAAATTCAGTGGTGGGCCGTAGAAAATTCATCAAGTGCTATTGGTGATTATGGCTAGGACATTTTTTTTTTTCGTTCGCCGTCTTCGACCTCTGACAAAGTCCCTAAAGACTAGGAACTGAATTTTGCATGTTAATCCATTTTTCCCCTGGCAGCCATGCGCACAAGGGGTCCCTCGCCGCACAGGCAGATAACTCCGTTTTCAGAAGTACTCATATTTTTTTCCGTCCATGAGTAATTGACATTTCAAGTCTGGCCTCAGCTTCTCTGAGACCAGGGGTGGTTGCCGCAGAGAGAAATCATAAATAAAAGTCCCAACTGGTGCAGCCGGGATTTGAACTCACAACCTCTCTGTCTCAAGGCCAGCGTCTTGCCTCAAGCCAACCAGTCCCTCCAAGGCTAGGAATCTATGCCCTCCCACAATTTCCTATAAACATTACATCTATTCCCCTGATGACTGTTCCTCAAACTGTCCATCATCTTATCACTGTGTTCTCTCTCTTCTGTAAGTCATAATTAGCTCTATATAGCATTGCTGGACTTCTGTAAGTCATAATTAGCTCTGTATAACATTGCTGGACTTCTGTAAGTCATAATTAGCTCTATATAGCATTGCTGGACTTCTGTAAGTCATAATTAGCTCTATATAGCATTGCTGGACTTCTGTAAGTCATAATTAGCTCTATATAGCATTGCTGGACTTCTGTAAGTCATAATTAGCTCTATATAGCATTGCTGGACTTTTGTAAGTCATAATTAGCTCTGTATAACATTGATGGACTTGTCTTCTGTAAGTCAATATTAGCTCTGTATAAAAAAGTAAAGTAAAGTGCCCCCATCACGCCAAGTGGTGGCGTATAGGGAATATGGTGTTAGTGACCATAAATTTTACAGACCTTCCGACACATGATTTTTGGGGTAATGTGGTCGATATTACGCCCGTGCCGCTTTAATTTCCCAGAAAAAAAATCTGGTACCCATTTAAGGCTGGGTGAACCCAGAAGCCGTCGGTTGGCATCGAACCCTACCCCTTGTCCTTTGTAGTCCAGTTCACTAACCACTGAGCTATCACGGCTCCAATTAGCTCTGTATGGTATTGGTGAATTCTCTTGTTGCTTCCATTGACATAATTTGAAGAGAAAAGTAACATTTATCAAAACAGTGAAATTATAAATAAATGAAATTAGTTTGACTTTGAAAGTAATCGCATGATTTGTCCAAATCAGTGATCAAAATGTCCAACAAACCATGTGAAGTTTTCAGTCAACGAAGAAAATGTCTACTAATTATGGCTGTAATTACTGTTTTGATGTGTGAAATATTTCACTAGTGGAAATATTCATCACAACTTTCAGGATTGTAAAATGGCCCCTCTGGATGAGAGAGTTATTTTACAGGGAACTTGTTTCTTTTCCTCAGAGATGTCAAAGCTTCCATACATGGAAGCAATGCAGACAATCATCTTAACCACGATTACAACAATCATTTTCAAACAGCAAATTTGTGTATCCACAAATAGGGAACAGGCAAATAATTGTAATGCTGCTGTATTGTGCTGTGTTCCTTCCTTGTAAAGCTGTCATCATACTTTGGAGTGTTTAGCACACCATACCACTTTCTGTATCCACAAATAGGGAACAGGCAAATAATTGTAATGCTGCTGTATTGTGCTGTGTTCCTTCCTTGTAAAGCTGTCATCATACTTTGGAGTGTTTAGCACACCATACCACTTGCTGTATCCACAAATACCCCAGCAATGAAATGATCAGTGCCACTGAATCAATAACCAACTAATTGACAGTATTGTGTGAAGGCAGTACCACCCATACTATATAGTCACATATTTTAATTAGCCAGTAAGATTGGAGAGTGTATGGTCAAATTGATAACTTGTTGGGCTCCAAACCAGGAGAACACAGCTTTGAATCGCAGTAAAATCTAAAGTTTTTTTATCCGGGGTTAAATTAAAAACTCAGACTCAAACACCTCACAGCGACTGCACTGGACATGTGACCTATATTCTCCAGTTCTACAATTTCCCCTGCAGACCCCACTAATGGGAGAATGTCGTTAAAAAAAAAAAAAAAAAAAAAAGTAAAGTACCCCGTCATGCCAAGTGGCGTATAGGGAATGTTAGTGACCATAAATTTTACAGACCCTCGGCACATGATTTTTGTGGTAATGTGGTCGATTTTACGCCTGTGCCGCTTTACTTTCTCAGAAAAAAATCCAGAATGCCGTAAAGATTTTTAAAAATTTGTTAAAGATTGTACACCTGAGAACAACCTGTACACATGTACGGCATATAAAGAGCACTTTAAAACTAGAACACAGATGTGTTAAGCTTATTACATAAGACATTACATCATCGACCGTAGGTGAACTACACTAGGTGGTTACAATAAGTTCCCAGCCTGACCTATCTTTATCACCTCTTACCAGTTTCTATTCCATGCAACTTGTACACGACCCTATAAAAGAACATTGCAATTAGTAGCCACTTTTTATGACTGAAGACAGTAATGTACTAAGTTAAAGCCATGACAGGTTAGTATGCCACGCTAGTAACGACTGTATACGAACAGAGGTGTTTGCGTAGAGTGAGTGTAGATATTTTGTGCTGAACATAAAGTGTAAGTTTTAGAGTCAAATGCAGCCAGAGGTCACCGCCTGGGAGTCATGATCCAGGTGGGCCACCTCCCTTTATCTACTATATATTGTCCTTTCGAGCACAAGATGGCATATAGGGCAGAACCACAATCTCAAAAACAGAAACCTTGCGTGCCAAAATGGCACATATTGCAGAGATCACTGCTCTAAAATCTATTGCTCCATAACAGGGATATCAATACAGATTTGAAAATTTATACTTCCTAGTGGTCCAAGCACTTGATTTCAACAATATAGCCTCCCTTAGAGTGTCAAAAAGCTAAAGGGACTGAAACTCTCGCTCAAAGGGGGTTCCGCTTCTGATGATCAGATTGCCTCCTGCTTTGAAGCTCTTTTAAAGAGTTTCCTACTACATATCTTGTGTTATTTTTATTTACATTTCTCCCACAAACCAAATCCAAAGTGGAATGAGTTTTAATAGTTTGATCCAGGCCATGCTGAATTATCAATTATGGAAACATTGGAAGCTGACCAGTTTTGGGTGTCAACAAGTTGATTGTTTCATAATTTAGGGACCACTTCATGAAAGAAAAATGGCAGTACAATTTTTCTTTCACCGTGAACAGTTATTGCATTTTCACATATTGTTTGAAGTTTGATGACATTTTTATCACAGAAACCAATTTTTCCTCATTTTTAAAAATTTAATTTTGTTGCAGTTTTTTTTTTTCTCTATTGCTAACTATGACACCATTGTTAGATTATTATTCCTCATTGATATATTCATTTATATTATTATCATCTATGGCTGACCCACATTTGTTTACTTAAATTAATTATTGTTTGATCAATTTGTCCATGCCACATAACCGTTCAGGATGTGTGAAAAACAGCATTTGTTTTTTAATCAATTTGTTCGTGCCACATAACCATTCAGGATGTGTGATAAACATCATTTGTTGCGCAGATCTGTGGCAGCTCTGTTCAGTAAACTGCTGCCTAAAATATTTTGTATCAGAACTGGAAAATTCTGTGAGATTTTAAAGAAAAATATCTTTTTCATGTGAGTATATATGGATATAGATGTCCTATTTTCAGACAAATATAAGACTAAATATAGAGAACCAGTGCACTTTGAAAATACTCTGATGTAAACCTTCTGTTTTTCCTTTATGGAAGGAGAGAAACCTCATTATTTTGAGTTTGATTTTTTTTATTTCAACTTAAAATATTGTTAGAATCAAAATGGCAGTTTTAATGATTGAGTGATAAGCTCAATCCTTGATTGTGTCACGGTCTACTCATTTCCAAGCAATATTTCTTTGGAACTAATTGTTTTATTTTAGCTGATTCACTTTGTGAAACAATTATTAGTTTATGTATTCTCAAAATGTTTACATTGATATGCCATTTTTTTAGATTGGTTAAGGTTCATGCGAAATGAATTGTGTAAGAATTACTGTAAATAAAATAAGGTCTGATAGGAATGGATGGTGTATCACCAGCTTTTAACTAAATTGAACATCACTGAATCAACCTGCAGCTCAAGCATCCAGCTACAGTGCAAAAGTTAAACCAAGTAAGATGAGGGCAGATGATGTTGTTGTTGACGGATTGCCACGAGTTGATGCGGGCAGGTTGCCCTTTGACTCATAAGATGTGGCGGGTCGTAATGGCTTTCTTGTCTCTTTGCTCTTACTGGAGAGGTTGGATTTCATCTGTCCCAGGCTGTGCTGGGAAACTACTAGTCCAGCCAAGAGGTACTGCAATACTGGGTCCTCTATATCAGTAACAGCCACCACTACAGGGAACACGGCGATCCTAGCTTCTGTTGGCCAGTCTGTTTTGACGCAGACTGTTACCAGGGGAGACCGCAAGGAGGTAGAACCGCTAGGTCTTGGTCAGCTGATGGTGCACCGACCCTGCGATTGCGACCACAGGCCGCAGGCGCTTCTGCTCTCCCAAGATGGACAGATGATATCAAGGACACATTAAGTAATTCATTATAATAATGGCGTGACCGTGCTGTTAAAACCACTGCTTCAAAGGCTGAAAAGCCGGCGACAGTGTTTGAAACCCGCGGTAGGCAGAAAGGGTTTTTTCTTTCTATCGGGGGTGAAATAAAAATCCTGAATCTCACATGCCGTGGCAACTCCTTTGGCCAAGCGGCCTTTATCCCTCTGGTTCTATCATGAGCCCCTCGACATAATAAGCAATTGTACAGTGTGTCGTAAAGATAGTTTTGATCAATATTCAAGAGACAACAAATGAAGGCCACAAAATAACACATTCCTCCTCTCTACATGGCACAAATAGTTAGATTTTTAAAAAAAAACAGAAAAGGAGATTATTTCATTTTCTTTTTAAATAAAATGTGTATGTAGCAGAGAGTGGAAGTCTGATCATTATTTTAATAATAAAATTGCTGCAGGTTTTCAGGCACTGACAGGCATTCAGTGACAAGTGAGTTTGTTGAAATAAGTGAAACTCAAAATATCTTCCCAACAAATCTTTATTGAAAAAAAAAAACCTGAAAGAAATATTAAATCTGTTTAGCAGAAAGATGGATTAAAAGTTAATTCATGAGAAAAATATTAATTTTGAAGATAATGTTTAATTCTGTTTTACATTATTTTTTATTTTTTTTTTTTTACACATAAGCATCACTAGATATTCAATATTTCTAAAAATTCTTTTTTGTTTTGTTTATTTTTTTAAATTTCAATTTAATTGTGAACACTTTGGTGTATTGTACATAATAATTAAAATATGAAGAGCACATTTCAGGGTAATGAACATTAACAAATAAAATGTCATGATGCAATTGCATCCAGGGCTGACAGTGCGATATGCTTAAAAGTGTTCTATGGATGGCCTAGGATTACTGCCACAAGATCAAGCTTGCTACATGATTTTGAATGTTTCACGACATGACTCTAGGAGTCTGTACAGTTGCAACAGTGTTTGCTGCAGCGTTTGTAACTGGAACGTGTTCCACAAAGTTACATGCAGAGGAAGATAGTTCACTTTTAACATCCCTGTTATTTAGAGATAAGCTCTTTCTCAAAGGGCATCCTTTTAATGGAACATCTGGACATGTAGATCATTTCTGTACAATGACATAACAAAAATAATTATGTCAATGAGTTCTCTTATTTATGGAACATCTGGACATGTAGATCATTTCTGTACAATGATATAACAAAAATAATTACGTCAATGAGTTCTCTTATTTATGGAACATCTGGACATGTAGATCATTTCTGTACAATGATATAACAAAAATAATTATGTCAATGAGTTCTCTTATTTATGGGACATCTGGGCATGTAGATCATCTCTGTAATGACATAACAATAATTACGTCAATGAGTTCTCTTATTTATGGGACATCTGGGCATGTAGATCATCTCTGTACAATACAATGACATAACAAAAATAATGAAGTCAATTAATTCTCCTACCTATGAAACCTTTATTTCAATTACCCCATGTTTTCTTGCATGTTAAGAAATCAGTTAAGGTCTCAAAATTATTATCTGTGATGTGTGCAGTAAAGCAGAAATATGGTGTGAATTGTTTCTAATCATAATCATGTATTATTGTTGGCCTTAAATCTGCACTGATAAACTCTCATACATTCTTCATTGTGTTGACATAGCAGTTGTGTTGCTCTGTGTTTTGCACCTTATGTTTGAGTACTTCCTTCTTGAGAATGCTTTTTCAGGAATGTTTCGCTAATATTTGATTGTTCTTGACCTTGCCGCAGGGCAGGTATTGTTTATAGACTGAGTTCTGTATCCTCTTGACAGCAGCTTCACAATTTTATGCCTTTCCCCCCCATTCCACTTCCTGGGAAGACAGTCTTACCAGGCTTGTGTCAAGTGGTTGTTTCTTCTCTATTTAGATAGGAAGAAGAGTATCTGGTTCTATGCCCTATGGGCCGGCTATTGTTCAAAAGGTCAATAGATAGATAGTATTAGAGTGTTACACTTTGGGAAGCGTTTGAATAGTTACGAGATCCTCACTTATTTATTATGTGTCGAGGAATACAAACCCTAAAAAATTGCTGACAGAAAGATAAACTATGCTATAAGGTGCGTAACTCATCGCAACATACTTCACATACTCATGCAGGGTTTCATTGATGATTTGTTAGTAAAGCCTGCATGAATAATGCTTGTGGAAGAGCATTAATTTTCATGTGTGTCAAACCTTTTGATCAAAATCTGATGTGTATACCATTTCATCAAAATCTGATGTGTATCGTACCATTTCATCAAAATCTGATGAGTATACCATTTCATCAAAATCTGATGTGTATCATACCATTTAGTCAAAATCTGATGTGTATCGTACCATTTAGTCAAAATCTAATGTGCATCGTACCATTTAGTCAAAATCTGATGTGTATCTTACCATTTCATCAAAATCTGATGTGTATTGTACTATTTGATCAAAATCTGATGTGTATCGTACTATTTGATCAAAATCTGATGTGTATCGTACCATTTAGTCAAAATCTGATGTGTATCATACCATTTAGTCAAAATCTGATGTGTATCGTACTATTTGATCAAAATCTGATGTGTATCATACCATTTAGTCAAAATCTGAATATCAACCTGAAATCATTTCACATTTTAACTGAGCTTGAGTATACTAAAATGTGTTTTTATGAAAGTTTGTTTTTGTAGATTTTGCTTTTGTGCTTGTTTTATTATCATGTTATATTTCATGGCATTTACAATGATTTTCTTCCTGAGACATTTATCTTTTAATTGCGTCAATACAGTAGATGATGAGTATCTCCCTAGCTACTTTCTATTTCATGTCACTTAAAAGAATGACCTCATAGTACATAAGTGTGGTACAGTTGATGCTGTGAAAGAAATTAAACATCATGACAAAATGTTGGCCTAGTGTGTGATCATTTTATACCAAATGTGAAAGATAATTGTAGAATATAATGTTCTAAAGATCTCTCACTAGATCTCTTGCTTTAGTATTTGAAGCAAATGGTTGGGTGTAACGTACACTCTCACAAGGTATAGTGACAGCTTTAGGCAAAAGGAGCACAACAAAATACTGACGTTTTATCTGACATGCAGCCGCCTTCAGGAAATTAGAACAGTACAAATGGACAACGAAATAAAGTAAACTCTACTACATCTAGAATGTGTGGTACAAGTAAATCAAGGAGAAATAAAAAGAGGGATGAGAGATGAGACGAAAGGGAGATGTACTACATATTGGAAGATACAATATTGATATGTACAAAATCCTTCGCTCATTCTAGATGTGGTAGAGTTTATCTTTACTTCGTTCTCATTTTCTGAAGAAGGCCTCTTCTAGGCCAACACATCAGTTTTTTATTATGTTCCTTTTTTGTAAAGCTGTCACCATACCTTGTAGGAGTGTACGTTACACCAACTACTTGCTCCTACTACCAGCTTTACCACAGCACTGCAATTATTTGCCTGTCCCGTGTGTGTCTCTTCTCCCCCCCCCCCATTATTTGAAGATGAAAGGGACATAATTTTTCCTTGCTTAATTAGCTTTCTCAACTAATAGGTGTTGGTACCCTTTTATAGCTGAGTTAATGTGTTTACCTGGTATTGTTTATGATTATATCCTCACTTGACTAGACTACTCTCACCTAGTGCTCACAATCTCTGTGCACTTCGTTCTGTTCTGCAGTTAAAGATTGTTACTAATGTTGTTATATAATTCATTGTCTAAAATCAAATAGCCACGTATTACACATATTATAATTTTCAAGAAATAAAGAGAGAACATATATGACAAGCATCTATTTCAATCACCATAAAGCAATTTTTTGTGTTAATAAGTTTTATATATTGAGCATCTCATAAAATGTTAGTATGTCGTTATTACGTTGCATGCCCACGACCCCCAAAAATCATTGAAATTATTCTTAGAAGTCAGGAAATTTCTGTGTAAAAAAATGTCTTCTCCTAAAACATTTATTTTGCCAGTAAGTGTGTCAGGGGTTAGTGTGCTTGCTCTGACCAGAAGGGGTCCAGGTTTCCATCTTTGTCAGCCCACACTTTCATTAATGTTCACCCAGACTCTTCAAATTGATGCCAGAGTTTTTTTGTTCTCTGAGAGTTATGGTTCCCTGGTGTCAAGATACCCATAATATGTGCTGGTTACTGGTCATTGACAAAGTATAGGCACTATTTCCCATAACCTTAACCCTTTCTCTGCTATGGACGTATATTAAATATACATTTGTACCCTTGCTGCTGTGGACATATATTAAATGTCCATTTGTACTCTTGCTGCTGTGGAAAATATATATATATCCATTTGTGTCCTCGCTGCTGTGGATATTTATATATATATATATATATATATATATGTGTATATATATATATATATATATATATATATATATATATATATATATATATATATAGTATTGTAAAGTACCCCCGTCATGCCAAGTGGTGTTATGGTGTTAGTGACCATAAATTTTGCAAACCTTCAACTCATGATTTATGGGGTAATGTGGTCGATATATATAGATATCCATTTATTTGTACCCTCGCTGTTATGGACGTATATATCCGTTTCGTATTGAGTTTTAATTTCCCTCTAACATAGCAGGAAGAATACTAGTCGAAGGAGACTTTACTGGGAATAGCAGTGTTTGTTGAATGTCTTTGTACAAGTTTTGCTACTTTCAATAATGTTGCACTTTTCAAACAACCGTGTTGATGCTGGTGTTGATTAACTTTTTTCAAAATTAAGGCTGGAGGACTGGGTGGTCTAGGGGAAATGTATTAGCCTCAGGACAGGAAAGTCCTGGGTTCGATTTATGGGAATTTTTCACTTTGAATCTGCAGCATTACCCTCCTGTGTTATTTGGGCTGTAAGATCCAGTGATCTCTCCCCTTAAATGACATTAAATGAAAAATGAATGTCCTACATGCACTCAAAACACCTCGACAGGATAACATGGAAAATACTAGGCTAATAATGGGCGCTTCCCCAGACAAGTTTGTTAAGCAAAATCTAACCATGCCGAAGATAAAATGTGTGGGGCCTAAGGTTGCAGATATGGTGGATTTTCTGGAAAAATTATCCAGTCCCACTTAACGGATGAATGTGAAGACGAAGTGTGATTGAAAGACTGTGTATTTTGTTTCAAAATGTCTTCTCACCATGTGTATAAATGTATTGATGAGTCACCTCTACTTTTCAAAAGAAAATTATCATTTCAACAATACATTCCATCAAAAAAAAAAAAAACAGATTTGGTGTGAAAACTTTCTTTTTGAATTGATTACTTGAGAAATATTTGTGAAGAAATGTTATTATCAACCATATACACATTGCTAAGTGCATGTTAACATTGTCATGTGATTATAAACAGTTGACACCATGAATGTCTGAGCCTTGGATGTGCCAACAAACAACTATTTTCCTCCTTGTTGAAGTCCCTATTTTCCTCTATGTTAGAATCCCTATTTTCCTCTATGTTAGAATCCCTATTTTCCTCTATGTTAGAATCCCTATTTTCCTCTGTGTTAGAATCCCTATTTGTGTTGGAATTCCTATTTTCCTCTGTTTTGAAGTCCCTATCTTCCTATGTGTTAGGATCTATATTTTCTTCTGTGTTGGAGTCCTTACTTTCCTCCATGTTAGTGTCTCTATTTTCCTCTGTGTTGGAGTCCCTATTTTCCTCCTTGTTGGAGTCCCTTATTTCCACCTTGTTGAAGTCCCCTATTTCCTCAGTGTTGAAGTCCCTTATTTCCTCTGTGTTGAAGTCCCCTATTTCCTCCGTGTTGAAGTCCCCTATTTCCTCCGTGTTGAAGTCCCTTATTTGCTCCGTGTTGAAGTCCCTTATTTCCTCTGTGTTGAAGTCCCCTATTTCTTCTGTGTTGAAGTCCCCTATTTCCTCAGTGTTGAAGTCCCTTATTTCCTCTGTGTTGAAGTCCCTTATTTCCTCTGTGTTGAAGTCGCCTATTTCCTCCGTGTTGAAGTCCCTTATTTCTTCCTTGTTGAAGTCCCTTATTTCCTCCATGTTGAAGTCCCTTATTTCTTCCTTGTTGAAGTCCCTTATTTTCTCCTAGTTGAAGTCCCTTATTTCCTCCTAGATGAAGTCCTTTATTTCTTCCTTGTTGAAGTCCCCTATTTCCTCCTTGTTGAAGTCCCTTATTTCTTCCTTGTTGAAGTCCCTTATTTCCTCCTAGTTGTAGTCCCTTATTTCTTCCTTGTTGAAGTCTCCTTATTCTCCTCCTTGTTGAAGTCCCCTATTCTTCTCCTTGTTGAAGTCCCCTATTCTCCTCCATGTTGAAGTCCCCTATTCTCCTCCTGGTTGAAGTCCCCTATTCTCTTCCTGGTTGAAGTCCCCTATTCTCCTCCTTGTTGAAGTCCCCTATTCTCCTCCATGTTGAAGTCCCCTATTCTCCTCCTTGTTGAAGTCCCCTATTCTCCTCCTTGTTGAAGTCCCCTATTCTCCTCCATGTTGAAGTCCCCTATTCTCCTCCTTGTTGAAGTCCCCTTTTCTCCTCCATGTTGAAGTCCCCTATTCTCCTCCTTGTTGAAGTCCCCTATTCTCCTCCTTGTTGAAGTCCCCTATTCTCCTCCATGTTGAAGTCCCCTTTTCTCCTCCATGTTGAAGTCCCCTATTCTCCTCCTTGTTGAAGTCCCCTATTCTCCTCCTTGTTGAAGTCCCCTTTTCTCCTCCATGTTGAAGTCCCCTATTCTCCTCCTTGTTGAAGTCCCCTATTCTCCTCCTTGTTGAAGTCCCCTATTCTCCTCCGTGTTGAAGTCCCCTATTCTCCTCCGTGTTGAAGTCCCCTTTTCTCCTCCATGTTGAAGTCCCCTATTCTCCTCCTTGTTGAAGTCCCCTATTCTCCTCCTTGTTGAAGTCCCCTATTCTCCTCCATGTTGAAGTCCCCTATTCTCCTCCTTGTTGAAGTCCCCTTTTCTCCTCCATGTTGAAGTCCCCTATTCTCCTCCTTGTTGAAGTCCCCTATTCTCCTCCTTGTTGAAGTCCCCTATTCTCCTCCTTGTTGAAGTCCCCTATTCTCCTCCTTGTTGAAGTCCCCTATTCTCCTCCATGTTGAAGTCCCCTATTCTCCTCCTTGTTGAAGTCCCCTTTTCTCCTCCATGTTGAAGTCCCCTATTCTCCTCCTTGTTGAAGTCCCCTATTCTCCTCCTTGTTGAAGTCCCCTTTTCTCCTCCATGTTGAAGTCCCCTATTCTCCTCCTTGTTGAAGTCCCCTTTTCTCCTCCATGTTGAAGTCCCCTATTCTCCTCCTTGTTGAAGTCCCCTATTCTCCTCCTTGTTGAAGTCCCCTATTCTCCTCCTTGTTGAAGTCCCCTATTCTCCTCCTTGTTGAAGTCCCCTATTCTCCTCCTTGTTGAAGTCCCCTATTCTCCTCCATGTTGAAGTCCCCTATTCTCCTCCTTGTTGAAGTCCCCTTTTCTCCTCCATGTTGAAGTCCCCTATTCTCCTCCTTGTTGAAGTCCCCTATTCTCCTCCATGTTGAAGTCCCCTATTCTCCTCCTTGTTGAAGTCCCCTATTCTCCTCCTTGTTGAAGTCCCTATTTTCCTGCACGTTAGAATCTGAGCACAAGTTGTTAGAGGCTGCAGATCAAGGCTGTCACTGAGACCTTAGCAACAAGCGGGTTCTGATGCAGAGAGAAACTTTCATTACTTTAACCTCAAAATTAAGTTTGCAGAAAACTGTTCATAATTGTCTTCAATAATAACTTCTCATAAAACGGGAATCGCACTGTTTGAGAATTTGTTTTTCACTCAAGGATTGACATGGCACAGGCATCTAGTGGCTGAGGAGCCATTTACCATCTAAAATGATGAAAATCCTACCTCTACCTATTTTGATATTTGTTTTGTGCTAGTTTTGGATCGAATGTTTGTGTGACTCTCTCATTTATTGCCACTTTCCTAAGACTGATTTTCTTTCTTGGTGGAAATGGTTCTTGGTGACTCCACATTTTTTTTATATAACACATTTTTGTAGTCACCTGTCACTGAATATTGTTGCTCTGCTCAATTAATTCTTTATAGACTTTTTGTTGTTTACTTAGTGTAGTTCTTCATATCTATCTATTGATTTTTCGAGCCGTAGCCGGCCCATAGGGCGTAGACCAAGATACACCTTCTCCTATCTGAATTTTTGTTCTAGCAGTTTTCTTTTAAAGATATTTTATCAAATCTCGCCATCTGTCTCTGTTCTGTGCAAGCAGCTCTATCTCATTGAGGGAGCCGAATCCTGCTGCTCTTGCCTCTCTCATCAATGTTCTTCTCAGTGTCTCTCTGGGTCTTCCTCTTTTTCTCTTACCTGTTGTTTCCCATATGAGGGCTTGCTTTGCTATTCGGTTATTATCTCTTCTCATCACATGTCCAACATATGACCATCGTCTTTTCTTTATTACTGAAGATATTAGTGGTTGATTGGCGATTTCTCTAATTTCCTCGTTTGTTTTGAATTCGTTCCACGCTATACCAATTATTTTCCTTAGACATTTATTTTCAAATGCGTTCAACTTTGTTGTTCTTCATATGACCCTCCAAAAAACATTGAGAATGTCAGTTAACATGCAGGTGGGCATACTTGGAAGCAGAATTTAAGCAAATATTCTGAGATTACCAAAAATGTGAACACAGAATCAAGGCCCTTGAAATTTGAAGGCACAGATGAATGGGATCATCATCATCATCATTGAGTGTCGTCTCCGCATCGAAGATTGGCTACCATGGAACGCCATTCCACCCTGTCTCTTGCTTTGATGGTGCAGATTGTTATAGGTTGACTTGTCCATCTTTTGATGTTACTTGTCCATGTTAGTCTTGGTCTGCCTCTGCCTCTTTTACCTTGCAATATTACTTTTATTAGGCTGTTGTCTTTTAACATGACCCCAAAATGTCATTTGTCTTGTTCTAATTGCGTTCAGAAGTTCTCTTTTTATTTTCAGTTGTTTCAAAACTTCATCGTTTGTTTTCTTTTCTTTCCATCCAATTCTACCTATTCTTCTTTAAATCCACAGTTCAAATGCTTCAATTCTCAGTTCTATTTTCTGGTCTAATGTCCATGTTTCTGCATCATACAGGAATATTGAGAAGATGTAACATTTTGCTATTCTTAGTTTAAGCCCTGAATTGGATACCCATTGTGAAATAAAAGCAGACAAATAAATAAAATAGGAAAGACAAATGAAAACTAAACACAGTTGTTTATCACTGATACTTTAGTTATTTCCTCATGTGTGGCTGTCCAGGGAGACCAGGCACACACAAACTTCTTCTATTGGACATTCAAAGTGATTAGAAAAAGCTATAGAAGACTAGGTAGAATTGGATGGAAGGAAATGAAAACAAATGATGAAGTCTTAAAAGAACTAAGAATGAAAAGAGGACTATTAAACACAATTCAAACAAGACAAATGTGATTTTTGGGCCATGTTAAAAGATATAACAGCCTACTAAAAGTAATCCTGGAGGGGAAAATACAAGGTAAAAGAGGTAGACCAACCAGCCTATGACAACCTGCACGATCAAAGCAAGAGACAGAGCAGAATGGCGTTCCATAGTATCCAACCTTCGTTGTGGAGATGGCACTCGATGATGATGAGAAAATGCTGTACCTAAAAATTAAAAAAAAAAACTTGTGTAGTTAAAAATTGTAAATTGCATCCCCTGAAACATTCAGATCTGCCAGTCTTTGATTTGTTGGTTACGAGCACGAACTACTCAAATATATTTGCCATATCAGTATTGACTTTTGTTAGAAATGTTATGTTTTGTGTGTGTGATGTCACAAATTGAAACCACTTCCATAGAAAGTATCAATGTTAAGAATAGGAGGAATGTACCAGGCTCAAGATATCTTCATCTATACATGGTCCTAATTTTACCAGATTAAGACTAAAAAGATGTTCAAGATAATTATACAGTACAAGTAAAGAACGCATATCAGACGCTGCTAGAAGAGGGGACTGAGCAGCACAGAATTATTTTATGATGAAAGACAGGAAACCAATTATAAAATGTGCATCAAGATATAAAATTGGAAATGGAAAAAGGTATACAAACAATGAAAAGGGGAAAAGCAGCTGAACCAGACAACATACAGATAGAGATGAAAATGGCACTAGAAGATTTTGGCATAGAAGTGATCACATACATATGCGACTAATATGTAATTTATACTGGGAGTAAACAGCCATAATAAAATATAACAAAGAGAACTCTACACCCATTGATATAAAAAGAGGAGTAAGACAAGGATGCATCCTATCACCAAGCTTGTTCAATCTATATACTGAACAAATCTTTAAAAACGTCACAGAGATGATTGGTCGAAGACCTCGGTATCACTGCAAACAAATTAAAATCCACAATTGCTCAACCACCCGTGACAGTGGAATCATCCAAATTAAAACTCATCTCATTGAAAGATCCAAACAAATAAAGGCTGCTGCAGTTCCCATCATAGCATCTACAGCACACGCCAAAAGAGATAAGACCAAGCGGCACCGGAAGTGAACGCAGCATGTAGATAGGAAGAAGTTTGTAGGTAGACTAAAGCTGAGAAAATCGCCAAGCAAGTGACTGGCAGATGATATCATTATTCATCGTAAGCAATCGGAATATCGAAAGATGATCCGGACGGTAAAAAAAAAATACAGCTCACAGTCTGCACAGAACTCTAAACTCAATAGCTCTGGCAGCAACACGGACGTGGAGTATGAGGAAACTGCAACCAGGAACACTTTTCAGACTGAGCCTCAGTGGTTCCTGCCGCTTATCCGCCATATTGACCGGAAGCCCGAACACTTTAATGTTTCAAGGGCAAACCTATTTAACTGCACAACTCGCTATTTGATTTTATTTTCCATTTTATGGACATATCATCTCATCCCATGTCTTTTACAGAACGTTGCATTCACCACAAACTGTGTGAAAGAATCTCTGTCTCCAGTCAGATCTCCCACAGAACATTACATTCACCACAACCTGTGTGAAAGAATCTCTGTCTCTAGTCAGATCTCCCACAGAACATTACATTCACCACAACCTGTGTGAAAGAATCTCTGTCTCCAGTCAGATCTCCCACAGAACATTACATTCACCACAACCTGTGTGAAAGAATCTCTGTCTCCAGTCAGATCTCCCACAGAACATTACATTCACCACAACCTGTGTGAAAGAATCTCTGTCTCTAGTCAGACATCCCACAGAACGTTGCATTCACCACAACCTGTGTGAAAGAATCTCTGTCTCTAGCCAGATCTCCCACAGAACATTGCATTCACCACAACCCGTCTGAAAGAATCTCTGTCTCTAGCCAGATCTCCCACAGAACGTTACATTCATCACAGACCGTCTGAAAGAATCTTGTCTCTAGCCAGATCTCCCACTTTTTCTGTTGTCATGTTTAAGGTATCCTTGATGTCTTGAATCCACCTTCTTCATGGTCTACCTATGGATCAAAGCAAAGAAATGCATACAAATGCAAAGCTGCAGTCAAGCTAATTGTAAAGGGAAATGATAAAAATGTAAATATATATATATATACATATATATATATATATATATATATATATATATATATATATATATATATATATATATATATATATATATCTATTGACCTTTCGAGCCGTAACCGGCCCATAGGGCGTAGACCAAGATACACCTTCTCCTATATGAATTTTTGTTCTAGCAGTTTTCTTTTAAAGATATTTTATTAAATCTCGCCATCTGTCTCTGTTCTGTGCAAGCAGTTCTATCTCATTGAGGGAGCCGATTCCTGCTGCTCTTGCCTCTCTCATCAATGTTCTTCTCAGTGTCTCCCTGGGTCTTCATCTTTTTCTTTTACCTGTTGTTTCCCATATGAGGGCTTGCTTTGCTATTCGATTATTATCTCTTCTCATCACATGTCCAACGTATGACCATCGTCTTTTCTTTATTACTGAAGATATTAGTGGTTGATTGGCGATTTCTCTAATTTCCTCGTTTGTTTTGAATTCGTTCCATTCTATACCAAGTATTTTCCTTAGACATTTATTTTCGAATGCGTTCAACTTTGTTTCTATATCTCTTGTTGTTTTCCAGCTTTCACACGCATACGTAAGGGTTGATAGTACATTTGATTTGAATAGCCTAAGTTTTGTGTTTGTGCTAATGAGTTTTGATTTCCACAACTTTTCAAGGCTTCTGAAAGACATTGCTGCTTTAGCCAGTCTGATTCTAATTTCTTTGCTCGTATCCCCTTCTCGATCAATGTGACTTCCAAGATAGATAAAGTGATCGATCTCTTCTACTGGTTTGTTTTCCATGTATATTTTGTCACTTGTTGGAATTAAACTTTTCATGACTTTAGTCTTTTCATGATTGACCTCAAGCCCAATTTTGCTGGCTATTGATGATAGTTCATTTGTGTTTTCCTGTGACGTTTTTATCTGACTGCTGATGAGAACTATGTCATCAGCAAAGTCGAGGTCCTCCAAATGGTCTCCTTGTATCCATTCGATGCCATATATATATATAACGATATGGTTAAATTGTACCTAATGAGTGGACGACACAAATTAAAACAGCGTTTCGGCTCAATAGACCTACCCCAGGAACAAACCAACAGGAACTGCTGGTTACGCGTGATGTAAGCGCAGTACGCACATTTTCTCTTGCGTGCATAGTAAACTTACCCCATGTGTACTCATGTTCATTTTCTTTCTCCTCACATCGACATTTACAGGGGAGTCATTTTATTCTCCTGTTTTTATTTCTTATTCTTGTTCGAAATTAATATTTTTTTTATAATTTATTATTTTTTTAATTGTAAATACATATCTGTGTTTGTGTAGTATGTTTGTTCCTGCTGAAGGCCTATTGAGCCGAAACGTTATAATTCGTGTCATCCACTTATTACATAAAGCTTGTTGAACCAACAAGTAGAGAGCCTCCTCAAGTCAAGTGGCGTATAGGGAATATGGTGTTAGTGACCATAATTTTTATAGACCTTCAGCACACGATTTTTGGGGTAATGTGGTCGGTATTACGCCCGTGCCGCTTTACTTTCCCAGAAAAAAATCTGGTGCCCATTTAAGGCTGGGTGAACCCGGAAGCCGCTATTGTCCTTTGTAGTCCAGTTCACTGACCAGCGTGGTAGCACGGCTCCCTAGAATTGTCGGTGTTTTACCCTTAATTTATCTGTTAAAATATCAATTTGTCTGATAAAATATTAACATGTCTGCTAAAATATTAACATGTCTGCTAAAATATTAACATGTCTGCTAAAATATTAATTTGTCTGTTAAAATATTAATATGTCTGTTAAAATATTAATATGTCTGCTAAAATATTAACATGTCTGCTAAAATATTAATTTGTCTGTTAAAATATTAACTTGTCTGTTAAAATATTAATTTGTCTGTTAAAATATTAACTTGTCTGTTAAAATATTAACTTGTCTGCTAAAATATCAATTTGTGTGCTAAAATATTAACTTGTCTTTTAAAATATTAACTTGTCTGTGAAAATACAGGGTTCCGCGATAGCTCAGTGGTTAGTGAACGGGACTACAAAGGAAAAGAAGTCGGATTCGAAACTATTCCCAATACGCCACTTGACGTGGCGGGGTTCCTAACTTACTTAACAGCTAAAACACAACATCCTGATGACAATGTAATGTTATTCATTGGATGCTAAGATGATCAGCTTAAGTAATGACAAGTAGTCATTTTGTTCAACCCGTATTTATTCTGCTATAATACCTCCTGTCTCTATTACCGATCTTGATGCTGCACACCGTTCTCTTGGGAGTACAAGGCGTAATCTGACGAGTTGACACGAAATTGGAACACTTAGAAAGGATATATGCCCATTACTCTTTTTAGTGAACAGTCATGATCCAATCCAGTGTGCTAGACTAGAAGTAGAAGAGCGTGAGAAATAATTAGCCCAGTCAGGAAGATCAAGGCAGGGGGAGTTCGATGCCAGTCGGTTCTTATCGTATTTTATATTATGGGAGCAATAAGGAGACAAGAAAATCACTGGAGTCTGTAGAAATGTGGTTTTACAGAAGAATGTTGAGAATACCATGGGCAGCTAAGAAGAGTAATGAAGATGTTCTGATAGAGGTCAAAGCAAAAAGAGAGCTAATTTCCAATATTAGGAAGAAACAACCACCATTTTTTTGGTCATGTAATGAGAAGAGAACAGCTGGGATATATTGTAACAACTGGGAAAATTGAGGGGCGAAGAGATAGAGGGAAGCAAAGAGAAAAAATACCAGACAGCTTAAGAGAATGGCTTGGCAGAAGGTCAACAACAGAAATGATAAATAACTGTCGAGATCGAAAGTTGTGGAGAGACAGTTAAGAGAGTGGTTGGTGTGCTCGCTTACTGAACAGAAGGGTTCAGATTCGATCCCCAACAGTGGCGGATTTTTTTTTCGGACTGATAAAGCTCTGGGGTTCACCCAGCTTCTAAAAATTTGTACTAGAGATTTTTCTGGGAAGTATAGACGGCCTGGCGTGATACCGACCATATCACCCAAAATTGTGCAGCGGTCAAAGAAAAATATGGTCACTAACACCATATTCCCCATACGACTTATCAAGGCTGGGGAGTTTGTTTTTTTAAGTCATCATCATCATCAAGTGTCGGGCCAGATGGCATAGGTGATCATGTCTCTCCATAACTTTCGATCTCGACAGTTATTTATCATTTCTTTTGTTGACCTTCTGCCAAGCCATTCTCTTAAGCTGTCTGGTATTTTTTCTCTTTGCTTCCCTCTATCTCTTCGCCCCTCAATTTTTTCCAGTTGTTACAATATATTCCAGTTGTTCTCTTCTCATTACATGGCCAAAAAATAATGATTGTTTCTTCCTAATATTGGAAATTAGCTCTTTTTGCTTTGACCTCTTTCAGAACATTTTCATTACTCTTCTTAGCTAGATTTTTTTAAGTAGAAATATTTATTGACACAGAAAGGCATTTTATATTTGTTTTTAGAACCATTATCACTACATAGAAACATATCATTACATATCATTAATGAAACAAGGAAAACGTTCTTAAATGTTATGTAGATGCAGTCTTAACATATGGATGTGAATCATGGACAGCAGACAAGAAAATCACAGGAGGCTGTCGAAATGTGATTTTACAGAAGAATGTTGAGAATACCATGGGCATTAAGAAGAGTAATGAAAACCTGAAGGCCAAAGCAAAAAGATATCTAATTTCCAATATTAGGAAGAAACAATCATCATTTTTTGCCATTTAATGAGAAGAGAACAACTGGAATATATTGTAACAACTGGGACGATTGAGAGACGAAGAGTTAGAGGGAAGCAAAGAGAAAAGATATCAGACAGCTTAAGAGAATGGCTTGGCAGAAGGTCAACAACAGAAATGAGAAATAAAGTTTTTGGTACGCTGCATTTTTTTTTTCATTCCAACTTAATGGTCTCAGTTTAGCAGCGAATGATAGAGAATAGAGAACAACAAATATAGAGCAGTCTTGCTGCAGATTTGAGAATATTTACATGTTCTCAGAGAGCGACTCTGTAAGCTGATATACAATATATTTACATGTCAGAGAGCGACTCTGTAAGCTGATATACAATATATTTACATGTTGCCAGAGAGCGACTCTGTAAGCTGATATACAATATATTTACATGTTCTCAGAGAGCGACTCTGTAAGCTGATATACAATATATTTACATGTTGTCAGAGAGCGACTCTGTAAGCTGATATACAATATATTTACATGTTGTCAGAGAGCGACTCTGTAAGCTGATATACAATATATTTTCATCATCATCATTGAGTGCCGTCTCTGCATCGAAAGTTGGTTACCATGGAGCGCCATTCCACTCTGTCTCTTGCTTTGATGATGCAGATTGTCATAGGTTGACATGTCCATCTATTGATGTTACTTGTCCATGTTAGTCTTGGTCTGCCTCTGCCTCTTTTACTTTGTATTTTCTCTTCCAATATTACTTTTATTAAACTGTTGTGTCTTTTAACATGCCCCAATTAAATTTAACAAGCAAAATATATGGACTAGAAATGAATATCAAAAAGACTAAAACTATGATCATAAACAAAGAAAATTCTCAAGACCTACAATTAAATATCACAGTTGAGGGAATACATCTGGAGACAGTCCAGAGCTACAGCTACCTGGGACATACTATAACTAATGATGGAAAATGCAAAACTGAAATAAACAAAAGAATAGGTATGGCAAAAAGTAATTTTAATGCCATGAAAAATATACTAACAACAAAACAAATATCAGCAGGGCTGAAACTAAGAATGGCAAAATGTTACGTCTTCTCAATATTCCTGTATGGTGCAGAAACATGGACATTAGACAAGAAAACAGAACAGAAAATTGAAGCCTTTGAAATGTGGATTTATAGAAGAGTAGGTAGAATTAGATGGAAAGAAAATAAAACAAACGATGAAGTTTTAAAACAACTGAAAATAAAAAGAGAACTACTAAACACAATTAAGACAAGACAAATGAAATTTCTGGGGCATGTTAAAAGACACAACAGCCTACTAAAAGTAATATTGTAAGGAACAATACAAGGCAAAAGAGGCAGAGGCAGACCAAGACTAACATGGACGAGTAACATCAAAAGATGGACAAGTCAATCTATGTCAGCCTGCACCATCAAAGCAAGAAACAGAGTAGAATGGCGATCCATGGTAGCCAACCTTCGTTGCGGAGAAGGCACACGATGATGATGAATTAAATCTATGTTCACATCGTTATAAATACCTAACCTGGTCCGCCCCCTGGTGTTTGCCTGCAGAACGAGCAGTCCATCATATTATAATTAGCGGTGTTGCTATTTGAAAGCTTTCAAACATTTCAAAACAGCTTGCAACTTGAGTGCTATCCCCGTCATAATCTAGGATTATAATGTCAGATTTTCAAGCCAACTTCTCTCTTGAGATGTTCATAAATTTATTTTGGATTGCAGGGAAGACATCATCACCATTATGTGTTGTGCCGACTATTGTATGCTAAGCGAATAAGCTCTTCACTGTCCTAGCGTTATAAACAGGTATTATATGTATCCGGGAAACAAATAATAATAAATGAATATTATTATAGAGGGAAACTTCCGAGGCGATCATTCAGGGAATCATAAGAGATACATACAATATATACCAGATATAGGACATCTATCTATATATCTATCTATTGTCCTTTCGAACCGAAGACGGCACATAGCGCAGAACCACAATCTCGAAAACAGAAACCTTGCGTGCCAATATGGCACATATTGCAGAGATCACTGCTATAGGACATATACCGAATAAAATAAAAACGTCCCTGCCTTGCTTAGATGTGTGAGGAATATGGTGTTAGTGAACATATTTTTCTATGACCACGGCACATTTTTGTGTGAAGTGGTCGGTATCACGCCAGGCCGCTCTGTAAAAATCTCTGGTACCAATTTTTAGAGGCTGGGTGAACTCCGAAAGCCTTGTCAGTCCGAAAAAAATCCGCCACTGCTGGGGATCGAATCCGAACCCTTCTGTTGAGGAAGTGAGCACACTAACCACTCAGCCACCTCCTCTAATTTAACCTCAGTGCTATCCTCATCCTAAGCGAGAATAAAAATGCTCCTTTTTTCATGTACAAGATGTAAACACTGAAATATTATTGTATTTATCACAGTCTCCTTATTCTTCCCATAATATCATCAAGTACCGGGCCTGCTGGCGTAGGTGATCATGCGTCTCCACAACTTTCGATCTCGACAGTTATTTATCATTTCTGTTGTTGACCTTCTGCCAAGCCATTCTCTTAAGCTGTCTGTTATCTTTTCTCTTTGCTTCCCTCTATCTCTTCGCTCCTCAATTTTCCCAGTTGTTACAATATATTCCATATACATTACATGTATCCGTTTGGTTGTTGTTGCGTTCGCTATCTTTCATCTCTGACGAAGTCCCTAGAGACTAGGAACTGAATTTTGCGTGTTAATCCATTTTTCCCTGGCATCCGTGTGCACAGGGGTCCCTCGCCGCACAGGCAGATAACTCCGACTTCGGAGGTACTCATGTTTTTTTCCGTCGATGAGTAACTGACGTTTCAAGCCGGCCCTCGTTACTGAGACCAGGGGTGGTTGTCGCAGAGAAATCATAAATTTGGTTATTTGGTCATGGAAGGCCCCGGTATCACTGCAAACGAATTAAAATCCATAATTGCTCAATCGCCCGTGCCAGTGAAATCATCCGAATCTCATCTCCCAAACAAAGAAAAGTAACTGTAGTCCCCATCATAGCAGTCTCAGCACACGCCAAAAGACATAAGGCGAAACCGCGCAGAAAGTGAACACAGCCAACTGTTCCCTGTCATGCGATATCATCATTCATCAAAAGCAATTGGAATATCGAAACATGATCAAAACGGATGAGACACACAGCTCACGGTGTGCACAGAGCACTTAACTCAGTAGCTCCTGCAACAAGCCGGACTTGGAATATGAGGAAACTGCAACAAGGAACACTTTTCAGACATAGCCTTCAATTGTTCCCGCCGCCTATCCACCATATACCGGGAGTTCACGTCCTCTTGAAAATAATGATCAGCATATTTTTAAAAAATGTATAGCGCTTGATGATGTTAGGCCATCGTTGTTGACTCCAATTCCGAACATATAGACACACAGTTAGTCGTCAGATTATCCCCGTCGCACATCAAAAAACCGACCGCAAGATTAGCGTACAGCCGGTCTAGTGTCTTGGGATTTACGATGAACCATTATGATGACGTAGCACACACAAAAAAAAGGCGTACTCACTATTTCGCTCCTTTTCGATTTTTGATTACTCTAGTAAAAGCAGCCTAAGACGAACAAAACACTGATAACATTCAGGAAAACGTGGACACTGGGTTTCACGGGGAGTGAGTGAGGGAATAAGCTCAGTTAGAATAACGAATTCTCGGGATTTTGAGAGGGTTCAGTGAGAGGGGAAGAGGATGTAAGAAGGTTGGTAAGCCATAATGGCTACCACCCTTCGGCGACCCTGCTCTCAGGCCTACAGTATGAGTAAATCCCTGTCACCTAACCTCGTGATTCGAATATATATCTTCCATCTTCAGCCAATCCCCAACCTTCTTACATCCTCTTTCCCTCTCAATGAACCCTCTCACTGAACACTCTCAAATCCCGAGAATTCGTTATTCTGAGCTGATTCACCCACTCTCTCTCCCGTGAAATATCTACGTTCTCCTGAATCACTCTCTCTTACGTGATATGTCCACGTTCTCCTGAATCACTCTCTCTCCCGTGAAATGTCCACGTTCTCCTGAATCACTCACTCCCCGTGATATGTCAACGTTCTCCTGAATCACTCACTCCCCATGAAATGTCCACATTCTCCTGAATCACTCACTCCCCGTGAAATGTCACGTCCTCCTGAATCACTCACTCTCCATGAAATGTCCAAGTTCTCCTGAATCACCCACTCCCCGTGAAACGTCTACGTTCTCCAGAATCACTCACTCACCATGAAATGTCCACGTTCTCCTGAATCACTCACTCTCCGTGAAATGTCACGTCCTCCTGAATCACTCACTCCCCATGAAATGTCCACGTCCTCCTGAATCACTCACTCCCCATAAAATGTCCACGTCCTAATGAATCACTCACTCCCCGTGAAATGTCCATGTTCTCCTGAATCACTCACTCTCCGTGAAACCACGTGTCCACGTTCTCCTGAATCACTCACTCCCCACGAAATATCCACACTCTCCTGAATCACTCACTCCCAACGAAATGCCCACGTTCTCCTGAATCACTCACTCTCCCATGAAATGTCCACGTTCTCCTGAATCACTCACTCCCCATGAAATGTCCACGTTCTCCTGAATCACTCACTCCCCGTGAAATGTCCATGTTCTCCTGAATCACTCACTCTCCGTGAAACCACGTGTCCACGTTCTCCTGAATCACTCACTCCCCACGAAATATCCACATTCTCCTAAATCACTCACTACCCACGAAATGTCCACGTTCTCCTGAATCACCCACTGCCCGTGAAATGTCCACGTTCTCCTGAATCACTCACTCCCCGTGAAACCACGTGTCCACGTTCTCCTGAATCACTCACTCTCCGTGAAACCACGTGTCCATGTTCTCCTGAATCACTCACTCCCCATGAAATGTCCACGTCCTCCTGAATTATTCACTCCCCATGAAATGTCAACGTCCTCCTGAATCACTCACTCCCCACGAAATGTCCACGTTCTCCTGAATCACTCACTCCCCGTGAAATGTCCACGTTCTCCTGAATCACTCACTCCCCGTGAAATGTCCACGTTTTCCTGAATCACTCACTCCCCGTGAAATGTACACGTTTTCCTGAATCACTCACTCCCCGTGAAATGTACACGTTCTCCTGAATCACTCACTCCCCGTGAAATGTCCACTTCCTCCTGTATCACTCACTACCCAAGAAATGTCCAGGTTCTCCTGACTCACTCACTCTCCCATGAAATGTCCACGTTCTCCTGACTCACTCATTCTCCCATGAAATGTCCACGTCCTCCTGAATCACTCACTCTCCCATGAAATGTCCACGTCCTCCTTACTCACTCACTCTCCCATGAAATGTCCACGTCCTCCTGACTAACTCACTCTCCCATGAAATGTCCACATCCTCCTGACTCACTCACTCTCCCATGAAATGTCCACGTCCTCCTGACTCACTCACTCTCCCATGAAATGTCCACGTCCTCCTGACTCACTCACTCTCCTATGAAATGTCCAAGTCCTCCTGACTCACTCAGTCTCCCATGAAATGTCCACGTCCTCCTGACTCACTCACTCTCCCATGAAATGTCCACGTCCTCCTGACTCACTCACTCTCCTATGAAATGTCCACGTCCTCCTGACTCACTCAGTCTCCCATGAAATGTCCACGTCCTCCTGACTCACTCACTCTCCCATGAAATGTCCAAGTCCTCCTGACTCAATCACTCTCCCATGAAATGTCCACGTTCTCCTGACTCACTCACTCTCCCATGAAATGTCCACGTCCTCCTGACTCACTCACTCTCCCAAGAAATGTCCACGTTTTCCTGACTCACTCACTCTCTCCAAGAAATGTCCACGTTCTCCTGAATCACCCACTCCCCATGAAATGTCTACTTTCTCCTGAACTACTCACTCCCCATGAAATGCCCACTTTCTCCTGAATCACTCACTCCCCATGAAATGCCCACTTTCTCCTGAATCACTCACTCCCCATGAAATGTCCACGTTCTCCTGACTCACTCACTCTCCCATGAAATGTCCACGTTCTCCTGAATCACTCACTCACCATGAAATGTCCACGTTCTCCTGAATCACTCACTCTCCGTGAAATGTCCAAGTTCTCCTGAATCACCCACTCCCCGTGAAACGTCTACGTTCTCCAGAATCACTCACTCACCATGAAATGTCCACGTTCTCCTGAATCACTCACTCTCCGTGAAATGTCACGTCCTCCTGAATCACTCACTCCCCATGAAATGTCCACGTCCTCCTGAATCACTCACTCCCCATAAAATGTCCACGTCCTAATGAATCACTCACTCCCCGTGAAATGTCCATGTTCTCCTGAATCACTCACTCTCCGTGAAACCACGTGTCCACGTTCTCCTGAATCACTCACTCCCCACGAAATATCCACACTCTCCTGAATCACTCACTCCCAACGAAATGCCCACGTTCTCCTGAATCACTCACTCTCCCATGAAATGTCCACGTTCTCCTGAATCACTCACTCCCCATGAAATGTCCACGTTCTCCTGAATCACTCACTCCCCGTGAAATGTCCACGTTCTCCTGAATCACTCACTCCCCATGAAATGTCCACGTTCTCCTGAATCACTCACTCTCCGTGAAACCACGTGTCCACGTTCTCCTGAATCACTCACTCCCCACGAAATATCCACATTCTCCTAAATCACTCACTACCCACGAAATGTCCACGTTCTCCTGAATCACCCACTGCCCGTGAAATGTCCACGTTCTCCTGAATCACTCACTCCCCGTGAAACCACGTGTCCACGTTCTCCTGAATCACTCACTCTCCGTGAAACCACGTGTCCATGTTCTCCTGAATCACTCACTCCCCATGAAATGTCCACGTCCTCCTGAATTATTCACTCCCCATGAAATGTCAACGTCCTCCTGAATCACTCACTCCCCACGAAATGTCCACGTTCTCCTGAATCACTCACTCCCCGTGAAATGTCCACGTTCTCCTGAATCACTCACTCCCCGTGAAATGTCCACGTTTTCCTGAATCACTCACTCCCCGTGAAATGTACACGTTTTCCTGAATCACTCACTCCCCGTGAAATGTACACGTTCTCCTGAATCACTCACTCCCCGTGAAATGCCGACGTTCTCCTGAATCACTCACTCCCCGTGAAATGTCCACGTTTTCCTGAATCACTCACTCCCCGTGAAATGTCCATGTTTTCCTGAATCACTCACTCCCCGTGAAATGTACACGTTCTCCTGAATCACTCACTCCCCGTGAAATGTCCACTTCCTCCTGTATCACTCACTACCCAAGAAATGTCCAGGTTCTCCTGACTCACTCACTCTCCCATGAAATGTCCACGTTCTCCTGACTCACTCATTCTCCCATGAAATGTCCACGTCCTCCTGAATCACTCACTCTCCCATGAAATGTCCACGTCCTCCTTACTCACTCACTCTCCCATGAAATGTCCACGTCCTCCTGACTAACTCACTCTCCCATGAAATGTCCACATCCTCCTGACTCACTCACTCTCCCATGAAATGTCCACGTCCTCCTGACTCACTCACTCTCCCATGAAATGTCCACGTCCTCCTGACTCACTCACTCTCCTATGAAATGTCCAAGTCCTCCTGACTCACTCAGTCTCCCATGAAATGTCCACGTCCTCCTGACTCACTCACTCTCCCATGAAATGTCCACGTCCTCCTGACTCACTCACTCTCCTATGAAATGTCCACGTCCTCCTGACTCACTCAGTCTCCCATGAAATGTCCACGTCCTCCTGACTCACTCACTCTCCCATGAAATGTCCAAGTCCTCCTGACTCAATCACTCTCCCATGAAATGTCCACGTTCTCCTGACTCACTCACTCTCCCATGAAATGTCCACGTCCTCCTGACTCACTCACTCTCCCAAGAAATGTCCACGTTTTCCTGACTCACTCACTCTCTCCAAGAAATGTCCACGTTCTCCTGAATCACCCACTCCCCATGAAATGTCTACTTTCTCCTGAACTACTCACTCCCCATGAAATGCCCACTTTCTCCTGAATCATTCACTCCCCATGAAATGCCCACTTTCTCCTGAATCACTCACTCCCCATGAAATGTCCACGTTCTCCTGACTCACTCACTCTCCCATGAAATGTCCACGTTCTCCTGAATCACTCACTCACCATGAAATGTCCACGTTCTCCTGAATCACTCACTCTCCGTGAAATGTCACGTCCTCCTGAATCACTCACTCTCCATGAAATGTCCAAGTTCTCCTGAATCACCCACTCCCCGTGAAACGTCTACGTTCTCCAGAATCACTCACTCACCATGAAATGTCCACGTTCTCCTGGATCACTCACTCTCCGTGAAATGTCACGTCCTCCTGAATCACTCACTCCCCATGAAATGTCCACGTCCTCCTGAATCACTCACTCCCCATAAAATGTCCACGTCCTAATGAATCACTCACTCCCCGTGAAATGTCCATGTTCTCCTGAATCACTCACTCTCCGTGAAACCACGTGTCCACGTTCTCCTGAATCACTCACTCCCCACGAAATATCCACACTCTCCTGAATCACTCACTCCCAACGAAATGCCCACGTTCTCCTGAATCACTCACTCTCCCATGAAATGTCCACGTTCTCCTGAATCACTCACTCCCCATGAAATGTCCACGTTCTCCTGAATCACTCACTCCCCGTGAAATGTCCATGTTCTCCTGAATCACTCACTCTCCGTGAAACCACGTGTCCACGTTCTCCTGAATCACTCACTCCCCACGAAATATCCACATTCTCCTAAATCACTCACTCCCCACGAAATGTCCACGTTCTCCTGAATCACCCACTGCCCGTGAAATGTCCACGTTCTCCTGAATCACTCACTCCCCGTGAAATGTCCATGTTCTCCTGAATCACTCACTCTCCGTGAAACCACGTGTCCACGTTCTCCTGAATCACTCACTCTCCGTGAAACCACGTGTCCATGTTCTCCTGAATCACTCACTCCCCATGAAATGTCCACGTCCTCCTGAATTATTCACTCCCCATGAAATGTCAACGTCCTCCTGAATCACTCACTCCCCACGAAATGTCCACGTTCTCCTGAATCACTCACTCCCCGTGAAATGTCCACGTTCTCCTGAATCACTCACTCCCCGTGAAATGTCCACGTTCTCCTGAATCACTCACTCCCCGTGAAATGTACACGTTTTCCTGAATCACTCACTCCCCGTGAAATGTACACGTTCTCCTGAATCACTCACTCCCCGTGAAATGCCGACGTTCTCCTGAATCACTCACTCCCCGTGAAATGTCCACGTTTTCCTGAATCACTCACTCCCCGTGAAATGTCCATGTTTTCCTGAATCACTCACTCCCCGTGAAATGTACACGTTCTCCTGAATCACTCACTCCCCGTGAAATGTCCACTTCCTCCTGTATCACTCACTACCCAAGAAATGTCCAGGTTCTCCTGACTCACTCACTCTCCCATGAAATGTCCACGTTCTCCTGACTCACTCATTCTCCCATGAAATGTCCACGTCCTCCTGAATCACTCACTCTCCCATGAAATGTCCACGTCCTCCTTACTCACTCACTCTCCCATGAAATGTCCACGTCCTCCTGACTAACTCACTCTCCCATGAAATGTCCACATCCTCCTGACTCACTCACTCTCCCATGAAATGTCCACGTCCTCCTGACTCACTCACTCTCCCATGAAATGTCCACGTCCTCCTGACTCACTCACTCTCCTATGAAATGTCCAAGTCCTCCTGACTCACTCAGTCTCCCATGAAATGTCCACGTCCTCCTGACTCACTCACTCTCCCATGAAATGTCCACGTCCTCCTGACTCACTCACTCTCCTATGAAATGTCCACGTCCTCCTGACTCACTCAGTCTCCCATGAAATGTCCACGTCCTCCTGACTCACTCACTCTCCCATGAAATGTCCAAGTCCTCCTGACTCAATCACTCTCCCATGAAATGTCCACGTTCTCCTGACTCACTCACTCTCCCATGAAATGTCCACGTCCTCCTGACTCACTCACTCTGCCAAGAAATGTCCACGTTTTCCTGACTCACTCACTCTCTCCAACAAATGTCCACGTTCTCCTGAATCACCCACTCCCCATGAAATGTCTACTTTCTCCTGAACTACTCACTCCCCATGAAATGCCCACTTTCTCCTGAATCACTCACTCCCCATGAAATGCCCACTTTCTCCTGAATCACCCACTCCCCATGAAATGTCCACGTTCTCCTGAATCACCCACTCCCCATGAAATGTCCACTTTCTCCTCAATCACTCACTCCCCATGAAATGTCCACGTTTTCCTGAATCACTCACTCCTCATGAAATATCCACGTTCTCCTGAATCACTCACTCCCCGTGAAATGTCCACTTCCTCCTGTATCATTCACTACCCAAGAAATGTCCAGGTTCTCCTGACTCACTCACTCTCCCATGAAATGTCCACGTTCTCCTGACTCACTCATTCTCCCATGAAATGTCCACGTCCTCCTGAATCACTCACTCTCCCATGAAATGTCCACGTCCTCCTGACTCACTCACTCTCCCATGAAATGTCCACGTCCTCCTGACTCACTCACTCTCCCATGAAATGTCCACGTCCTCCTGACTCACTCACTCTCCCATGAAATGTCCACGTCCTCCTGACTCTCTCACTCTCCCATGAAATGTCCACGTCCTCCTGACTCACTCACTCTCCCATGAAATGTCCACGTCCTCCTGACTCACTCACTCTCCCATGAAATGTCCACGTCTTCCTGACTCAATCACTCTCCCATGAAATGTCCACGTTCTCCTGACTCACTCACTCTCCCATGAAATGTCCACGTCCTCCTGACTCACTCACTCTCCCAAGAAATGTCCACGTTTTCCTGACTCATTCACTCTCTCCAAGAAATGTCCACGTTCTCCTGAATCACTCACTCCCCATGAAATGTCTACTTTATCCTGAACTACTCACTCCCCATGAAATGCCCACTTTCTCCTGAATCACTCACTCCCCATGAAATGCCCACTTTCTCCTGAATCACCCACTCCCCATGAAATGTCCACGTTCTCCTGAATCACCCACTGCCCATGAAATGTCCACTTTCTCCTGAATCACCCACTCCCCATGAAATGTCCACGTTCTCCTGAATCACCCACTCCCCATGAAATGTCCACGTTTTCCTGAATCACTCACTCCCCATGAAATGTCCACGTTCTCCTGAATCACCCACTCCCCATGAAATGTCCACTTTCTCCTGAATCACCCACTCCCCATTAAATGTCCACGTTCTCCTGAATCACCCACTCCCCATGAAATGTCCACGTTCTCCTGAATCACCCACTCGCCATGAAATGTCCACTTTCTCCTGAATCACCCACTCCCCATGAAATGTCCACTTTCTCCTGAATCACTCACTCCCCATGAAATGTACACTTTCTCCGGAGTCACCCACTTGACATGAAATGTTCACTTTCTCCTGAATCACCCACTCCCCATGAAATGTCCACTTTTTCCTGAATCACCCACTCCCCATGAAATGTCCACGTTCTGCTGAATCACCCATTCCCCATGAAATGTCCACTTTCTCCTGAATCACCCACTGCCCATGAAATGTCCACGTTCTCCTGAATCACTCACTCCCCATGAAATGTCCACTTTCTCCTGAATCACCCACTCCCCATGAAATGTCCACTTTCTCCTTAATCACCCATTCCCCATGAAATGTCCACGTTCTCCTGAATCACTCACTCCCCATGAAATGTCCACTTTCTCCTGAATCACCCATTCCCCATGAAATGTCTACTTTCTCCTGAATCACCCACTCCCCATGAAATGTCCACGTTCTCCTAAATCACTCACTCCCCATGAACTGTCCACGTTCTCCTGACTCACTCACTCTCCCAAGAAATGTCCACCTTTTCCTGACTCACTCACTCTTCAAGAAATGTCCACTTTCTCCTGACTCACTCACTCTCCCAAGAAATGTCCACGTTTTCCTGACTCACTCACTCTCCAAGAAATGTCCACTTTCTCCTGAATCTTGTTATTGTTACAAATCCTCACCTGAAGCCAATCCCCACAGTTACAAATGTTCTGAGAAAACTTATCTTCAATCAGTAAGGAAGTATATGCCTGCTTTCCTTGCCGCACTTATTACTGCTTTTCTTAGTGTCTCTAGAATTAGGCCTCTGTTGTTTTCCACTGAAGGACTTGCTTTGGTTATCTCTTCTCATTACATGGCCAGCATATGCCTATCTCTGACTACTGATGAGATTGTTGGCTGCATGGCCATTTCTCTATTACTGATTTCGTTTTGAATTAATCCCAAAGTATTTTATTGAACTCTTGTCTTCCCACAAAAATCTGGCTTATTCTTCATTTGTACAATATGGGTAGATCTTACTGTGTGACCCGGAAGTTAATGAAGCACTAATGGACACAGCCTGAGTACAACGGTGCTACTTTTAAATACAAGAGCACACACAAAACAATACGAGAACACTTATCATGATGATATTACAAGCTCTGTGTGACAAGTCACAATAATACACATATCATGATGATAATACAGGCTCTGTGTAACAAGTCACAATAGCACACTTATCATGACGATAATACAGGCTCTGTGTAACAAGTCACAATAGCACA
Organism: Megaustenia siamemsis; assembly: GCA_032433765.1. NCBI lineage: Eukaryota > Metazoa > Mollusca > Gastropoda > Stylommatophora > Ariophantidae > Megaustenia > Megaustenia siamemsis. The sequence goes on along the minus strand of JAVIAB010000099.1, from coordinate 20,660,511 downwards.
CTTATCATGACGATAATACAGGCTCTGTGTAACAAGTCACAGCAGCACACTTATCATGACGATAATACAGGCTCTGTGTAACAAGTCACAGCAGCACACTTATCATGACGATAATACAGGCTCTGTGTAACAAGTCACAGTACCACACTTATCATGACAATAATACAGGCTCTGTGTAACAAGTTACAATAGCACACTTATCATGACAATAATACAGGCTATGTGTAACAAGTTACAGTAGCACACTTATCATGACAATAATACAGGCTCTGTGTAACAAGTCACAGTATCACACTTATCATGACAATAATACAGGCTCTGTGTAACAAGTCACAATACCACACTTATCATGACAATAATACAGGCTCTGTGTAACAAGTTACAGTACCACATTTATCATGACAATAATACAAGCTCTGTGTAACAAGTCACAATACCACACTTAACATGACAATAATACAGGCTCTGTGTAACAAGTTACAGTACCACACTTATCATGACGATAATACAGGCTCTGTATAACAAGTCACAGTAGCACATTTATCATGACAATAATACAGGCTCTGTGTAACAAGTCACAATAGCACACTTATCATGACAATAATACAGGTTCTGTGTAACAAGTTACAATAGCACACTTATCATGACAATAATACAGGCTCTGTGTAACAAGTCACAGCAGCACACTTATCATGATAATAATACAGGCTCTGTGTAATAAGTCACAATAGCACACTTATCATGACAATAATACAGGCTCTGTGTAACAAGTCACAGCAGCACACTTATCATGACAATAATACAGGTTCTGTGTAACAAGTTACAATAGCACACTTATCATGACAATAATACAGGTTCTGTGTAACAAGTTACAATAGCACACTTATCATGACGATAATACAGGCTCTGTGTAACAAGTCACAGCAGCACACTTATCATGACAATAATACAAGCTCTGTGTAACAAGTCACAGTAGCACACTTATCATGACGATAATACAGGCTCTGTGTAACAAGTCACAGTAGCACACTTATCATGACAATAATACAAGCTCTGTGTAACAAGTCACAGTAGCACACTTATCATGACGATAATACAGGTTCTGTGTAACAAGTCACAGCAGCACACTTATCATGACAATAATACAAGCTCTGTGTAACAAGTCACAGTAGCACACTTATCATGACGATAATACAGGCTCTGTGTAACAAGTTACAGTAGCACATTTATCATGACAATAATACAGTCTCTGTGTAACAAGTTACAGTAGCACATTTATCATGACAATAATACAGGCTCTGTGTAACAAGTCACAGCAGCACACTTATCATGACGATAATACAGGCTCTGTGTAACAAGTCACAGTAGCACATTTATCATGACAATAATACAGGCTCTGTGTAACAAGTCACAATAGCACACTTATCATGACAATAATACAGGCTCTGTGTAACAAGTCACAGCAGCACACTTATCATGACAATAATACAGGCTCTGTGTAAAAAGTCACAATAGCACACTTATCATGACAATAATACAGGCTCTGTGTAACAAGTCACAGCAGCACACTTATCATGACAATAATACAGGTTCTGTGTAACAAGTTACAATAGCACACTTATCATGACAATAATACAGGTTCTGTGTAACAAGTTACAATAGCACACTTATCATGACGATAATACAGGCTCTGTGTAACAAGTCACAGCAGCACACTTATCATGACAATAATACAGGCTCTGTGTAACAAGTCACAGTAGCACACTTATCATGACGATAATACAGGTTCTGTGTAACAAGTCACAGCAGCACACTTATCATGACAATAATACAAGCTCTGTGTAACAAGTCACAGTAGAACACTTATCATGACGATAATACAGGCTCTGTGTAACAAGTTACAGTAGCACATTTATCATGACAATAATACAGTCTCTGTGTAACAAGTTACAGTAGCACATTTATCATGACAATAATACAGGCTCTGTGTAACAAGTCACAGCAGCACACTTATCATGACGATAATACAGGCTCTGTGTAACAAGTCACAGTAGCACATTTATCATGACAATAATACAGGCTCTGTGTAACAAGTCACAATAGCACACTTAACATGACAATAATACAGGTTCTGTGTAACAAGTTACAATAGCACACTTATCATGACAATAATACAGGCTCTGTGTAACAAGTCACAGCAGCACACTTATCATGACAATAATACAGGCTCTGTGTAAAAAGTCACAATAGCACACTTATCATGACAATAATACAGGCTCTGTGTAACAAGTCACAGCAGCACACTTATCATGACAATAATACAGGTTCTGTGTAACAAGTTACAATAGCACACTTATCATGACAATAATACAGGTTCTGTGTAACAAGTTACAATAGCACACTTATCATGACAATAATACAGGCTCTGTGTAACAAGTCACAGTAGCACATTTATCATGACAATAATACATGCTCTGTGTAACAAGTTACAGTAGCACATTTATCATGACAATAATACAGTCTCTGTGTAACAAGTTACAGTAGCACATTTATCATGACAATAATACAGGCTCTGTGTAACAAGTCACAGTAGCACATTTATCATGACGATAATACATGCTCTGTGTAACAAGTTACAGTAGCACACTTATCATGACAATAATACAGGCTCTGTGTAACAAGTTACAATAGCACACTTATCATGACAATAATACAGGTTCTGTGTAACAAGTTACAATAGCACACTTATCATGACAATAATACATGCTCTGTGTAACAAGTCACAGTAGCACATTTATCATGACAATAATACAAGCTCTGTGTAACAAGTTACAGTAGCACACTTATCATGACAATAATACAGGCTCTGTGTAACAAGTTACAGTAGCACACTTATCATGACAATAATACAGGCTCTGTGTAACAAGTTACAGTAGCACACTTATCATGACAATAATACAGGCTCTGTGTAACAAGTCACAGTAGCACATTTATCATGACAATAATACAGGCTCTGTGTAACAAGTTACAGTAGCACACTTATCATGACAATAATACAGGCTCTGTGTAACAAGTCACAGTAGCACATTTATCATGACGATAATACAGGCTCTGTGTAACAAGTCACAATAGCACACTTATCATGACGATAATACAGGCTCTGTGTAACAAGTCACAGCAGCACACTTATCATGATGATAATACAGGCTCTGTGTAACAAGTCACAGTAGCACGTAACAAGTCACAGCAGCACACTTATCATGATGATAATACAGGCTCTGTGTAACAAGTCACAATAGCACACTTATCATGACAATAATACATGCTTTGTGTAACAAGTCACAATAGCACACTTATCATGACAATAATACAGGCTCTGTGTAACAAGTCACAGTAGCACGTAACAAGTTACAGTAGCACACTTATCATGATGATAATACAGGCTCTGTGTAACAAGTCACAATAGCACACTTATCATGATGATAATACAGGCTCTGTGTAACAAGTCACAGCAGCACACTTATCATGATGATAATACAGGCTCTGTGTAACAAGTCACAGTAGCACGTAACAAGTCACAATAGCACACTTATCATGACAATAATACAAGCTCTGTGTAACAAGTTACAGTAGCACACTTATCATGACAATAATACAGGCTCTGTGTAACAAGTCACAATAGCACACTTATCATGACAATAATACAGGCTCTGTGTAACAAGTCACAGTAGCACGTAACAAGTTACAGTAGCACATTTATCATGACAATAATACAGGCTCTGTGTAACAAGTTACAATAGCACACTTATCATGACAATAATACAGGCTCTGTGTAACAAGTTACAGTAGCACACTTATCATGACAATAATACAGGTTCTGTGTAACAAGTCACAGTAGCACGTAACAAGTTACAGTAGCACACTTATCATGATGATAATACAGGCTCTGTGTAACAAGTCACAGCAGCACACTTATCATGATGATAATACAGGTTCTGTGTAACAAGTCACAGTAGCACGTAACAAGTTACAGTAGCACACTTATCATGACAATAATACAGGCTCTGTGTAACAAGTCACAGTAGCACGTAACAAGTCACAATAGCACACTTATCATGACAATAATACAGGTTCTGTGTAACAAGTCACAATAATACACTTATCATGACGATAATACAAGCTCTGTGTAACAAGTCACAATAATACACTTATCATGACGATAATACAAGCTCTGTGTAATAAGTCACAATAATACACTTATCATGACGATAATACAGGCTCTGTGTAACAAGTCACAATAATACACTTATCATGACGATGTTACAAGCTATGTGTAACAAGTCACAATAATACACTTATCATGACGATGTTACAAGCTATGTGTAACAAGTCACAATAATACACTTATCATGACGATATTACAAGCTCTGTGTAACAAGTCACAATAATACACTTATCATGACGATATTACAAGCTCTGTGTAACAAATCACACTAATACACTTATCATGACGATGTTACAAGCTCTGTGTAACAAGTCACAATAATACACTTATCATGACGATGTTACAAGCTCTGTGTAACAAGTCACAATAATACACTTATCATGACGATATTACAAGCTCTGTGTAACAAATCACAATAATACACTTATCATGACGATATTACAAGCTCTGTGTAACAAATCACACTAATACACTTATCATGACGATGTTACAAGCTCTGTGTAACAAGTCACAATAATACACTTATCATGACGATAATAAAAGCTCTGTGTAACAAGTCACAATAATACACATATCATAACGATAATACAGGCTCTGTGTAACAAGTCACAGTAGCACACTTATCATAATGATAATACAGGCGCTGTGTAACAAGTCACAATAGCACACTTATGACGATACAAATCTGGTGTGATGGCGAGGGACGCGGAGCTTGTACCGCTTACCGTTCATGAGAAGTGATTACTCTCCCACCCGTCTCTCCACGGAAAGCCAACACCCGTTCTTCTATCATTGCTACCCTCCAGGTTATTCGCTCTTGTGGTCAACTCATTCGAGATGCTTCTGTTTGATAAACAAAACAATTCTAATCGGGAGTTTACCTCATTCAACCATTCGGAAAAAGATGTCCGGAAAGGTAAACATTACTTACATAGTAATTAAATCAAGATTCATGAGATTCCCTAATTGAAACTTTGTGCATAGCTTCACTTGTGTATGTACATACGTCACTGAAAGTGTGTTTGTTTATTTAACTGCTAACATGTTTATGTTGCTCATTTTTCTAGGCTGATCTCACATTTCTTTCTTTTGTTTGTCAATAGGTTCTCGTGACAGGACCGTATCCTATAATCATTAAGTATCATCAGTTTTTTTTAAATAGAAAAAAAGGTTTACAAGAATCCTCGTTTCTTAAAACGTTATCTAAAGATATGGTAAACATACGCTTATCAGATAGATTATATATTTTTTTATCTTAATTTATATATATCATCATCGAGTGTCGTCTCCGCAACGAAGGTTGGCTACCATGGAGAGCCATTCTGCCCATTCTCTTGTTTTGATGGTGCAGGTTGTCATAGGCTGATTTGTCCATCTTTTGATGTTACTCGACCATGTTAGTCTTAGTATGTCTCTGCCTCTTTTACCTTGTATTTTCCCCTCCAAGATTACTTTTAGTAGGCTGTTGTGTCTTTTAACATGGCCCAAAAATCGCATTTGTCTTGTTTGAATTGTGCTTAGTAGTTCTCTTTTCAATTTTAGTTGTTTTAAGACTTCATCGTTTGTTTTCTTTTCCTTTCATCCAATTCTACCTATTCTTCTATATATCCACACTTCAAAGGCTTCAATCCTCTGTTCTGTTTTCTTGTCTAATGTCCATGTTTCTGCACCATATAGAAATATTGAGAAGATGTAACATTTTGCTATTCTTAGTTTTAACCCTGATGTTATTTGTTTTGATGTTAGTATGTTCTTCATAACATTAAAATTACTTTTTGCCATTCCTATTCTTTTGTCTATTTCAGTTGTACATTTTCCATCACTGGTTATAGTATATATATATATATATATATATATATATATATATATATATATATATATATTTACCAAATAAAATCAGCAAGTCCAAAAGGTTTATAAGGACGCGTTCCGGGTCATTCTAGCTAAAAAAAAACCAATGCATATATTCGTTATAGTCATCAATAAGTACCGTTCCTGCTGTCGTATGTAACCATGTCACTCCACATCTTTCTATCTCTTCCACTGTATCAATTATGTTGATGGCGTCCCACCAAACAATTTACTTGTGCTGTCCCTGTATCTTTTCTCTTTGTTTTTCTATCGCTTCTTCCAACATTTCCTATTTTTATCAAATATAGTTGTTCCCCTGTCGTGACATGGGCAACAACAGTGAATGTTCCCGCACTACGTTGGAATCGTTACATTTGTACCCTGACCGCTTAGCTTCTTTTATCTATCCGTCCTAGTCCCGGCATCCCCTTCTGTAAAACTACATTTGTGTGGCCTCCTTAAAACAAGTTGAGGGATTCAAATACCTAGAAACACTCTAAATTTAGAAATCAAAGACCTAGAAACACTCTAACTGTAGAAATCAAATACCTAGAAACACTCTAACTGTAAAAATCAAATACCTAAAAACGGTCAAACTGTAGAAATCAAATACCTAGAAACGCTCTAACTGTAGAAATCAAATACATAGGAACACTCTAACTGTAGAAATTTAAAAAAAACTTAGAAACACTCTAACTTTGAAATAAAAATATACTTATAAACACACTAACTGTAGAAATCAAATACCTAGAAACACTCTAACTGTAGAAATTTAAAAACTTAGAAAGACTCTCAATTAAGAAATCAAAAACCTAGAAACACTCTAACTGTAGAAATTAAATACTTGAAACACTCTAACTGTAGAAATCAAATACCTAAAAACACTCTAACTGTAGAAATCAAATACCTAAAAACACTCTAACTGTAGAAATCAAATACCTAGAAACACTCTAACTGTAGAAAGAAAAAACTTAGAAACACTCTAACTGTAGAAATCAAATACCTAGAAACACTCTAAATTAAGAAATCAAAAACCTAGAAACACTCTAACTGTAGAAATCAAATACATAGAAACACTCTAACTGTAGAAATCAAATACCTAGAAACACTCTAAATTAAGAAATCAAATACCTTGAACCACTCTAACTGTAGAAATTTAAAAAACTTAGAAACACTCTAAATTAAGAAATCAAATACATAGAAACAATGTAACTGTAGAAATCAGATACCTCGAAACGCTCTAACTGTAGAAATCAAATACATAGGAACACTCTAACTGTAGAAATCAAATACATAGAAACACTCTAACTGTAGAAATCAAATACATAGAAACACTCTAACTGTAGAAATCAAATACATAGAAACACTCTAACTGTAGAAATTTAAAAAAACTTAGAAACACTCTAACCTTAATCAAATACCTAGAAACACTTTAACTGTAGAAATTTAATAAACTTAGAAACACTCTAAATTAAGAAATCAAAAACCTAGAAACACTTTAGCTGTAGAAATCAAATACCTAGAAACACTCTAACTGTAGAAATTTAAAAAAACTTAGAAACACTCTAACCTTAATCAAATACCTAGAAACACTTTAACTGTAGAAATTTAATAAACTTAGAAACACTCTAAATTAAGAAATCAAAAACCTAGAAACACTTTAGCTGTAGAAATCAAATACCTAGAAACACTTTAGCTGTAGAAATCAAATACCTAGAAACACTCTAACTTTAAAAATCAAACACTTAGAAACACTCTAACTGTAAACATCAACTACCTAGAAACACTCTAACTGTATAAATCAAATACCTAGGAACACTCTAACTGTAGAAATCAAGTACCTAGAAACACTCTAACTATAGAAATAAACTCAAGAAGCAACAAAGCTTGTCAAGTCACCGAACAGTTGTCGCCGCTATTGTCCAACAGGGAAATAACCTTAATGACAAAAAGAGAACTTTTTCATTCCAGTGTTGGGCTGCCGGTGACACATCTAGACAATAGACTCTGCCATCAAAGAAATAACCAACGCAGAAATGAAATATGTCAGACGTTTGACAGAGGCCAGCCTGAGAGATAAAATCAGAAGGGAAGAATTAAGATAAAAAGCTAGAAATAATACCTTCAACTGAACATTTAAAGTGTCAACAGATGAAATAGCCCCGTGTTTATACAGGTGTAACTAAATGTAACACAAGTCATTAATAAACACGTCGAGTCTACAAGCTCAAAGTAGTGGCCAAGAACAAAATTAATTGACATAATATTAGTGACACTAGGAAACATAGAAATAACATATTTTGCAGGAGGACCAGCAAGAACATATCAATAGACTAAACAACACTTGTAAACAATACAACATGAAGATCAACATAAACAAAACCGAAGTAATGGCAATAGCGAGAAAGAAAGAAAAACGAAACACCATAATAGATAATACAACTCTGAAGCAAGTAGACAATTTTAAATATCTGGGTAGCACGTTAACACAAGACAATAACCAAGAGACAGAGATAGATATAAGGTGTAACAAAGCATGCCAAGTTATAGGCCAAGTATCAACACTATTGAAAAACAAAGCAATAACTACGGAAGCAAAAAGGGCAATATACAAATCAATTTTTCTACCAACTCTGTGCTATCAGTGCCAGAATTGGACGCTGGACTCTAGAACAATAAGAAAGATAACGACCACCGAAATGAAATGTGTCAGAAGAATGACGGGAAACAGCTTAAGGGACAGAGTAAGAAACACCGACATGGGGAAGAAACTCGAAATTGAACCAGCCATCGAATACATAAAGAAACAACAGATAAATTGGTTCGGCCACATAACAAGACAAAAAGAACTAACAATGACTCAAAGAGCCATAAACAAACGCTACGAAAACGCCAGATTAAGAGGAAGACCGAGAAAGAGATTGATAAAGAGAATACTAGAGTCACTAGGAGGAATAACATCAGAAGAGGCCAACAGAAGAGCAAAGAATCGCAGATTGTTTCTCCCCTCGACGCCAACGGCAATGGAGGAAGGATAGAAGAAGAAGAAGTAGGAAACATAACAGAGGATTTATTTACATTATGTTCCAGCAATGAAATCTGAAATTTTCACAAAAAAAGATGGTGTTACTCAGTTCCCCTATAATGGGGATGTTGAGTTACTAAAAATAGATTTTGATCTCTGATGCAATACCTGATTAGTTACTAAAAATAGATTGTGACCTATGATCCAATAACAGAATACTCCTTGTACTGGTGACCAACGTGTCTGTTACAACGAGACGACTATTACAACGAAATGACTGTTACATTGACATGACTGTTACAATGACATGCCATACGTGTCTACTACATCGACATGACTGATACAACGACATGTCTGTTACAACGACATGCCATACGTGTCTGATAAAACGACATGACATACGTGACTGTTACAACGAGATGACTATTACAACGAAATGACTGTTATATTGACATGACTGTTACATTGACATGACTGTTACAATGACATGCCATACGTGTCTACTACATCGACATGACTGATACAACGACATGTCTGTTACAACGACATACCATACGTGTCTGATAAAACGACATGACATACGTGTCTGTTACAACGAGATGACTATTACAACGAAATGACTGTTACATTGACATGACTGTTACAATGACATGACATACGTGTCTACTACATCGACATGCCTGATACAACAACATGTCTGTTACAACGACATACCACACGTCTCTGATAAAACAACATGACATACGTGACTGTTACAACGAGATTACTATTACAACGAAATGACTGTTACATTGACATGACTGTTACAATGACATGCCATATGTGTCTACTACATCGACATGACTGATACAACGACATGTCTGTTACAACGATATACCATACGTGTATGATAAAACGACATGACATACGTGACTGTTACAACGAGATGACTATTACAACGAAATGCGTGTTACATTGTCATGCCTGTTACATTGACATGCCTGTTACAATGACATGACATAGGTGTCTACTACATCGACATGCCTGATACAACGACATGTCTGTTACAACGACATACCATACGTGTCTGTTACAACGACATGACATACGTGTCTACTACATCGACATGACTGATGCAACGACATGTCTGTTACAACGACATACCATACGTCTCTGATAAAACGACATGACATACGTGACTGTTACAACGAGATGACTATTACAACGAAATGCCTGTTACATTGTCATGACTGTTACATTGACATGCCTGTTACAATGACATGACATACGTGTCTACTACATCGACATGACTGATGCAACGACATGCCTGTTACAACGACAAACCATACGTCTCTGATAAAACGACATGACATACGTGACTGTTACAACGAGATGACTATTACAACGAAATGACTGTTACATTGACATGACTGTTACATTGACATGACTGTTACAATGACATGACATACGTGTCTACTACATCGACATGACTGATACAACGACATGTCTGTTACAACGACATACCATACGTGTCTGATAAAACGACATGACATACGTGTCTGTTACAAAGAGATGACTATTACAACGAAATGACTGTTACATTGACATGACTGTTACAATGACATGACATACGTGTCTACTACATCGACATGCCTGATACAACGACATGTCTGCTACAACGACATACCATACGTCTCTGATAAAACAACATGACATACGTGACTGTTACAACGAGATGACTATTACAACGAAATGCCTGTTACATTGACATGACTGTTACATTGACATGACTGTTACATTGATATGCCATACATGTCTACTACATCGACATGACTGATACAACGACATGTCTGTTACAACGATATACCATACGTGTCTGATAAAACGACATGACATACGTGACTGTTACAACGAGATGACTATTACAACGAAATGCCTGTTACATTGTCATGACTGTTACATTGACATGACTGTTACAATGACATGACATAGGTGTCTACTACATCGACATGCCTGATACAACGACATGTCTGTTACAACGACATACCATACGTGTCTGCTACAACGACATGACATACGTGTCTACTACATCGACATGACTGATGCAACGACATGTCTGTTACAACGACATACCATACGTCTCTGATAAAACGACATGACATACGTGACTGTTACAGCGAGATGACTATTACAACGAAATGACTGTTACATTGACATGACTGTTACATTGACATGACTGTTACAATGACATGACATACGTGTCTACTACATCGTCATGACTGATACAACGACATGTATGTTACAACGACATGCCATACGTGTCTGATAAAACGACATGACATACGTGACTGTTACAACGAGATGACTATTACAACGAAATGTCTGTTACATTGTCATGACTGTTACATTGACATGACTGTTACATTGACATGACATAAGTGTCTACTACATCGACATGCCTGATACAACGACATGTCTGTTACAACGACATACCATACGTGTCTGTTACAACGACATGACATACGTGTCTACTACATCGACATGACTGATGCAACGACATGTCTGTTACAACGACATACCATACGTCTCTGATAAAACGACATGACATACGTGACTGTTACAACGAGCTGACTATTACAACGAAATGACTGTTACATTGACATGACTGTTACATTGACATGACTGTTACAATGACATGACATACGTGTCTACTACATCGACATGACTGATACAACGACATGTCTGTTACAACGACATGCCATACGTATCTGATAAAACGACATGACATACGTGACTGTTACAACGAGATGACTATTACAACGAAATGCCTGTTACATTGACATGACTGTTACATTGACATGACTGTTACAATGACATGACATACGTGTCTACTACATCGACATGACTGATACAACAACATGTCTGTTACAACGACATACCATACGTGTCTGATAAAACGACATGCCATACGTGACTGTTACAACGAGATGCCTATTACAACGAAATGACTGTTACAACGACATACCATACGTCTCTGATAAAACGACATGACACACGTGTCTACTACCTCGACATGACATACATGACTGCTACAATGACATAGCATGTAAACAGTCATTGAAAGCTGTCATCTTTACAAGTCACACTAGTTGTACAACTTCAATAACGACTTTAACTACTACTACTACAACCACTACAAAAAAAACACAACAGTAATAGAATATCAAAAGTACATTAATTTACTGTCTCTCTGTTAGACGGCTAGACCAGCTTAAGTTACCCAAGTGAGAAATTTCACAGAGAAATAGGGTCTTTGATCATAACAGGATCATAACACTGCGAGAGTTCACCCCGACCATGGCGCCGAGAGATCGCCACGACTCGCAAGTTAGCCTAAATATTCATCTACCATTTAGCTGTTAAAGTCATTAGCACGCCATCCTGTCTATAGCAAGACATGTGTAACGGACTAAGTTGTTACCTGTAGTTGTAAAGAAAATGTTAGATACACGTTAAAAGTTGTCTTCAATAAGTTATATTGGTCAAGACATTTGAGCGACCATACAAAGAAAGAATGTGAAAGTTATGATACCACCGCGGGCGGTCACCACTTCACCACCCCTTCACAACACCACCGCCGCCACGAGAGGTCACCCGAGAGGTCACTCGACGCCGCCACGAGCGGTCACCCGAGAGGTCAACGAGAGGTCACCGGGGATCCCGACATGAAATGTCACGGTTAACTCCCCCTGCGCCGCACGCGTTATGCGCGCGGGGCGCCGCCCTATATATCTTCGTTAATTTAGCGCCTAAATGCGGGTCAATCTTTCTCTACTACTAGCTAGCTGTCAGGTACCAACAAAAGCATCACGATTCACCTGTCTCATTCAGCCTCTAATTCTGTGATCGCCTGTAGCATAGTGGTAAGTGTCTGGCCTGGCACGCCGTAGACCCGTGTTCGAAATCAGATGGAGACTGTTTTTTTAAAATAATTCGGAATTTTTAAAATACGGAGCGCCGAGGTCACGCCGACAGACACCCCCAGTCAACATCCCGACACGAAATGTCACAGTTAAAAAATAATTCGGAATTTTTAAAATACGAAGCGCCGAGGTCACGCCGACAGACACCCTCAGTCAACATCCCGACACGAAATGTCACAGTTAACTCCCCCTGCGCCTACAGTACATTAGGCGCCCAGAAGAAACCTCATTATGAGAAACCTGATGTTGTATAATCTACTAACCTATCACTATCGCTCAAGTACACCAAGCGCTCCAAAGTCAGCACACACCAGACATAAACAGGTCACTTCCGGGGTCACTGGGACCAGCGGTCACGGTTAACTCCCCCTGCGCCTACAGTACATTAGGCGCGCCGCGCGCCTACTATATATCTTTGTTAATTTAGCGCCTAAATTCGACCCAAATCCTTCCTGCTATACTACTGATGTTAACGACAAGCTAAGGATTTATAAAATAGTCATTTGAAATAGATTACTGGGTAGCTTTGTTTACTTCAAGCAATGTACAGGACTTCATGTCTCGATGGCCTTTCAAATGTGTGCCTTACAACAAAAATATACACACGAGGTTTTACAACAATAATATACACACAAGGCTTTACAACAAAAATATACACACAAGGCTTTACAACAATAATATACACACAAGGCTTTACAACAAAAATACACACACAAGGCTTTACAACAAAAATATACACACAAGGCTTTACAACAAAAATACACACACAAGGCTTTACAACAATAATATACACACAAGGCTTTACAACAAAAATATACACACAAGGCTTTACAACAAAAATATACACACAAGGCTTTACAACAAAAATATACACACAAGGCTTTACAACAAAAATACACACACAAGGCTTTACAACAAAAATATATACACAAGGCTTTACAACAAAAATATACACACAAGGCTTTACAACAAAAATATATACACAAGGCTTTACAACAAAAATATACACACAAGGCTTTACAACAAAAATACACACACAAGGCTTTACAACAAAAATATACACACCAGGCTTTACCACAAAAATATACACACAAGGCTTTACAACAAAAATATACACACACGGCTTTACAACAAAAATATACACACAAGGCTTTACAACAAAAATATACACACAAGGCTTTACAACACAAATATACACACAAGGCTTTACAACAAAAACATACACACAAGGCTTTACAACAAAAATATACACACAAGGCTTTACAACAAAAACATACACACAAGGCTTTACAACAAATATATACACACAAGGCTTTACAACAAAAATATACACACAAGGCTTTACAACAAAAATATACACACAAGGCTTTACCACAAAAATATACACACAAGGCTTTACCACAAAAATATACACACAAGGCTTTACAACAAAAATATACATACTCTCTCTCTCTCTCTCTCTCTCTCTGCTATCAGGACTCAATCAAAGTAGGATTCCAGACTCTCACATGAAGTCAGCTGCCAGGTTAAATGTGTTGATCGCCTCACAGAAAATATACATACAAGGCTTTACAACACAAATTGGCACACACGTCTTTACCGCAAAAATTGGCATACTTTACACAAGTTTTTGATTCGTGTATATAGGAGAATCTTGATAGTTTCTCGCGGAGAGAGGTGTTAAAGTAAGGTGGTATTATGGGACCTCTGTTATGTGGAATGACGATAGACTGGAATAGCAAACACTAATGTATGAAATGTAAAGAAATGTTTGAGCTCTCTGAGTGAATAACGTCTGGTTGGAAGCCAGGAACTAACGGAACTGATGATCATTTTGTAGAGCTGACAAAATGAGTGCAAGATGTTGGCATTGTTGTGTTGACCTAGAAGAAATGTTGGTTCATACTCCAGGGAGATGAGTATGGACGTGAAGTATGGCTCTTTCAGAGGTTCATTATACAGGGAGATGAGTATGGATCTCAAGTATGGCTCTTTCAGAGGTTCATTATACAGGAAGATGAGTATGGACGTGAAGTATGGCTCTTTCAGAGGTTCATTATACAGGGAGATGAGTATGGATCTCAAGTATGGCTCTTTCAGAGGTTCATTATACAGGGAGATGAGTATGGACGTGGAGTATGGCTCTTTCAGAGGTTCATTATACAGGGAGATGAGTATGGATCTCAAGTATGGCTCTTTCAGAGGTTCATTATACAGGGAGATGAGTATGGATGTGAAGTATGGCTCTTTCAGAGGTTCATTATACAGGGAGATGAGTATGGATGTGAAGTATGGCTCTTTCAGAGGTTCATTATACAGGGAGATGAGTATGGACGTGGAGTATGGCTCTTTCAGAGGTTCATTATACAGGGAGATGAGTATGGACGTGAAGTATGGCTCTTTCAGAGGTTCATTATACAGGGAGATGAGTATGGATGTGAAGTATGGCTCTTTCAGAGATTAATTATACAGGGAGATGAGTATGGACGTGAAGTATGGCTCTTTCAGAGATTAATTATACAGGGAGATGAGTATGGATGTGAAGTATGGCTCTTTCAGAGATTAATTATACAGGGAGATGAGTATGGACGTGGAGTATGGCTCTTTCAGAGGTTCATTATACAGGGAGATGAGTATGGATGTGAAGTATGGCTCTTTCAGAGGTTCATTATACAGGGAGATGAGTATGGACGTGAAGTATGGCTCTTTCAGAGGTTCATTATACAGGGAGATGAGTATGGACGTGAAGTATGGCTCTTTCAGAGATTAATTATACAGGGAGATGAGTATGGATGTGAAGTATGGCTCTTTCAGAGATTAATTATACAGGGAGATGAGTATGGACGTGAAGTATGGCTCTTTCAGAGATTAATTATACAGGGAAATGAGTATGGGTGTGAAGTATCGCTCTTTCACAGGTTCATTATACAGGGAGATGAGTATGGATGTGAAGTACGGCTATTTCAGAGGTTCATTATACAGGGAGATGAGTATGGACGTGAAGTACGGCTATTTCAGAGGTTCATTATACAGGGAGATGAGTATGGACGTGAAGTATGGCTCTTTCAGAGGTTCATTATACAGGGAGATGAATATGGACGTGAAGTATGGCTCTTTCAGAGGTTCATTATACAGGGAGATGAGTATGGACGTGAAGTATGGCTCTTTCAGAGATTAATTATACAGGGAGATGAGTATAGATGTGAAGTATGGCTCTTTCAGAGGTTCATTATACAGGGAGATGAGTATGGACGTGAAGTATGGCTCTTTCAGAGGTTCATTATACAGGGAGATGAGTATGGATGTTAAGTATGGTTCTTTCAGAGGTTCATTATACAGGGAGATGAGTATGGACGTGGAGTATGGCTATTTCAGAGGTTCATTATACAGGGAGATGAGTATGGAACTGAAGTATGGCTCTTTCAGAGGTTCATTATACAGGGAGATGAGTATGGACGTGAAGTATGGCTCTTTCAGAGGTTCATTATACAGGGAGATGAGTATGGACGTGAAGTATGGCTCTTTCAGAGGTTCATTATACAGGGAGATGAGTATTGATGTGAAGTATGGCTCTTTCACAGGTTCATTATACAGGGAGGTGAGTATGGACGTGAAGCATGGCTCCTTCAGACAGCCGTGAAGCATGGCTCCTTCATACAGCCGTGAATCATGGCTCCTTCAGACAGCCGTGAAGCATGGCTCCTTCAGAGTTTAATAATGACTCACGATGTGGTTGGAAAGATTGAATAGAGTTATAACTGTTATTGTGGCAGACTCTCAGGAAATCATTTTCAAGCGACAGGGAAAGTGTATCCGGCATCGTTGGATCAAACATTCGACCAACCATCCAACCTATCTGCCAGTCCGTCTATCCGTCCGTCCGTCAGTTCATCCGTCAGTCCGTCTATCCGTCCGTCCGTCAGTTCATCCGTCAGTCCGTCTATCCGTCCGTCCGTCAGTTCATCCGTCAGTCCGTCTATCCGTCCGTCCGTCCGTCCGTCAGTTCATCCGTCAGTCCGTCCGTCCGTCAGTTCATCCGTCAGTCCGTCCGTCCGTTCATCCGTCAGTCCGTCCGTCCGTCAGTTCATCTGTCAGTCCGCCTATCCGTCCGTCCGTCAGTTCATCCGTCCGTCCGTCCGTCCGTCCGTCCGTCCGTCAGTTCATCCGTCAGTCCGTCCGTCCGTCCGTCCGTCAGTTCATCCGTCAGTCCGTCTATCCGTCCGTCCGTCAGTTCATCCGTCAGTCCGTCTATCCGTCCGTCCGTCAGTTCATCCGTCAGTCCGTCTATCACCATTTTGACTGAACCAATGAACAAACAGAAAAATGAGAGACCACAAAGAAGACCCCATTGTAAAAAATGAATAATAGAACAATAGAAACAAGAAAAGAGTTCTTTTTATGTAGAACCAGTGTTAACATGCTGATGTAAATCAAGGACAATAGGACAACAGACAAGAAAATCACCGGAGGCTGTAGAAATGTGGTTTTACAAAAGAATGTTGAGATATGGACATCTAAGAAGAGTAATGAAAACGTTCTGAAAGAGGTCAAATCTAAGAGAGATCAAATGTCTAATATCAGGAAGAAACAATAATTATTTTGTGGCCACTTGATGAGAAGGGAACAGTTAAAATATATTGTAACAACTGGGAAAACTGAGGGACGAAGAGATAGAGGGAAGCAAAGAGAAAAGATACCAGACATCTTAAGACAATGGCTTGACAGAAGGTCAACAGAAATGATAAATAACTGTCGAGATCGAAAGTTGTGGAGAGACATGATCACCTACACCTGCAGACATGGTAGTTGATCCCCACCAGAACTGCGACGTTCGTGTCCCGTGCTGACATATTACTGTGAGACTAGTAAAGGAATCAACGGATTTCAACACTGTCTGATGCAGTGATGATATTTTTGTATAAAAGAAACCGTACCGCCAGCTTAAGAGCTCTATTGGGAGCCGCGATAGCTCAGTGGTTAGTGATCTGTACTACAAAGGACAAGAGGGTGGGTTCGATCCCAACCCACGGCTTCCGCGTTCACCGTACCTTAAATGGGTACCGGCTTTTTTCTGGGAAAGTAAAGCGGCACGGGCATAATACCGACCACATTACCCCCAAAAATCATGTGCTGAAGGTCTGTAAAATATAGGGTCACTAACACCATATTCCCTATACGCCACTTGGCGTGACGGGGGTAGTTTAATTTTTGTTTGTTTTTGTTTTACTAAGAGCTCTATTTACTAGAAGAAGCAATCAAATGTATTCTAATCATTTATCGTCCTGACCATCCCAACCTGGATGTTACATTCGCCACTGACTGTTTCTTCTGCACAATCAGAGGTGGCTCGATGTCGATCTATTTTCTCTGTCCTGCCGGACCGTACAATTATCTCAGTCTTTGTCCACATTCTTGTCCTCTTGTTTGAGACGCGCTTAGATCATCAGTCACGACCAACTTCATGTGACACGAGAACTCGTGACGTCATGTTCTGTTTTCTTAGCAGTAACAAATAAACCAAACCATGATAACAATTCATATCAGCGAATATCAACTTTCGCTGATTTAACATAAACTATTAGACAGTTAACCTCAGACGGAAGATCTACAACAGAGGTGAGATACAGAATGGCTCAGGCAAAAGCAGCTTTCCAAAAAATGAGGAAGATACTATGCAATCCATTTTTGACAATAGAAACAAGAAAAAAGAGTTCTTAAATTTTATGTAGAGCCTGTCTTAACATATGGATGTGAATCATGGACAATAGGACAACAGACAAAAAAAATCACTGGAGGCTGTAGAAATGTGGTTTTACAGAAGAATGTTGAGAATACCATGGACAGCTAAGAAGAGTAATGAAAATGTTCTGAAAGAGGCCTAAGTAAAAAGAGAGCTAATTTCCAATATTAGGAAGAAACAATCATCATTTTTTGGCCATGTAATGAGAAGGGAACAACTGGAATATATTGTAACAACTGGGAAAATTGAGGGACGAAGAGATAGAGGGAAGCAAAGAGAAAAGAAACCAGACAGTTTAAGAGAATGGCTTGTAGAAGGTCAACAACAGAAATGATAAATAACTGTCGTGACCGAAAGTTGTGGAGAGACATGATTACCTACGCCAGCAGGCTCGGTACTTGATGATGATTAAACCGTTAAGAAATGACAATAGACATAAATACTAGGTGTTTTTATTTTGTAGGAAGAAAACCTGGGTCTGGAGACATCGACGAGAGAAGTAGTTTATCTATGACTTTACTTTCTGTATTAACTCATTATTTGACTTTATATTTTATGTTTTCAGACAGCTCATGACTCCAACTACATTGAGCATACTATAACCAGTGATGTAAAACTGACATTGAAACAAAATAATAGGAATGGCAAAGATAATTTTAATATCATGAAAAATATACTAACATCAAAACAAATAACACCGGGGCTAAAACTAAGAGTAGCAAAGTGTTATATTTTCTCAACATTCCTGTATGGTGCAGGAGTAATAAGAGCCCCCGTCACGCCAAGTGGCGTATAGGGAATATGGTGTTAGTGACCCGTCACGCCAAGTGGCGTATAGGGAATATGGTGTTAGTGACTCTAAATTTTACAGACCTTCAGCACATGGTTTTTGGGGTAATGTTGTCGGTATTACGCCCGTGCCGCTTTACTTTCCCAGAAAAAAAATCCGGTACTCATTTACCGGATTATTTGTTGGGTGAACACGGAAGCCGTCGGTTGGGATCGAATCCTACCTCTTGTACTTTGTAGTCCAGTTCACTAACCACTGAGCTATCGCGGCTCCCTATAATACAGGAACATGGACATTAAACACAAAAAAAGGGGAAAAAAAGAAAAGAAAATTAAAGTATTTGAAATGTGGATTTATAGAAGAATAAGAAAAATAGGATGCAAAGAAATAAATGTTGTTGGCAAATTTCTAGATTATCTTAAATGAATATTTGTTTACCATCTGTTTGTTTACAGAGATATTCTCCATATCTAGATGAGCTAACAACCGAACATGGCGTCCATTGTTTTCTGGCTAGAAGGCCAGACAGTAAAAGTTGTCCTCATCATTTCACCTCTCACTTCACCATATATCCGGTGTTAGTGTTGTCATTGTTTTAACTCCATCTTCCTTCCGATGTTAGTTTTGCGATTGTTTTAACTCCATCTTCCTTCCGATGTTAGTTTTGCGATTGTTTTAACTCCATCTTCCTTCCGATGTTAGTTTTGTGATTGTTTTAACTCCATCTTCCTTCCGATGTTAGTTTTGTGATTGTTTTAACTCCATCTTCCTTCCGATGTTAGTTTTGTGATTGTTTTAACTCCATCTTCCTTCCGGTGTTAGTGTTGTCATTGTTTTAACTCCATCTTCCTTCCGGTGTTAATTTTGCGATTGTTTTAACTCCATCTTCCTTCCGGTGTTAATTTTGCGATTGTTTTAACTCCATCTTCCTTCCGGTGTTAATTTTGCGATTGTTTTAACTCCATCTTCCTTCCGGTGTTAATTTTGCGATTGTTTTAACTCCATCTTCCTTCCGGTGTTAATTTTGCGATTGTTTTAACTCCATCTTCCCTCCGGTGTTAATTTTGCGATTGTTTTAACTCCATCTTCCTTCCGGTGTTAATTTTGCGATTGTTTTAACTCCATCTTCCTTCCGATGTTAGTGTTGTGATTGTTTTAACTCCATCTTCCTTCCGGTGTTAATTTTGCGATTGTTTTAACTCCATCTTCCTTCCGGTGTTAATTTTGCGATTGTTTTAACTCCATCTTCCTTCCGGTGTTAATTTTGCGATTGTTTTAACTCCATCTTCCTTCCGGTGTTAATTTTGCGATTGTTTTAACTCCATCTTCCTTCCGATGTTAGTGTTGTGATTGTTTTAACTCCATCTTCCTTCCGGTGTTAGTTTTGTGATTGTTTTAACTCCATCTTCCTTCCGATGTTAGTGTTGTGATTGTTTTAACTCCATCTTCCTTCCGATGTTAGTGTTGTGATTGTTTTAACTCCATCTTCCTTCCGATGTTAGTTTTGCGATTGTTTTAACTCCATCTTCCTTCCGATGTTAATTTTGCGATTGTTTTAACTCCATCTTCCTTCCGGTGTTAATTTTGCGATTGTTTTAACTCCATCTTCCTTCCGGTGTTAATTTTGCGATTGTTTTAACTCCATCTTCCTTCCGGTGTTAATTTTGCGATTGTTTTAACTCCATCTTCCTTCCGGTGTTAATTTTGCGATTGTTTTAACTCCATCTTCCTTCCGATGTTAGTGTTGTGATTGTTTTAACTCCATCTTCCTTCCGGTGTTAGTTTTGTGATTGTTTTAACTCCATCTTCCTTCCGATGTTAGTGTTGTGATTGTTTTAACTCCATCTTCCTTCCGATGTTAGTGTTGTGATTGTTTTAACTCCATCTTCCTTCCGATGTTAGTTTTGTGATTGTTTTAACTCCATCTTCCTTCCGGTGTTAATTTTGCGATTGTTTTAACTCCATCTTCCTTCCGATGTTAGTGTTGTGATTGTTTTAACTCCATCTTCCTTCCGATGTTAGTTTTGTGATTGTTTTAACTCCATCTTCCTTCCGATGTTAGTTTTGTGATTGTTTTAACTCCATCTTCCTTCCGATGTTAGTTTTGTGATTGTTTTAACTCCATCTTCCTTCCGATGTTAGTGTTGTGATTGTTTTAACTCCATCTTCCTTCCGATGTTAATTTTGCGATTGTTTTAACTCCATCTTCCTTCCGATGTTAATTTTGCGATTGTTTTAACTCCATCTTCCTTCCGATGTTAGTGTTGCGATTGTTTTAACTCCATCTTCCTTCCGATGTTAGTGTTGTGATTGTTTTAACTCCATCTTCCTTCCGATGTTAGTGTTGTGATTGTTTTAACTCCATCTTCCTTCCGATGTTAGTTTTGTGATTGTTTTAACTCCATCTTCCTTCCGATGTTAGTTTTGTGATTGTTTTAACTCCATCTTCCTTCCGATGTTAGTGTTGTGATTGTTTTAACTCCATCTTCCTTCCGATGTTAGTTTTGTGATTGTTTTAACTCCATCTTCCTTCCGATGTTAGTTTTGTGATTGTTTTAACTCCATCTTCCTTCCGATGTTAGTTTTGTGATTGTTTTAACTCCATCTTCCTTCCGATGTTAGTTTTGTGATTGTTTTAACTCCATCTTCCTTCCGATGTTAGTTTTGTGATTGTTTTAACTCCATCTTCCTTCCGATGTTAGTTTTGTGATTGTTTTAACTCCATGCTCCTACGATATCAGTTTTATTATGTTTTTTTAAAAATTTACTTTAATAATAAATGTGTTTTTCAACTGCGTGTTCTTCAGTATGAGCTTTTTAAATGTTTTTTTTTTCCTTCTGCTAACCACGTGATTCTTCAGTGTTGGTTTTTCCCCGTTGCCAAGAGAGTGGAGGAAACCTTATATCATCGCTATCCCCAAAGAAGGGTAGGAAATTACCCAATGATTTTGCAAGTTACATATAGACTGGAAGTTACATATAGACTGGAAGTTACATATAGATATACAATATCGTTGAGTCTAGAAAAGGCAGCAAAAAGGAAAACGAAATTCTAAGCTGATGGTTGGTGATATCAAGTGCTATCAATGATGTCTCAGGAAAGAAATTCTAGAAGAACCGTTTGCATTGGAGAAAGAAGTACCTTCATTGTGCAGATGATAAAGATGATCTAGCAGTTGATGTATCGTAGTTCAATGGTCTGGCAGTTGATGTATCGTAGTTAAATGATCTAGCAGTTGATGTATCGTAGTTCAATGGTCTGGCAGTTGATGTATCGTAGTTAAATGATCTAGCAGTTGATGTATCATAGTTCAATGGTCTCGCAGTTGATGTATCGTAGTTCAATGGTCTGGCAGTTGATGTATCGTAGTTAAATGATCTAGCAGTTGATGTATCATAGTTAAATGATCTAGCAATTGATGTATCATAGTTAAATGATCTAGCAATTGATGTATCGTAGTTCAAATGTCTTGCAGTTGATGTATCGTGGTTCAATGGTCTAACAGTTGATGTATCGTAGTTCAATGGTCTAACCGTTGATGTATCGTAGTTGGAAGGTCCAGCAGTTGATGTATCATAGTTGGAAGGTCTAGCAGTTGATGTATCATAGTTGGAAGGTCTAGCAGTTGATGTATCGTAGTTTAATGGTCTAACAGTTGATGTATCGTAGTTGGAAGGTCTAGCAGTTGATGTATCATAGTTGGAAGGTCTAGCAGTTGATGTATCATAGTTGGAAGGTCTAGCAGTTGATGTATCCGAGTAGGAAGGTCTAGCAGTTGATGTTTGTTATTTGTTTGTTATTTGTTTATGGAAGGCCCCGGTATCACTGCAAACGAATTAAAATCCATAATTGCTCAACCGCCCGTGCCAGCGTAATCATCCGAATCTCATCTCCCAAACAAAGAAAGGTAACTGTAGTTCCCATCGTAGCAGTCTCAGCACACGCCAAAAGACATAAGGCGAAACCGCGCAGAAAGTGAACACAGCCAACTGTTCCCTGTCATACGATATCACCATTCATCGTGAACAATTGGAATATCGAAACATGATCAAAACGGATGAGACACACAGCTCACGGTGTGCACAGAGCACTTAACTCAGTAGCTCCTGCAACAAGCCGGATTTGAAATATGAGGAAACTGCAACAAGGAACACTTTTCATGCATGGCCTTCAATTGTTCCCGCCGCCTATCCACCATATACCGGAAGTTCACGTCCTCTTGAAAATGATGATCGTCGTATTTTTTAAAAATTGTATAGCGCTTAATGATATTAGGCCATCGTTATTGACTTCTATTCCGAACTTATATACAGTTAGTCGTCAGATTATCCCCATCGCGCATCAAACAACAGACCGTAAGATTAGCGTACGGCCGGTCTAGGGATATACGATGAGCCATGTTAATACAAGCAAATAAGCATAATCGTTAACGAAGCTGTTTTCTGAGTATATAATGGACTTCGTAACATCTACTTCTTATGATTGGAAACCCTTCGATCCTGTTACCGCACCCGGGATTTTTATGTACGTAATATCGTTTAGATCCAGCTTTCTCAATGGACTGCACTGCTTGAAGTTTTGGTAACGGATACTGTAGCGAAACATCAGTCACGTGATACTCAACCATCAGCTGCATAAGTCCATTCAGTTGGCCAGATTTGCACATCTCTAAGATTGACGACCACTCTGCGCTTTCAATATCCATTTTAAGTACGTCGATTGTCTTGTTCTGGTGTCCCAACATTGCTCGTATACCACCCAGAGTGTTTAGCTTCCAACCGTCGATTGTCTTGTTCTGGTGTCCCAACATTGCTCGTATACCACCCAGAGTGTTTAGCTTCCAACCGTCGATTGTCTTGTTCTGGTGTCCCAACATTGCTCGTATACCACCCAGAGTGTTTAGCTTCCAACCGTCGATTGTCTTGTTCTGGTGTCCCAACATTGCTCGTATACCACCCAGAGTGTTTAGCTTCCAACCGTCGATTGTCTTGTTCTGGTGTCCCAACATTGCTCGTATACCACCCAGAGTGTTTAGCTTCCAACCGTCGATTGTCTTGTTCTGGTGTCCCAACATTGCTCGTATACCACCCAGAGTGTTTAGCTTCCAGCCGTTTTTACTTCCTGCTGTATCTGAAAGTCCAATTTTGAAAGACGTGAACCAGCTTTGATCTTTCAACTTTGTCCGCGAACTCGCTCATGCTGGGGTCCAAGGAGTACACGTGACAGCCATACACATGTGCAGCATCATCGTCGAAGGAGAAGTTGTAGTTGATATACAGCCATACATATGTGCAGCATCATCGTGGAACAAGCAGTCGTAGTTGATATACAGCCATACATATGTGCAGCATCATCGTGGAACAAGCAGTCGTAGTTGATATACAGCCATACATATGTGCAGCATCATCGTGGAACAAGCAGTCGTAGTTGATATACAGCCATACATATATGTGCATCATCATCGTGGAACAAGCAGTCGTAGTTGATATACAGCCATACATATGTGCAGCATCATCGTCGAAGGAGAAGTCGTAGTTGATATACAGCCATACATATGTGCATCATCATCGTCGAACAAGCAGTCGTAGTTGATATACAGCCATACATATGTGCAGCATCATCGTCGAACAAGCAGTCGTAGTTGATATACAGCCATACATATGTGCAGCATCATCGTCGAAGGAGAAGTCGTAGTTGATATACAGCCATACATATGTGCAGCATCATCGTGGAACAAGCAGTCGTAGTTGATATACAGCCATACATATGTGCAGCATCATCGTCGAAGGAGAAGTCGTAGTTGATATACAGCCATACATATGTGCAGCATCATCGTCGAACAAGCAGTCGTAGTTGATATACAGCCATACATATGTGCAGCATCATCGTCGAACAAGCAGTCGTAGTTGATATACAGCCATACATATGTGCAGCATCATCGTCGAAACAAGCAGTCGTAGTTGATACCGAAAGTATAAATGATACATGGTTGTCTTGGGCGCACATTAGGATCGTCACATATCTCCCAGCCGCCATCTCCAATCGTTCCCATGCGTAGCTTCCTGCGGCAGACAACGTCTATGTTGTCTGTGTCTATGTTGTCTGTGTCTATGTTGTCTGTGTACGAGTGGATAATTAACCGAAGATCATCCACGCTGAGCTTGGACAAATCAGAGTTGTTCAGGTTTGCAACTGTCCCTATCTGACGAAGAAATGAAAGATCTTTGTTGTAAACCGCTTCATTATCAACAACTTTATCGCCTGCTTCCTGCTTCCTTATCCCTGCTTGTTCAAGTCATCATCATCCTCATCCTCATCATCATTCAGTGCCGTCTACGCATCGAAGGTTAGCTACCATGGAGCGTCATGCTTTGATAGTGCAGATTGTCATAGGATGGCTTGTCCATCTTTTGATGTTACTCGTCCATGTTAGTCTTGGTCTGCCTCTTTTACCTTGTATTATCCCCTCCAAGATTACTTTTAGTAGGCTGTTGTGTCTTTTAACATGCTCGAAAAATGTCATTTGTCTTGTTTGAATTGTTTAGTAGTTCTCTTTTCATTTTTAGTTTTTTTTTTTTTTTTTACATTAAAACTTCATAGTTTGTTTTCTTTTCTTTCCATCCAATTCTACATATTCTTCTATAAATCCACATTTCAAAGACTTCAATTAAAAGTTTCTGAAATAATGTCATGTAAATTTTAATGATAGTCCAATGTAAATTGTAATGATAGTCCAATGTAAATTGTAATGATAGTCCAATGTGTTTGTTTTGTCATTCCAGGTGTTAAAGTGATGTTGGGCATGATGGCTCCTGTAGCCTGCGCTGTATTCTGCTTACTCTCTGCCACTGTGACGGTGTTAGTTAGTGGTGGTGTGTCACAGCAAGCTGGTGAAGTGTGGAGCAACAGAGATGTGTTCGGAGCTCGTGGTAGCAACATGGTCACCGACAAACATAAGCTGATGGACAAACGGCTACTCTCAACTTGTTGGGCAGTCTTGATTACATCATCAAGTGACAGAAATAAACATGACTCGATATGTGGTGTCACAATGTACCAGGTCGGTGATAACAGACAATATTTGCGAGCCCTGATACATTACAGACAATATTTGAGTGCCCTGATACATCACAGACAATATTTGAGTGCCCTGATACATCACAGACAATATTTGAGTGCCCTGATACATCACAGACAATATTTGAGTGCGCTGATACATCACAGACAATATTTGAGTGCCCTGATACATCACAGACAATATTTGCGAGCCATGATACATCACAGACAATATTTGCGAGCCCTGATACATCACAGACAATATTTGAGTGCCCTGATACATCACAGACAATATTTGAGTGCCCTGATACATCACAGACAATATTTGAGTGCCCTGATACATCACAGACAATATTTGAGTGCCCTGATACATCACAGACAATATTTGCGAGCCATGATACATCACAGACAATATTTGAGTGCCCTGATGCATCACAGACAATATTTGTGTGCCATGATACATCACAGACAATATTTGAGTGCCCTGATACATCACAGACAATATTTGCGAGCCATGATACATCACAGACAATATTTGAGTGCCCTGATACATCAAAGACAATATTTGTGTGCCATGATACATCACAGACAATATTTGAGTGCCCTGATACATCACAGACAATATTTGCGAGCCATGATACATCACAGACAATATTTGCGAGCCATGATACATCACAGACAATATTTGTGTGTCCTGATGCATCAAAGAGAAACTTCTTTGGGCAGATCGTGTGGGCCCTGCCCGAATGTATCTACAATTAGAAAGGCTCACCCTTATTCAGTTCTGTATATAGCACACCCGGCCAGGAAGCCCACGCATTTCTCCAAGGATGTAGTCCAACAAATATATTTTGTTATAAAACGTGCTATTTACACAACACAGTTCTACATACGACAATTGGGTTTTTATCCTGGAAAAGATCAAAGAAAATTTGGTTCACCCAAAAGAAACGAGAAAACGTACTTTTCAGGATGTATCGCAGTTCACATTTTAGACAGACTTCAGCTGCTAGAGGGCACAATAAGACAACAGCTTCAGTGCCCATTATATCAGCAGCAGCACTTTCGCCGCCGAATAGCTGCCATAAGTAAGAAATACTGCAAATGGGAATTCTTTCATGAGCTCCATTTCCATGACTCTGATCATGTCGGTTACAATCAGGGAGCCAGTAATCATCTGCCAGATCGGACCAGTCAATACAGTCCGACCGACTGTCAACAACTAATGATGAAATATACAGTTCGTCTACGCAGTTTTGAGACCAAAGTTCGAGCGTATTTGTCATGTAGAGGCGAGCCTAGCGAGGATATTTACAAGGCTGGCGATTGTCCACTATGTGCTTCATTAAAGACAAGCGCATCGAAGTCGGTGTTAGCTTCAAACAAATATTCTGACATAATTCTAGTCATGGTGACTGATCGTCAAACTGATATCTTGTACAATACAGCACGTCACAAGTTTGCTGTTAAATGTTGCTCTCATGCACTGGCCAAAATGAACCATTCTTGCTGGATATATCAACGTTCAGCCACATTTAATCTCCTTCAAAGCGGAAACATAGAACAGAAACACAGAGCACAAGTAGTGAGAATGCTTGGACTGGATTCACTGCAGGCTAAACAAGGTCGTCCAGTACACATGATATCTAGGTCAAAGGTCACCATGGTGCGTTCGTTTAACCAGCAACAGTCCCAACCTGACACGACCAGCAGCCAACATGGGAGCAGACGTCACAGGAGAAGTCCAGGAAGAGACAGTTCTAGTGACGTCATTGCAGTAAACATGGCTATTCTCCTTCCGATGTCCCAGGATCGGCTGTTCTGCAAAGAACGAGTGTTTGCTGCTATAGAAATCGCTATGGAAACGGTAATACAGCCTTCCTTGTTTGTTTACTTGTATTCTACATTATGAGACACACACACACACACGCACGCACGCACACACACACACGCGCGCACACACACACGCACGCACGCACACACACACACACGCGCACACACACTTTGATGAGAAACAAACAATAAGTCTGTGTTATCATGTCTTGTATGTTGATTGCTCTCCTTGTGAACAAAAAGCCAAAGAAACAATATAGAATATTCTAGAGTAAAGCCAGGCATGTTACATCTTCTCAATATTCCTGTATGGTGCAGAAACATGCGCATTAGACAAGAAAACAGAACAGAAAATTGAAGCCTTTGAAATGTGGATATATAGAAGAATAGGTAGAATTAGATTGAAACAAAAGATAACAAACGATAACGTTTTAAAACAACTGAAAATAAAAAGAGAACTACTAAATACAATTAAGACAAGACAAATGAAATTTTTGGGGCATGTTAAAAGACACAACAGTCTAATAAAAGTAACATTGGAAGGAAAAATACAAGATAAAAGAGGCAGAGGCAGACCAAGACTAACATGGACGAGTAACATCAAAAGATGGACAAGTCAATCTATAACAGCCTGCACCATCAAAGCAAGAAACAGAGTAGAATGGCGATCCATGGTAGCCAACCTTCGTTGCGGAGAAGGCACTCGATGATGATGATGATGATGATGATGAAAGCCAGGCCACAAGACTTACATGAAGCAGCTCGACGAGGACGATTTTTTCCCAGCAGCGACCCGACTTAGGGTAGATTTGTTATCTTTGGTTAATAAGAGCAGGGCCTCCTGTGTAATACACAGTAGGCCTTTTTTTGTAATCCCCAAGGAAACAGACAAAGAGGAAGACACACAAAAATAAGATAGATGGACGCAGAGATATAAATGATGGGGGAGACATGGAGTGATCTTAAAAGAATGGCAAGAAACAGAACGGCCTGGAAAAGTGTTTTTTGAAAACGTATGCTCCACAGGGAGCTGAAAGGTAGAAGAAGAAGAATAAAAGGAGGGCATTACACCTACACTGGTAGAGTATTCTTTATCTTTTGTTACTAAAAGGAGGGCATTTGTCTTTTATGGGCATCATGAGGGCATTACACAAGACTTGAACACGTAGCTTAATGCCAGTCATTATTACAACAGAGTTAGTGATTCCAGACAAGAAAATCACTGGTGTCTGTAGAAATGTGGTTTTACAGAAGAATGTTGAGAGTACCATGGACAGCTAAGAAGAGTAATGAAGAGGTTTTGAGAGAGGCCAAAGCAAAAAGAGAGCTAATTTCCAATATTAGGAAGAAACAATCATCATTTTTTTGCCATGTAATGAGAAGAGAACAACTGGAACAACTGAGAAAATTGAGAGACGAAGAGATAGAGGGAAGCAACGAGAAAAAATACCAGACAGCTTAAGAGAATGGCTTGGCAGAAGGTCAACACCAGAAATGATAAATAACTGTCGAGATCGAAAGTTGTGGAGAGACATGATCACCTACGCCAGCAGAACCGGTACTTGATGATGATGGTGATGATGATGAGTGATTGCAACTTATATTCTAAGCGGTTGTGATAAAAATCGCAAAGCAAAGGTGAATACCCTCGAAGACTGTTGGAAACTGAGATCTGTGATGATGCTGTCTTGAGACTGTAGTTTTCAAGTACGTCATCAAGCTAGTAGAAGCCTCGGGGCCTCGGTAGTCTAGTTGGGAAACCCACCTGACGGGACTACCGACCTCCGGACAACCCGTGTTCGATTCTCGCTGGAAGCAGTTTGTGAATTGTACTCATGGTTGGAAAAAAAAAAAAAAAAAACAACCCCGCGGTCGAGCCAGCCGCTGGCAGAAGTGGGTACCAGGGTAGTTCTTTGGAAAGGTAAGGAATGCCGCCTCGTGTCGTGAGTTTCAATGCTTCAAGCGACACTATCCAAAAGTCTCCGAACACTTATGGATAGACGGCCGAGCACATATGGGTGAAAACTCGGGTGTTAAGACGCCGATTCAAGTCTCGTACTTTACCTTTACTCTTGTTGTTAACGTAAGAATGGATTGGTTCATTGCTTGTCCCTGACACACTTAGCCTATATCGGTAGAATGTCAACATGTTATCCAGAAATCGTTCATGTATGCAGTAATTAGTACTTCTTGATACAGCAATTTGTGTATTCTCTCTATGGTTTTACTAACTACAGGTCATGTGGCTTCTGTTGGATTGGAAATGATAACTTACCACCACTGTGTGTCTATATGTTTGGAATTGGAGTCATCAATGACGGCCTAACATCATCAAGTGCTATGACGATCATCATTTTCGGGAGGACGTGAACTCCCATGGTATATGGTGGATAGGCGGCAGGAACCATTGAAGGCTATGTCTGAAAAGTGTTCCTTCTTGCAGTTTCCTCATATTCCAAGTCCGGCTTGTTGCAGGAGCTACTGAGTTAAGTGCTCTGTGCACACCGTGAGCTGTGTGTCTCATCCGTTTTGATCCTGCTTCGATATCCCGCTTGTTTACGATGAATGATGATATCGTATGACAGTGAACAGTTGGCTGTGTTCACTTTCTGCGCGGTTTCGCCTTATGTCTTTTGGCGTGTGCTGAGACTGCTACGATGGGGACTACAGTTACCTTTCTTTGTTTGGGAGATGAGTTAGTAATTCGGATGATTCCACTGGCACGGGCGGTTGAGCAATTATGGATTTTAATTCGTTTGCTGTGATACCGAGGCCTTCCATAACCAATAACCAATAACAGCAATTTGTGTGTGAATGAGAATATTTGTATTTCAAAGACAGTTCCCATAATAATGTCCGCGTCTGTCAATCGCACTTCTCTTCTACTACCACTGACAGCAACAATCCATCGGTTTTTGATTGTCTCAATCTTATCTGTCTCAATCTGTTATTTGTTCTCACTTGCTAATTTACGTTCTTCCCAGACGGTTCAAGCTGGTGTCTCAAAAAAAGGTCAAGGTAAAGGTCAAAGTGAGACTTGAAGTGTCGTCTCAGCACTCTGGTTTTCACATAAATGTGTTTGGCCACCTATCCAGAAGTGTTCGGAGACTCCTGTCTAGTGTCGCTTCAAGCATTACTCACGAGCGAGGTGCCATTACTCCCTTTCCCAGAGTTTTAACCATGGCACCGACGGCTTCCGGGTTCACCCAGCCTTTAATTTGTACCGGATTTTTTTCTGGGAAAGTAGAGCGGCATGGGCGTAATACCGACCACATTACCCCAAAAATCATGTGCTGAAGGTCTGTAAAATTTATGGTCACTAACACCATATTCCCTATACGCCACTTGGCGTGACGGGGGCGCTTTACTTTTTTTACTTACCCTTTTTTGTCAGCGGCTGAGTGGACCGCAGGGGCATCTTTTGTTCCAACCACGAGAACAGTTCACGCTGCTTCCAGAGGGACTCGAACGTTGATAGCTAGTGGGGTGGCTTTCACAACTCGACTATCAAGTCCCGCTTGTGACTAAACAGAGAACAGCACCAGCCATATAAACTGACGTGGGACTAGTTGGTCTAGATGCAAGACGCCGGTCTCGAGACCGAGAGGTTGTGGGTTCAAATCACGACAGGACCTGTTGCGATTTTTATTAATGATTTTCTCTCTGCAGCAACCACCCCTGGTCGCAGCAGCGGGGCCCGGCTTGAGACGTCAATTGCTCATGGACGGAAAAAATATGAGTACCACCGAAGCCGGAGTTATATGTCTGTGCGGCGAGGGACTCCTGTGCACACGGCTGCTAGGAAAAAACGGATTAGCACGAACAATTCAGTTCCTAGTCTCTAGGGACTTC
Organism: Megaustenia siamemsis; assembly: GCA_032433765.1. NCBI lineage: Eukaryota > Metazoa > Mollusca > Gastropoda > Stylommatophora > Ariophantidae > Megaustenia > Megaustenia siamemsis. The sequence goes on along the minus strand of JAVIAB010000099.1, from coordinate 20,628,176 downwards.
GTCAGAGGAAAAAAGCTAGCGAATGCAAAAAAAAAAAAAATTTAATAAACCTGATATTTGTTGTGAGTGATTTATTGTTGCTGTTTGTTTGATCATTGAACCACCAACAAGAAACATCTACACATAACACTCTACTATTTCGCCAGGTGGAGAAAGTGCTGCTGGGTAAGTCCACCCGACTGCAGGCCCATTTTGATGACTCCTACTGTTCCATCAGTGACGCAATGAATGCTGCCATTGAATTCTATGCCCGGAAGACAGTCTCAGTCTTCCTGGGTCCAGTATGTGACTTCGCAGTGGCCCCTATAGCAAGACAAGTAATAATTGCATTGATTTGTTTTTGTCTTGTTTCATTTCACTTCTTACAAATGTAAAACCAGCAGTTTACCAAGTAAAAAAAAGTACCCCCCGTCACGCCAAGTGGCGTATAGGGAAATATGGTGTTAGTGACCCTATATTTTACAGACCTTCAGCACATGATTTTTGGGGTAATGTGGTCGGTATTACGCCCGTGCTGCTTTACTTTCCCAGAAAAAATCCGGTACCCATTTAAGGCTGGGTGAACCCGGAGCCGTCGGTTGGGATCGAACCCTACCCCTTGTCCGTAGTAGTCCAGTTCACTAACCACTGAGCTATCGCGGCTCCCACTAATTTTTAGGGAATTAGTAAAACCCAGGTGTCCTCGCCAGGGTACGAACCCCGGCTGTTGCCGTGGTAAGCCAACCGCCTATCGATTGCGCTAACCGGACACCCAGTTTACCAAGTACTGATTAGTAAAAAAAAAAGTAAAGTACCCCCGTCACGCCAAGTGGCGTATAGGGAATATGGTGTTAGTGATCATAAATTTTACTGACCTTCGGCACATGATTTTTGGGGTAATGTGGTCGGTATTACGCCCGTGCTGCTTTACTTTCCCAGAAAAAAATCCGGTACCCATTTAAGGCTGGGTGAACCCGGAGCCGTCGGTTGGGATCGAATCCTACCCCTTGTCCGTAGTAGTCCAGTTCACTAACCACTGAGCTATCGCGGCTCCCACTAATTTTTAGGGAATTAGTAAAACCCAGGTGTCCTCGCCAGGGTACGAACCCCGGCTGTTGCCGTGGTAAGCCAACCGCCTATCGATTGCGCTAACCGGACACCCAGTTTACCAAGTACTGATTAGTAAAAAAAAAAAGTAAAGTACCCCCGTCACGCCAAGTGGCGTATAGGGAATATGGTGTTAGTGATCATAAATTTTACTGACCTTCGGCACATGATTTTTGGGGTAATGTGGTCGGTATTACGCCCGTACCGCTTTACTTTCCCAGAAAAAAAATCCGGTACCCATTTAAGGCTGGGTGAACCCGGAAGCCATCGGTTCGGATCGAACCCTACCTCTTGTCCTTTGTAGTCCAGTTCACTAACCACTGAGCCATCGCGGCTCCCACTCTTGGTTAGTGTCGGAAGTGAAACATTTTCTTTACAAAAAGCAGTTTGTTCAAGCGATTCTTCTTGACTATTACAAATATTAAGTTGTGTTTATTAATAGCTAAGGGAGGGTACCCCTGTAAAAGCGTTATCTTTTCTTCCCCCTCTCCCGGCCGTCACACAGCCGGATACTCGTCTTATGCCGACACTGCTGTCGACACGCTGTCCTCACATGACCCTGTCGGTCACACTGACTCGGACCTGGCCTCGAGATCGTTGCTCTGCTCCTATCTCTGCGAAACGGCGATAATTGATGATGATGTTGATTATGGAAAGGACCTTGACCTCTTCGATTACTTGAATTACGTGATTGAACTTGATTCAGAACTAATCAACTGTCCTGAGGTTCACCATGACACCCCGAAGTAAAACAACCCCACTGCCTTGTGGGTGAGACTTTTTAGTCAAAGGCTAGCGGAGCCAACCGTAAACAAACCGACGGAAGGCAACAGAAAACCACCGTCGTAACTTCTTTGTACAATCATGAATCGCCACAACAGAAATATTGTTTTACAGAAGAATGTTAAGAACACCATGGACAGCAAAGAAGAGTAATGAATATGTTCTGAAAGAGGTCAAAGCAAAAAGGGAGCTAATTTTCAATATTAGGAAGAAACAATCATCATTTTTTGGCTATGTAATGAGAACAGAACAGCTGGAATATTTTGTAACAACTGGGAAAATTGAGGGACGAAGAGATAGAGGGAAGCAAAGAGAAAAAATACCAGACAGTTTAAGAGAATGGCTTGGCAGAAGGTCAACAACAGAAATGATAAATAACTGTCGAGATCAAAAGTTGTGGAGAGACATGATCACCTACGCCAGCAGGCGTGGTACTTGATGTTGATGATGATGTTTAATAATAATAACATTCAACAATTCTTCTTCTTCTTTCCTTCCTCATTTGCCTTTCAGCGTCGAGGGGAAATATAATTTCCGGTCTTTTGCTCTTCTGTTCGTCTCTGCTGCTGTTATGTTCCTAGTGCTTCTAATATTCCATCGATCCATCTTTTCCGTGGTCGACCCTTGGTCTGGTATTCTCAGACCGTTTATTGAAGGCCCGCTGTGCTGTGTTTTGATCTTTCTGCCTTGTCACGTGGCGAAACCATTTTATCTGTTGTCTTCTTATATATATTGTTATATATTATTTCTTCTATGGCCTATTATATTCAACAATTAATTTAATAATATAACAATCAGCATTTTTTGGGCACATCATGAGAGGGGGAGAGTTGGAGTACTTGGTTACAACTGGCAAAATAAAAGGAAAGAGAGATCGCGGACGACAAAGAGAGAAAATACTGGATAGCTTGGTGTCATGGCATGGAAAACAGTCAACACCAGAACTGATATGATGCACTATAGATAGAAGATTGTGGAGGGACATGATGGCCTACGCCAACCGGTATGGCACATGATGATGATTACATATATTATTGAGCCACGATAGCTCAGTGGTTAGTGAACTGGGCTACAAAGGACAAGAAGTAGGGTTCAATCCCAACCGATGGCTTTCGGTTCACCCAGCCTTTAATGGTACCGGATTGTTTTCTGGTAAAGTAAATCGGCACGGGCGTAATACCGACCACATTACCTCATAAATCATGTGCTGAAGGTCTGTAAAATATATGGTCACTAACACCATATTCCCTATACGCCACTTGGCGTTTAGTTAGTTAGTTAGATGGATAGTTAGTTAGTTGGTTAGATAGTTAGTTAGTTAGTTAGTTAGTTAGATAGATAGTTAGTTAGTTAATTAGTTAGTTAGTTAGTTAGTTAGTTAGTGAGTTATTTAGTTAGTTAGTTGGATAGTTAGAGTAACGCCATCCACAAAACCAACGAATATGAAGACGAGTTATCTACTGACCTGAAACAAAAAGTCACTTATTGATTATCACATTCATTCTCTTTAATCACTATTACGTTCACTGACAGATCAGGTACTGGCATCTTCCGATGATCACACCTGGCGCTATGGCTGCAGACTTTGGTTTCCGCAAGACTACTATGTTTCCTCTCCTGACTCGTGTCGGATCTAACTTTAACTCACTCCTGGAACTCTTGGGCACCTTGTTCAGGCACTTCAAGTGGTACAAGGTGAAGGTCATCTACATGCCGGATGGATTAGAAAACATTATGGACAAATACTGCCACATCGGTAAGTCTATTCCTTCCTTCTTCTTTCTATTTTCTGTTTTTTTTTTTCACTGCCTCTTGTACCCGTTCGAGTTTCGATGGAGATACAAAGTTCGAGTTTCGATGGATCGGGCGGACATCATCAATGCCTTCCGAGATGTGAGAAGAGCACAGGACTTAGACAAACACAGATCCACGTCACTTCTTCGGATGATAGAAATGGGAGTTAAGATGGGCACAGCCAGAAATGAGAAATTTAGTGGCCGTGTAAGAAGACTTATCAACCAACACAGAACTGGAGTCGTCAGTCGTTGGACGCTGCGGGAATTGGTGAGGAGGAGAACTGAGCACCTATGGACATGTTCGGAGTGCAATGATGATGACCTGCAAATAACTCAATAACTCAATGCAAAGTTCTGGTTCTCGCTCTTTTGGTGGCTTCACTAAATGTCAATTGATGCTGTCGGGTGGCTGGTTGGTCTCAAGGCAAGACGCTGGCCTCAAGACAGAGAGGTTGTGGGTTCAAATCCCGACTGCACCGGTTGGGATTTTTATTTATGATTTCTCTCTGCGGCAACCACCCCTGGTCTCAGCAGCGAGCCCAAAAACGTCAATTACTCATGGACGGAACAAATATGAGTACCTCCGAAGTCGGAGTTATCTGCCTGTGCGGCGAGGGACCCCTGTGCACACGGCTGCCAGGGAAAAATGGATTAACACGCAAAATTCAGTTCCTAGTCTTTAGGGATTTCGTCAGAGGTCAAAGCTGGCGAATGAGAAAAAAAATTGATGCTGCTGTAACGTTTATTTTATGTTGTCTGTCCATCTTACTCTGGGTCTGCCTCTTGTTCCTCTGGATTCCCCTATATGATTTGTATGATAAGGAGTCTCACGGCATTCTTTCCAGATTGAGCTTCTTATCTCGATGGGACATTATATATACATTTGTTGTCATTACAAAGGAGCCCCAAAATAAACTTGGAACAGCTGTTTTTGTTAAGAAATTAAGTTACCGGGCAGATATCACAACATAAGCATGTAACAATGTCCACAAGCAAAATACAACAAAACAATATCAACAACATAAGCATGTAACAATGTCCACAAGCAAAATACAACAATACAATATCAACAACATAAGCATGTAACAATGTCCAAAAGCATATCAACACATATATCAATAATGAAATCAAATGCGTGTAGTCAAGTGATGACATCGGGTTGTCAAAACAGGCGAGAAAGAGAGGGCAAAAGTAGACAGATGGCTCTGGCTGAGTGGGGAGTCTTAAGGTGCTTTCGGCATGTTCTTGACAGGAATGAAACGTGCAACGATGAAACAACCGTCCAGAAATGCTCCAGATCTGTGAGTACCATCCAGCTGGCCGGACAGTGACGACTGAAGTGTGAATAAACGTGATGTCCCAGTCGTTTCCGTACACTTTCATCAAACCGGATACCTATTTGTATGAAGCTTATTCTTCCCCTTCTTCATGTTTGGTGTCAAAACGTGTGATAACAATTGGTGCTGGTGAGTTAGATATGGCATTATTTCAATACGCCAGAAGATATACTTCTCTTTAATTATTTTTCTCATCATAATCATGCCGATTAGTATAGGCGATCATGTCCCTCCACAAACTTCTATCTAGTGCATCGTTTCAGTTCTGTTGTTGACTATTTTCCATGCCATGACACCAAGGTATTCAGTATTTTCTCTCTTTGTTGTCCGCGATCTCTCTTTCCTGTATTTTGCCAGTTATAACCAAATATTCCAACTTTTCTCATCTCATGATGTGCCCGAAGAAAAATCTTGATTGTTTTTTTTTCTGATGTTTCTCAGCAGCTCCCTTTTTGTGTTGGCCTCTTTGAGAACTTCCTCATTGGTCTTTTTAGCTGTCCAGGGAACTTTCAACATTCTTCTGAGAAATCCCATTTCGGTGGCCTTTAATCGTCTTTTCATTTGTTTCTTTACTGTCCATGATTCACTTCCATAGCTCAGAAATTGCTCTATGTAGCACCGATGAACTTTCTTTCTCACTTCTATCGACACAGACATGTTGCATAATAATTTTTTCATTTTCTGAAATGCCTTTTTGACCTGATATGCTTTTTATTTCTATTGTGCATCTTCCATCCGATGTTATTGTTCCCAAGTATTTGACGCGTTGCACTTATTTCAGATTTGTCTCGTTTATTTTCAAGCTGCATGATGCTGATGATTGTTTCTTCGAAATGGCCATTACTTCTGTTTTCTTACTATTCAGGTTGAGACCTTTCTTGTTGCTTTTTTTCCACTATTATGTCTATCATTTCTCGTAGTTCATTCTCTGTCTCTGCTGTTAAGACTGTGTCATCCGCATATCGCAAATTATTTATGTTGTGACCGTTGACTTCAATTCCATTTTTGTCTACTATTGATCTCATAATATGTTCGCTGTAAAGTGAAAACAAATCCAGTGACAGAACACAGCCTTCTCTGACTCCTTGTTTCATATATTGGAACTGTCCTGTTTGGTTGCTAATTTTAATGGCTGTTGTTTGTTGCCAGTACATGTTTTTTATGACTTAATTTTCTCAGTACAGTATTATAAAATTGCACCGTGTTTTGCACGATTCTGTTATCATTTGTGATACTATTGTTAATTATTCACGTTTGTATATTTACTCTTTAAAATAACGCATGTAAACAGTTCGCATACTTAACCGGTTTCAGCTTTAGAAGTAACGTACTCTTGTGTTGGTTCTCTGTGTTAGACAAATGCTGGAGTTTGTGCATCTTGTGTCGAATGTCTCAAAGTTAATGAAGTTGGCGCTTGAAGTAAAATAGATAATGAGCGTTTCTTGAGAGACAGCGCGTTATGTTTCTGCAACTAGTGTCCTCGTAATACTGAGAAGTCCATAGGTATGCAATCTATTTTTGACAACAGAAACAAGAAACAGAGTTCTTATATGTTATGTAGAACCAGTCTTAACATATGGAAGTGAATCATGGACGATAGAACAACGGACAAGAAAATCACTGGAGTCTGTAGAAATGTGGTTTTACAGAAGAATGTTGAGAATACCAAGGGCATTAAGAAGAGTAATGAAAATATTCTGAAAGAGACCAAAGCAAAAAGAGAGCTAATTTCCAATATTAGGAAGAAACAATCATCATTTTTTGGCAATGTAACGAGAAGAGAACAGCTGGAATATATTGTAACAACTGGGAAAATTGAGAGACGAAAAGATAGATGGAAGCAAAGAGAAAAAATACCAGACAGCTTAAGAGAATGACTTGGTAGAAGGTCAACAACAGAAATGATAAATAACTGCTGAGATCGAAAGTTGTGGAGAGACATGATCACCTACGCCAGTAGGCCCGGTACTTGATGATTATGATGATGACAGATTGACTGCATACACCGAAGAGATTTGTTCGCATCTCCGTTATCAAAAATATGTTTCCTGATATTTTCTTTTAGATTGAGATCAAATTAGCTAAAGAGGGAGGGAGCTTACCACAAGAGAACCATCCGCTCAGTTATGATGAAGCCAAATCCATCCTCAAAGGTCAGTTCAATGAAAAATAGAAACGAGAACACCCAAAGCATAACGAGAGTGACGGATACCACCAACTATCAAGGAGAGATTAAGTCATCATACTTGCCCTACGCACTGGCCACAATAGAATGAGAAACCACATGTTCACTAAATTCAAAATAGGTACAACCAGCCTATGCCACTGTACACTGGACAATATGACTACAAAACATGTTCTACAGGATTGCCCCCAGTACACAGACCTGAGAAGAGCAATGTGGTCCACACCCACCTCCCTGGAAGAAAAACTATATGGGGCAATAGATTCACTTAAACAGACAGCTGACTTCATGAGAGAGTCTGGAATCCTACTCTGATTGAGTCTTGATCGCAGAGAGAGAGAGATTCGTTGTAACGTGGGTCATACCCGAACTACTCTGTACTTCACCACTGCAGTGCAAATACCACATTCGTTCCCAGCAATTATAAGTTCTATTCAGCATCATCATCATTGAGTGCCGTCTCCGCATCGAAGGTTGGCTACCATGGAGCGCCATTCCATTCCGTCTTTTTCTTTGATGGTGCAGATATTTATAGATTGACTTGTCCATCTTTTGATGTTACTCGTCCATGTTAGTCTTAGTCTGCCTCTGCCTCCTTTACCTTGTATTTTCCTTTCCAATATTACTTTTATTTTCCTGTTGTGTCTTTTAACATGCCCCAAAAATCTCATTTGTCTTGCTCTAATTGTGTTTAGTAGTTCTCTTTTCATTTTTAGTTGTTTTAAAACTTCATCGTTCCTTTTTTTCATCCAATTCTACCTATTCTTCTATAAATCCACATTTCAAAAGCTTCAATTTTCTGTTCTGTTTTTTTTTGGTCTAATGTCTATGTTTCTGCACCATACAGGAATATTGAGAAGATGTAACATTTTGCTATTCTTAGTTTTAGCCCTGGTGTTATTTGTTTTCATGTCAGCATATTTTTCATGACATTAAAATCACTTTTTGTCATTCCTATTCTTTTGTTCATTTCAATTGTACATTTTCCATCACTGGTTATAGTATGTCCCAGGTAGTTGTAGCTCTGAACTGTCTCCAGATGTATTCCCTCAACTGTGATATTTAATTGTAGGTCTTGAGAATTTTCTTTGTTTATGATCATAGTTTTAGTCTTTTTGATATTCATATCTAATCCATATTAATAACCATCCTTACGTGCATCCATAGCCGCTGATGGTATCGTGATGGGCAACCGAATGAGTCGACTCAACTTGACAGTTGATTACAAAAACTTCCACGAGGTTCGACACATCCTGGACGAGCTTGCTGTTGAGATAGGCACACACTGGGGAGGTAAGTACGTGCTTGTGTATGTGCCCGGTGTCATTGCTGTGTAACCAAACATATAACAGGGGCCGAGGTGACAAATATCAAGATGTCGAGGGGCGATTACTCTCTCCGTTTAACTCTTTCCGTAGGTTTCCACGTAGCTAGGAATAGCCCCCGCCATAGAATATATAAAGAAACAACAGATAAAATGGTTTCTCTCTCTCTCTGCGATCAGGACTCAATCAGAGTAGGATTCCAGACTCTCACATGAGGTCTGCTGTCAGGTTAAGTGTGTTGATCGCCCCCACAGACAAAACATCACAATTAGAGTGTAAAATGGTTTATACACGTGACAAGGCAGGAAGATCAAAACACAACACAACGAGCCTTCAACAAACGTTGTGAGAACACCAGACTCAAGGGTCGACCACGAAAAAGATGGATCGATGGAATATTAGAAGCACTAGGAAACAGAACAGCAGCAGAGGCGAACGGAAGAGCAAAAGATGAATTGATGAAATATTAGAAGCACTAGGAAACATAACAGCAGCAGAGGCGAACGGAAGAGCAAAAGACCGCAAATGATACCTCCCCTCGACGTTGAAAGGCAAACGAGGAAGGAAAGAAGAAGAAGATACAATCTCGCAAACAGCAAAGGAGAAAATCGACAAAATGCTACAGAAAAATCCTTAAGATAATTTGGATAATGAAAAAGAACAATGAAGACATGACAAGATTTAAACCTTAACTTTTTCCAGACGTTTCACCGCACACCATGCGCCATGCTGATTTCGGTCATGTGCGTTTAGCCGCACAGTGCGTCACTCTCAATTTGATTAGCGTAAACCGTCATAAAACCATACTCTTTTTACATGTCTTGTATCATCTTGGTATTTGTGTAATATAATTCCTTGTTCAATTATCTAAACATTGATCTATAATATGTTATATGTTAGATATCTCTATACATTGATCTATAATATGTTATATGTTAGATATCTCTATACATGTAGACTGATATTTAAAACATGAACAATGTTGTCTGTGAAATCTCTACCGCTGAATTGATAAAAACATTGTGTACTGAAAGAGCTAAAACTCTCAGATATATGTTACTAGCATTACATGCACTGTCTTTTATATAGTAGAAATCATATTATTCATGATAGTAAGCGGAAAACAGGTAGAAGTTGAATGGGGTTAATGCAAAGAAATGCATAAATATGCGACGCTGCAGTCAAGCTGAATGTGAGGAACAATAAAAAAAAAAAGAAATAAAATGGTATGTTAGAACATTTACGTGATTAGTATTGTGTCGTTCATTAATCACGTAAAGGTTCTAACATACCATTTTTTTTTTATTGCTCCTAGAAGTTGAATGGAAGAGGTAGATAAAGTGATCTAGAGAGAGAGAAAGAGTGAGAGAGAGAGAGAGAGAGGTAATGGTGTAAGAAAAGGAGAAAAATGCAACAATAAATTATAAGTATTAAATCAGAGAGCTGATCGGTTTATGAATGGGCTTTGTTCTCACTACGAGTTAAACACACGGACGTGTTGCAAGTGATGTCGTACGCATTGATAGATGTTTACGCAGAATAAAAGGATGGAAATGGCAGGACAAAATCACTAACATAGAATTATGGAAATGTACCAGTCAAATACCAGTGGATAAAGAGACACAGCGAAGACGATGGCGCTGGATAGGACGCACACTACGGAAGTCATCTGAGAGTATTACACAATAGGCCCTTTTTTGGAACCCACAAGGAAAAAGACAAAGAGGAAGACCAAGATATTCTGAGAGAAGACAAATGGAAGCAGAGATGAAGATGATGGGGAAAACATGGAACGATCTTAAAAGAATGGCAAGAAACAGAACGATTTGGAAAGTGTTTGTTGAAGACCTATGCTCCACAGGGAGCTGAAAGTGTTTGTTGAAGACCTATGCTCCACGGGGAGCTGAAAGTGTTTGTTGAAGACAAATGCTCCACGGGGAGCTGAAAGTGTTTGTTGAAGACCTATGCTCCACGGGGAGCTGAAAGTGTTTGTTGAAGACCTATGCTCCACGGGGAGCTGAAAGTGTTTGTTGAAGACCTATGCTCCACAGGGAGCTGAAAGGTAGAAGAAAAAGAAGTATACGTCGTACGTAATTCTTGAACCACTTTCTTTGCTTGATATCACCCTAATGTAACTATGTCATGACAACTAATTCCTAAATGTCAATGCCTTACATATATCACCCTAGTGTAACTATGTCATGACAACGAATTCCTAAATGTCAATGCCTTACATATATCACCCTAGTGTAACTATGTCATGACAACTAATTCCTAAATGTCAATGCCTTACATATATCACCCTAGTGTAACTATGTCATGACAACGAATTCCTAAATGTCAATGCCTTACATATATCACCCTAGTGTAACTATGTCATGACAACTAATTCCTAAATGTCAATGCCTTACATATATCACCCTAGTGTAACTATGTCATGACAACTAATTCCTAAATGTCAATGCCTTACATATATCACCCTAGTGTAACTATGTCATGACAACTAATTCCTAAATGTCAATGCCTTACATATATCACCCTAGTGTAACTATGTCATGACAACTGATTCCTAAATGTCAATGCCTTACATATATCACCCTAGTGTAACTATGTCATGACAACGGATTCCTAAATGTCAATGCCTTACATATATCCCCCTAGTGTAACTATGTCATGACAACTGATTCCTAAATGTCAATGCCTTACATATATCACCCTAGTGTAACTATGTCATGACAACTAATTCCTAAATGTCAATGCCTTACATATATCACCCTAGTGTAACTATGCCATGACAACTAATTCCTAAATGTCAATGTCTCCCTATATCACCCTAGTGTAACTATGTCATGACAACTAATTCCTAAATGTCAATGTCTCCCTATATCACCCTAGTGTAACTATGTCATGACAACTAATTCCTAAATGTCAATGCCTTACATATATCACCCTAGTGTAACTATGTCATGACAACTAATTCCTAAATGTCAATGTCTCCTTATATCACCCTAGTGTAACTATGTCATGACAACTAATTCCTAAATGTCAATGTCTCCCTATATCACCCTAGTGTAACTATGTCATGACAACTAATTCCTAAATGTCAATGTCTCCCTATATCACCCTAGTGTAACTATGTCATGACAACTAATTCCTAAATGTCAATGCCTTACATATATCACCCTAGTGTAACTATGTCATGACAACTAATTCCTAAATGTCAATGCCTCCCTATATCACCCTAGTGTAACTATGTCATGACAACTAATTCATAAATGTCAATGCCTCCCTATATCACCCTAGTGTAACTATGTCATGACAACTAATTCATAAATGTCAATGTCTCCCTATATCACCCTAGTGTAACTATGTCATGACAACTAATTCCTAAATGTCAATGCCTCCCTATATCACCCTAGTGTAACTATGTCATGACAACTAATTCCTAAATGTCAATGCCTCCCTATATCACCCTAGTGTAACTATGTCATGACAACTAATTCCTAAATGTCAATGCCTCACTATATCACCCTTGTGTAACTATGTCATGACAACTAATCCCTAAATGTCAATGCCTCACTATATCACCCTTGTGTAACTATGTCATGACAATTTATTCATAAATGTCAATGTCTCCCATATACACATGTATATACCCTCTCTACGTCTCTCAACTAACCTTTGACGAGTATAAGCCCATATACACATGTATATACCCTCTCTACGTCTCTCAACTAACCTTTGACGAGTATAAGCCCATATACACATGTATATACCCTCTCTACGTCTCTCAACTAACCTTTGATGAGTATAAACCCATATACACATGTATATACCCTCTCTACGTCTCTCAACTAACCTTTGATGAGTATAAGCCCATATACACATGTATATACCCTCTCTACGTCTCTCAACTAACCTTTGATGAGTATAAGCCCATTTACTATTCCACCAGATAACTTACATTGACCTCACAACCAGATGACGACACACGTACCTAGATGATGTCATCATTATTAATATACCAACGTAGCTTCAGAACGTCATCACTTATCATCATCAAGTACCAGACCTGCTGGCGTAGGTGATCATGTCTCTCCACAACTTTCGATCTCGACAGTTATTTATATTTTCTGTTGTTAACCTTCTGCCAAGCCATTCTCTTAAACAGTTTCCCTCTATCTCTTCGTCCCTCAATTTTCCCAGTTGTTACAATATATTCCAGCTGTTCTCTTCTCATTACATGGCCAAAAAAATGATGATTGTTTCTTCCTAATATTGGAAATTAGCTCTCTTTTTGCTTTGGCCTCTTCAGAACATTTTCATCACTAACGCGAATATAAAATCCTATTTACTTAATCTCTGTTGTCCTTTCGAGCCGGAGACGGCACATAGGGCAGAACCACAATCTCAAAAACAGAAACCTTGCGTGCCAAAGTGGCACATATTGTAGAAAGCACTGATCTAAAATATATGGCTATGTTTCAATAACAATACCTGTTACAATGACAGCTTGTCAAGCCATCAATCAACCTCCTTAGTCGCCTCGTACAACATCCCTGGAAGGTCACAGTGTTACTATTCTTTACTTCACTCATAATGAGGCCCCGGTAACACACATGAAATTTTACTTATTAGGGAAGTTTATATCATGAGGTATATTTTAATCACATTTAATCAAATCATCAAATAAAACATCTACAGGGAATTCTTGCCATACCCCCCCCCTCCTTCTTCCCCAATTCTCAATAGTCCCCACACATCCACACCACAAAATATAAACAAGAGAGATAATTCTTGTACTTGATGTATTTCTTTGATTATAGCCCTTACTTTGAAGATATTACTTACAATATTTTCATCATCATTTTATACGTGCAATCAAATGCGTATTTAGTTACAGTAAGATACAAGAATCGATGTTACTACAAGTTTGGCAGACCGATAGGTGCTCAGTGTTATCGAACATAAGGCTGACGATACGGTTGTTGTGTTGCTGTTAATATTTGTAAGCTGCTCCGGTAATTCTAAATGTAAAACACAAACAAGTCAGGAAATTTAACATCTGATGACTTTCACAACAGCGATAGTGACAGCTTGAATGGAACAGATTAAAACAAATAGCGTTAACATTAATGTGCACATTTAACATTTAATGTATACAAATATTACATTTACTTCTTTATGTCGGTTACATTTATACTTGTCTTATTACTACATCTTTGCTTTTTTGTTTAATTTTTTGTTATATTCGTTCGTCAGCTTTGACCTCTGACGAAGTCCCTAGAGACTAGGAACTGAATTTTGCGTGTTAATCCATTTTTCCCTGGCAGCCGTGTGTACAGGGGTCCCTCGCCGCACAAGCAGATATCTCCGACTTCGGAGCTACTCATATTTTTTTCCGTCGATGAGTAATTGTCGCTTCAATCCGGGCCTCGCTGCTAAGACCAGGGCTGGTTACCGCAGAGAGAAATCATAAATAAAAATCCCAACAGGTTCTGTCGTGATTTGAACCAACAACCTCTCTGTCTCGAAGTCGGCGTCTTGCCACTAGACAAACCTGTCCCCCTTTTGTTTAATTAAAAAAAAACGTAACATAAAGTATTGTAATGTAATGCACTACAATGTAATGTAGTGTTGTGATTTATTTACATATAGAAATATGACATAAGCTCATAGAGCAATGTTGTTCTTCCGCTTATCTCCCCGTGGAGTATGTCTTCAGCGAACACTTTCCAAGCAGTTCTCTTGTTTGCCATTCGCTTAAAATCGTGCCATGTCTTTCCCATCTTCTTCACCTCTACTTCCACCAGTCTTCTCCAGCCCTTCACCTTTGTCTCCTCCCCATGGGGATTCCAAATAGAAACTTGTTGTGTAATACTCTCAGTTGGCTTCCGTAGTGTGTGTCTTACCCAGCGCGATCGTCCTTTGTCTTATGCCTTTGATCACTTGTGTTTGGTACTTTCCAATATTTCTAGAGGTTTTGTCTTGCCATTTATATGTGTGTATTCTGCTCAACAAACATCCATTTATGGAAGTCGTGACTATTGTAATTTGTATGTTTAATCCAATTTCTATGTATTCAAGCGCAGTGAAGGTCCCTCTTATAGATGACATATAGAAGTATGTATAACAGATGTCTAACCAATACATTCATGATGTCTAACCAATACATTCATGATGTCTAACCAATACATTCATGATGTATAACCAATACATTCATGATGTCTAACCAATACATTCATGATGTCTAACCAATACATTCATGATGTCTAACCAATACATTCATGATGTCTAACCAATACATTCATGATGTCTAACCAATACATTCATGATGTCTAACCAATACATTCATGATGTCTAACCAATACATTCATGATGTCTAACCAATACATTCATGATGTCTAACCAATACATTCATGATGTCTAACCAATACATTCATCTACATCATTATTTGTGAAGGCACGACGAGATCTCTGTAGTGTTGTTATAGTAATGACAGACTTGTTATTGTAATTATATCTTGATCTTATTGTTCACAGCACGTCACATTTATTTTTACCGACTCTTAATTGTATTTGTTCATAAGGCATGTGGCATTTATTAACTTTCTCCGTACGTTTCGCCGCATAGTGCGTCACTCTCATTTTGATTAGTGTGAACCGTCATCAAACTATATTTTATTATATGGCTTGTTTTCATCTTGGTACTGTTGAGATCTACCCTTGATTAATTATTTTAAAAAAAATTCATATATAATGTGTTATATGTTAGATAAATATAAATGTGTATATTGACTTTTAAAACCATGAACAATTTTGTCTCTGAAATCTGTTCCGTTGCATCGATAAAAAGCTTCCGTACGGAAAGGGTTAATCATCAACATTATTCAACTTACGTTCATGAGGAATGTGAAACAACTAGAAATACTCTTAAAAACACTTCACGACACTAATGTTCATATTCTCATTGCTATACTCCTACTCTCTATCAACTTCTACTAATAACTTCTCAACTGACTTGAACTACAACTTAGAGATTCTAACTTCCTAACTAACTGGCTTCACTTTCTAATCTTAACTTTCTAACTGTCCTGACTATACTAACTGTCTAATCCTCCTTCCTGACTATACTAACTGTCTAATCCTCCTTCCTGACTAAACTAACTGTCTAATCCTCCTTCCTGACAAACTAACTCGAAATGTTGACTTTCTATTCCTGACTAATTCATCTCTGACTATATTAATCCTGACTGTCATCAAACCTATAGTGTTGAAGTTTAAATACTCCAACCACTCTCTTCGTCTAAAATTCAGCAGCCAATCAAAACTGTTGCCAAGTGACAATTTGCGCTCTTCTGGTCACTTGAGTTGGTCGCTGCTCTCAATTCTGTGACCGATACTTGAACTATCTCCTGGTTTGATGAAACCACCTTGTTTTCGTGAATATCCATGACCCATTTGTTAGATGACCACTCATTTATCATACGACCAAAGTCATGCGCTAGTCATGCGTCTATGGTCACTTCCACAACTATCTGTTGTTGTGGAATCGTGGACATTTCCATTAACTATTATGTCCAGGATAATTCTGGACCTTCCTACCTTAGCCTAGTGGATGTCATGCCTGAGGTCCCCACCCCTACAAACACCGCGCTATCTTCCGACTTCCACAACCTGCTGCGTGGAAAATTCCATGGACCCAAACTCTCAGTATAATTCTACTTTACCTTCCTCACCTGTGTGTGTCCACCACCCACTATAACTTTTACTCCCTTAACTTCGTCTGAACAACTTGTCATTCTTGAAAATTTCCATTCCTTAACTTTAAACTAATTACTGCTGTTCGCTACCATTTGTTACTGCTATTGTCTATTGAGAAGCGGGTAACAAGTAAGTTACCCGTCCCCATACTTTCACTAGTTTACTATTACATTGTAAACATGCTCGCTCTATCAATGACAGCACGTCTTCATTTAGTGTTTGTCAAGATGAAATATCTCACAGCGTGTCTGAAGTTCTTGTCTGAAGGGGTAGAGTTCGATCCCAACCGACGGCTTCCGATTTCACCCAGCCGTAAATGGGTACCGGATTTTTTTTCTGGGAAAGTAAAGCGGCACGGGCGTAATACCGACCACATTACCCCAAAAATCATGTGCTGAAGGTCTGTAAAATTTATGGTCGCTAACACCATATTCCCTATACGCCACTTGGTGTGACGGGGGTATTTTACTTTACTTTACTTTACTTTACTTATATCTGACTTATAGTAAAAGAAAGCAACAAGAATGGTCTCAGTCTGAATAGTAAGAAAACAGAAGTTATGGTCTTATCGAAGAAACAATCATCACCAGCATGCAGCATAAAAATAAACAGGACAAATCTGAAACAAGAGCAACATTTCAAATACCTGGGCACAATAATAACATCCGATGGAAAATGCACCACAAAATAATAAAAGCAGAATAGCTCAGAGCAAAATAGCATTTCAGAAAAGGAAAAATATTTTGCACAACAAATCTATGTCAATAGAAGTGAATTCATCGGTGCAATATAGAACCAATTCTGACCTATGGAAGCGAATCATGGACAGTAAACAAACAAATGAAAAGACGATTAGATGCCCCATAGATGGGATTTCTCAGAAGAAAGATACCAGGACAGGTAAAAGACCAATGTAGACATTCTCAAAGTGGCCAACACGAAAAGTGAGCTACTAAAATAAACATCAGAACAAAAAACAATCAGCATTTTTCAGGCACATCATGAGAGGAGGAAAGTTGGAATACTTGGTTACAATCTTCAAAATATTGGGAAAGAGAGATCGCGGACGACAAAGAGAGCAAATACTGGATACCTCGGTGTCATGGCATGGAAAACAGTCAACAACAGAACTGATACGATGCACTGTAGATAGAAGTTCGTGGAAGGACATAATTGCCACAGCCAATCGGTATGGCACATGATGGTGGTGATGATACCTGAAGTTAGAGAGAGGGAGAGAGAAAGAAAGAGAGAGAGAGAGAGAGAGAGAGAAGAGTGCATCACCTTAATTTCTATTCCAAAACATTGTCTAGGTACGAGTCGCGCAATCGCTCCCGACCCAGACACCGACCCAGACCCACGCCTGGCCCACGACCATGTTTGTACAGCTGGGATGGTAGGGGATAGAACTTTCCAGTTGAACATGAAAACTAGTCCCCACTCCCCAATGACGTCACAATGTGGCCTCTTTACGACAGGACATGAACACCAGCTTGTGAACGTGTTGCCATGGCAACTTCAAACTGTAAAAATCATACACAGATGGTCCCAGCATGCCCTGGAGCTGCAATAATCATTGCTAGTCTACCGCAATGTCAGTCAGTCAATGATCATCGTAATGGCTCAACGTATATCCCTAGACCGGCCATACGCTAATCTTACGGTCTGTTGTTTGATGTGAGACGGGGATAATCCGACGACTGTGTTTTATATGTTAGGAATTGGAGTAAAAAAAAAAACGATGTCCTAACATCATTTTTGACATCGATCGTCATTTTCAGGAGGACGTGAACTTCCGGTCAATATGGTGGATAGGCGGCAGGAACCATTGAAGGCTATGTATGAAAGTGTTCCTTGTTGCAGTTTCCTCATATTCCAAGTCCGGCTTGTTGTAGGAACTACTGAGTTAGGTGCTCTGTGCACACCGTGAGCTGTGTGTTTCATCCGCGTTGATCATGTTTCGATATTCCAATTGTTTACGATGAATGATGATATTGTACGGCAGGGAACAGTTGGCTGTGTTCACTTTCTGTGCGGTGTCGCCTTATGTCTTTTGGCGCGTGCTGAGACTGCTATGATGGGCACTACAGCTACCTTTCTTTGTTTGGGAGATGAGTTATTAATTCAGATGATTCCACTGGCACGAGCGGTTGAGCAATTATGGATTTTAATTCGTTTGTAGTGATACCGGGACCTTCCATAACCAAAGAACCGAATGTCAGTCTCTCTTTTCATATTATTATTTTTCCTCGCTTTCTTCTTCTCTGCCTCTCCTTCTATCCCCTGTCCCTCTATACCTAGCGCGTCTTCTCAAGTAAAATCAGACAGCCTGGAAGTGTCGTCAGAGCAAGAAAAAAATAACTGTGTATCTTAGTGAGACATTCTGTTCGATCCAATCACAGCCTAACCTATGAGCCATAGTCATAGACTGAGTGAGCTTAAAACACGTCCACTCATTTCCACTTGTCTGTATGTGTCATGATGTGTGTTTCCTGATGTGTATGGTGATGTATGTGGTGTGATGTGTGTGTCATGATGTATGTGTCGTTTCCTGATGTGTATGGTGATGTATGTGGTGTGATGTGTGTGTCTTGATGTAAGTGTCATGATGTGTGTTTCCTGATGTATGTGGTGTGATGTGTGTTTCCTGATGTATGTGTCATGATGTATGTTTCCTGATGTATGTGTCAAGATGTGTGTTTCCTGATGTGTATAGTGATGTATGTGGTGTGATGTGTGTGATGATGTGTGTTTCCTGATGTGTATGGTGATGTATGTGGTGTGATGTGTGTGTTATGATGTGTGTTTCCTGATGTGTATGGTGATGTATGTGGTGTGATGTGTGTGTTATGATGTGTGTTTCCTGATGTGTATGGTGATGTATGTGGTGTGATGTGTGTGTGTCATGATGTGTGTTTCCTGATCTATGTGTCATGATGTGTGTTTCCTGATGTGTATGGTGATGTATGTGGTGTGATGTGTGTGTCATGATGTGTGTTTCCTAATGTGTATGGTGATGTATGTGGTGTGATGTGTGTGTCTTAATGTATGTGTCATGATGTGTGTTTCCTGATGTGTGTTTCCTGATGTGTATGGTGACGTATGTGGTGTGATGTATATGTCATGATGTATGTGTCATGATGTGTGTTTCCTGATGTGTATGGTGATGTATGTGGTGTGATGTGTGTGTCTTGATGTAAGTGTCATTATGTGTGTTTCCTGATGTGTATGGTGATGTATGTGGTGTGATATGTGTGTCTTGATGTAAGTGTCATGATGTGTGTTTCCTGATGTGTATGTTGATGTATGTGGTGTGATGTGTGTGTCTTGATGTAAGTGTCATGATGTGTGTTTCCTGATGTGTAAAGTGATGTATGTGGTGTGATGTGTGTGTCTTGATGTATGTGTCATGATGTGTGTTACCTGATGTTAATGGTGATGTATGTGGTGTGATGTGTGTGTCTTGATGTAAGTGTCATGATGTGTGTTTCCTGATGTGTATGGTGATGTATGTGGTGTGATGTGTGTGTCTTGATGTAAGTGTCATGATGTGTGTTTCCTGATGTGTATGGTGATGTATGTGGTGTGATGTGTGTGTCTTGATGTATGTGTCATGATGTGTGTTTCCTGATGTTAATGGTGATGTATGTGGTGTGATGTGTGTGTCTTGATGTAAGTGTCATGATGTGTGTTTCCTGATGTGTATGGTGATGTATGTGGTGTGATGTGTGTGTCTTGATGTAAGTGTCATGATGTGTGTTTCCTGATGTGTATGGTGATGTATGTGGTGTGATGTGTGTGTCTTGATGTAAGTGTCATGATGTGTGTTTCCTGATGTTAATGGTGATGTATGTGGTGTGATGTGTGTGTCTTGACGTAAGTGTCATGATGTGTGTTTCCTGATGTGTATGGTGATGTATGTGGTGTGATGTGTGTGTCTTGATGTATGTGTCATGATGTGTGTTTCCTGATGTGTATGGTGATGTATGTGGTGTGATGTGTGTGTCTAGATGTATGTGTCGTGATGTGTGTGTCTTGATGTATGTGTCGTGAAATGGATGTCCTGATGTGTATGTCGTGATGTGTGTATGTGTGTATCGTAAATATCTGATCCTGATGTGTAAGTCGTGATGTGTATGTCGTGATTTTTTTTTTCATGATGTATCTGTGTCGTGATGTGTATGTTTTGATGTATGTGTCGTGAAATGGATGTCCTGATGTGTATGTCGTGATGTGTGTTTCGTAAATATCTGTGTCCTGATGTGTAAGTCGTGATGTGTAAGTCGTGATGTGTATGTCGTGATTTGTTTTTTTTTCGTGATGTATCTGTGTCGTGATGTGTATAGCCTGATGTGTGTGTGTCGTGATGTGTGTGTGTGTGTGTGTGTCGTGATGTAAGTGCCGTGATGTGTGTGTGTGTGTGTCTTGATGTGTGTGTTTGTCGTAAGGTTGTGTGTTGTGATGTGTGTGTATATCGTAACATATGTGCATGTGTCGTTAAGTGTGTGTCATGATGTGTGTATGTCGCCCTTTATAACAATGCCCTATATAAACATGTCTTATATACCCATGTCCTATACACACATGTCCTATATACCCATGCCTTATATACTCATGCCCTATATAACCATGTCCTATATAACCATGTCCTATATAAACATGACCTATATACCCAGGCCTTATATACCCATGCCCTATATAACCATGTCCTATATACCCAGGCCTTATATACCCATGCCCTATATAACCATATCCTATATAACCATGTCCTATATAACCATGTCCTATATAAACATGTCCTACATACCCATGTCCTATACAACCATGCCCTATATAACCATGTCCTATATAACCATATCCTATATAACCATGCCCTATATAACCATGTCCTATATAACCATATCCTATATACTCATGCCCTATATAACTATGCCCTATATAACCATATCCTATATACCCATGTCCTATATAACCATGCCCTATATAACCATATCCTTTATACCCATGCCCTATATAAACATGCCCTATATACCCATGTCCTATATAATCATGTCCTATATAACCATACCCTATATACCCATACCCTATATAACCATGCCCTATATAACCATACCCTATATACCCATACCCTATATAACCATGCCCTATATAACAATGTCCTATATAACCATGCCCTATATAACCATACCCTATATACCCATACCCTATATAACCATACCCTATATACCCATACCCTATATAACCATACCCTATATACCCATGTCCTATATAAACATGTCCTACATACCCATGTCCTATACAACCATGCCCTATATAACCATACCCTATATACCCATACCCTATATAACCATGCCCTATATAACAATGTCCTATATAACCGTGCCCTATATAACCATACCCTATATACCCATACCCTATATAACCATACCCTATATACCCATACCCTATATAACCATACCCTATATACCCATACCCTATATAACCATACCCTATATACCCATGCCCTATATCATCATCATCAAGTACCGGGCCTACTGGCGTAAGTGATCATATCTCTCCACAACTTTCGATCTCGGCAGCTATTTATCATTTCTGTTGTTGACCTTCTGCCAAGCCATTCTGTTAAGCAGTCTGTTATTTTTTTTCTCTTTGCTTCCCTCTATCTCTTGGTCCCTCAATTTTACCAGTTGTTACAATATATTCCAGTTGTTCTCTTCTCATGACATGGCCAAAAAATGAAGATTGTTTCTTCCTAATATTGGAAATTAGCTCTCTTCTTGCTTTGACCTCTCTCAGAACATCTTCATTACTCTTCTTAGTTGCCCATGGAACTCTCAACATTCTTCTGTAAAACCACATTTCTACAGACTCCAGTGATTTTCTTGTCTGTTGTCAGAAGAAAACAGAAAAGAGGATTGCAGCCTTTGAAGTGTGGATATATAGAAGAATAGGTAGTTTTGGATGGAAGTAAAAGAAAACAAACGATGAAGTCTTAAAACAACTAAAATGAAAAGAGAACTACTAAGCTCAATTCAAACAAGACAAATTAAATTGTTGGGGCATGTTAAACGACACAACAGCCTAATAAATGTAATATTGGAAGGGAAAATACAAGGTAAAAGAGGCAGAGGTAGACCAAGACCATGATTCGCATCCATACGTTAAGACTGGCTCTACGTAACATTTAAGAACTTTTTTTTCTTGTTTCTATTGCCAAAAGTGGATTGCATAGTATCTTCTCATTTTTTGGAAAGCTGCTTTTGCCTGAACCATTCTGCATCTCACCTCTTTTGTACATCTTCCGTCTGAGGTTAACAAAGTTCCCAAATATTTAAATTCATTTACCTGTTTTAATATTGTTCCACTTATCTTTATTTTGCACTGAGGTGATGTCTTTTTCTTTGTTGTTACCATTACCTCTATCTTTTTGCTATTAAGGCTGAGTCCTTTATTTTTGCTTTCTTTCACTATAATGTCCAACATTTCTTGTAACTCATTTTCACTCTTAGCGATTAAAACTGTACCATCAGAATACCTTAGATTATTTATATTATGACCTCCAATTGTTATTCCACGCATGTCCCTTATGGATCTTAAAATAATCTCACTATACATATTAAACAAATCTGGTGAGAGCACACAACCTTGACTAACACCCTGTTTTATTTGTTGAAACATTCCCAATTGGTTTCCAGTTCTTATGGCCGCTGTTTGTTGCCAGTACATGTTCTTTATTATTCTTAGATCTTTGCTGTCTACGTTTATGCTTTCTAAAATGTTGATTATTTCTTGGTGCTTTACTTTGTCAAATGCCTTGGTGTAATCTATAAAACATAGGTATAGATCTGTTTTCACCTCTATGACTCTTTCTACTAAAGATCTTATGATATAAATGGCATTGCTTGTTCCTTTATCTCTAACAAAACCACACTGTTCATAGCTAATTTCTGGACTGATTTTGTTTCGCACTCTTCGCATGATGATTCTTAGTAATATCTTAGTCATATGACTCATAAGGCTTATTGTGCGATGATCATCGCATTCAATCGCACCCGATTTCTTTGGTAGGGCTATGAATATTGATTTGAGCATGCCGTCTGGTATATATCCGCTGTTGTAGATATCATTCAATATTTTTGTTATTATTTCTATTCCAAAATCAGCTATGGCTTCAATCTCTTCTTTAGTTATATTATCTGGTCCAGGCGCTTTTCCTGCTTTCATATTGCGCAAGGCATCTTCCACTTCTTCTCTGAGTATTTCTGGTCCTTCTCCATTATCCTTAATATTTACTTCCATTCGTTCATCATTATATAGATCTTTAATGTATTCTGTCCATCGTTCCCTTATGTTTTCTTGATCAATCAACAGTTATCCTTTCTTTGATCTTAAACATCCAGTTTTGATTGCGTTTTATACCCTATATACCCATACCATATATAACCATACCCTATATACCCATGCCCTATATACCCATACCATATATAACCATACCCTATATACCCATACTCTATATAACCATATCCTATATACCCATACCCTATATACCCATGCTATATGTACCCATACTCTATATAACCGTACCCTATATAACCATACCCTATATACCCATACTCTATATAACTATACCCTATATAACCATACCCTATATACCCATGCTCTATATAACCATACCCTATATAACCATACCCTATATACCCATACTCTACATAACCATATCCTATATACCCATACCCTATATACCCATGCTATATGTACCCATACTCTATATAACTATACCCTATATAACCATACCCTATATACCCATACCCTATATACCCATGCTATATATATCCATACTCTATATAACTATACCCTATATAACTATACCCTATATACCCATACTCTATATACCCATATTCTATATAACCATACCCTATATACCCATACTCTATATAACCATATCCTATATACCCATACCCTATATACCCATGCTATATGTACCCATACTCTATATAACCGTACCCTATATAACCATACCCTATATACCCATACTCTATATAACTATACCCTATATAACCATACCCTATATACCCATACTCTATATAACTATACCCTATATAACCATACCCTATATACCCATACCCTATATAACCATACCCTATATAACCATACCCTATATACCCATACCCTATATAACCATACCCTATATACCCATACTCGATATAACCATACCCTATATAACCATACCCTATATACCCATTCTCTATTTAACCATACCCGATATACCCTTACTCTATATACCCATACTATATATACCAATACTCTATAGAACCATACCCTATATACCCATACTCTATATAACCATACCCTATATAACCATACCCTACATACCCATACTCTATATAACCATACCCTATATACCCATGCCCTATATACCCATGCCCTATACACCTATACCCTATATACCCATACTCTATATAACCATACCCTATAGAACCATACCCTATACACCCATACTCTATATAACCATACCCTATAGAACCATACCCTATATACCCATACTCTATATAACCATACCCTACATACCCATACTCTATATAACCATACCCTATATACCCATGCCCTATATACCCATGCCCTATACACCTATACCCTATACACCCATACTCTATATAACCATACCCTATAGAACCATACCCTATACACCCATACTCTATATAACCATACCCTATATAACCATACCCTATATACCCATACTCTATATAACCATACCCTATCTACCCATGCCCTATACACCCATACCCTATATACCCATACCCTATACACCCATACCCTATATACCCATACCCTATACACCCATACCCTATACACCCATACCCTATACACCCATACCCTATACACCCATACCCTATACACCCATACCCTATATACCCATACCCTATACACCCATACCCTATACACCCATACCCTATATACCCATACCCTATACACCCATACCCTATATACCTATACCCTATACACCCATACCCTATATAACACTTGTTTGTCGGAGGCCACTATAAGTAGAGTGGCTACAACAGGAAACAGCATAATTGTCTTATCTACATTGCCCACTATCAGCCTCATGTGATAGAAAAGACAAGCTAGCAATGATGACAAGTTATCAACCAAGTTATCTTCCAATGATACCGTAAACATATTAATAAATAAAATCCTGCATGAAGCCAGGATTACGTAAATTATCTCCCCTTGTGGCAAGTGGCTTAGTTTGAAGTTACAAAAGGTGGTGATGTTTTTCAATCAATAGACGAAAGAGAGTTAGACCAGAAGACATTTGCTCCACGGTTTCTGATAGTGAGAGCTATACTAGGCAGAGACCATACATCCATAAGCGAGTATAGAGACAATTACTTTGTAGAATATCTATGACATATTGTTGAGAATAGACAATAACTTCATCATCATCATCATCATCATCATCATCATCATCATCATCATCATCATCGTCGTCGAGTGCCATCTCCGCAACAAAAGTTGGCTACCATGGAGCGTCATTCTGCTCTGTCTCTTCCTTTGATGGTGCAGGTTGTCATAGGCTGGCTTGTCTATCTTTTGAATGTACTCGTCCATGTTAGTCTTGGTCTACCTCTGCCTCTTTTACCTTGCATTTTCCCTTCCAATATTACATTTATTAGGCTGTTGTGTCTTTTAATATGCCCCAACAATTTAATTTGTCTTGTTTGAATTGTGTTTAGTAGTTCTCTTTTCATTTTAGTTGTTTTAAGACTTCATCGTTTGTTTTCTTTTCTTTCCATCCAATTCTACCTATTCTTCTATAAATCCACATTTCAAAGGCTTCAATTTTCTGTTCTGTTTTCTTGTCTAATGTCCATGTTTCTGCACTATACAGAAATATTGAGAAGATGTAACATTTTGCTATTCTTAGTTTTAGTTGTGATGTTATTTGTTTTGATGTTAGTATATTTTTCATGGCATTAAAATTACTTTTTGCCACACCTATTCTTTTGTTTATTTCAGTTGTACATTTTCCATCACTGGTTATAGTATGTCCAAGGTAGTTGTAGTTCTGAACTGTCTCCAGATGTATTCCTTCACTTTTTATATCCACTTGTAGGTCCTGAGAAATTTCTTTGTTTATGATCATAGTTTTAGTCTTTTTGATATTCATATCTAGTCCATATATTTTACTTGTTCAAGTACTCTAGATATTTCTTGCATATCGAGAACACAAGCATGGACACTACCAGACAACGAGACTATCACGAGTACACCTTATTCTTGTCCACTGCCTGAGTGCCGCCCTCTCCTCCCGCTGTAATGTCCCCCCTCCCACGCTCCGCGCATGAAACTTGTTGGTTGTGGACACAGCCCGGCAGTTCATCTCTGTGCCAGCGCTCGATCCTAGACCTTGGATACGTTCATCTTTTTCCTGACCACCAGGATTTGCTGGCGAACAGGCGCTCTCATTAACCACGCTACGAAGTAGACAGGTATTTCAAGCTACCAGCGCTATCTACGTCATTTAGACGATTAGTCGTAAAGTTGTGTCGTGTGTTTCGAAGGAAATGTTTCAAACAGATGGGCTACGAGAGTGAATATTTCAAACTGACGATGAAAATGACAGTTTCAAGTAGAATGGGCTATGAGAGTGAATGTTTCAAATAGACGATGATAGTGAATGTTTCAAATAGCCGGTGAGAGTGAGTGTTTCAAATAGATTGGGCTTTGAGAGTGAATGTTTCAAGTAGACGATGATAGTGAATGTTTCAAATGGACGATGAGAGTAATTGTTTGAAATAGACTTGGCTATTAGAGTGAATGCTTAAAATACACGATGAGAGTGAATGTTTCAGGTAGGCGATGACAGTGAATGTTTCAAATATAATGGTTATGAGAGTGAATGTTTCAGGTAGACGATGACAGTGAATGTTTCAAATATAATGGTTATGAGAGTGAATGTTTCAGGTAGACGATGACAGTGAATGTTTCAAATATAATGGTTATGAGAGTGAATGTTTCAAACAGACGATGACAGTTAATATTTCAAATAGACTATGAGAGTGAATGTTTCAGATAGGGGATGAGAGTGAATGTTTCAAATAGGCGATGAGAGTGAATGTTTCAAATAGCTGATGAAAGTGAATGTTTCAAATTGTTGATGAGAGTGAATGTTTCAAATTGATTATGAGAGTGAATGTTTCAATGTATTATGAGAGTGAATGTTTCAAATGTATTATGAGAGTGAATGTTTCAAATAGGCGATGAGAGTGAATGTTTCAAATAGACTATGAGAGTGAATGTTTCAAATAGCTGATGAGAGTGAATGTTTTAAATTGATTATGAGAGTGAATGTTTCAAATGTATTATGAGAGTGAATGTATTAGAGTGAATGTTTCAAATAGACGATGAGAGTGAATGTTTCGAATAGACAATGAGAGTGAATGTTTCAAATATAATGAGCTATTAGAGTGAATGTTTCAAATAGACGATGAGAGTGAATGTTTCAAATAGACGATGAGAGTGAATGTTTCAAATAGATTGGGCTATGAGAGTGAATGTTTCATGTAGACGATGATAGTGAATGTTTCTACTGGACGGTGAGAGTAAATGTTTCAAATAGAATTGGCTATTAGAGTGAATGTTTAAAACACCCGATGAGAGAGAATGTTTCAGGTAGGCGATGAGAGTGAATGTTTCAAATATAGTTGGCTATGAGAGTCAATGTTTCAAATAGAATTGGCTACAAGAGTGAACGTTTCAAGTAGAATGGGCTATGAGAGTGAATGTTTCAAATATAATTGGCTTTAAGAGTGAAAACAGGGTGTTAGACAAAGTTGTGTGCTGTCACCAGGTTTGTTTAATATTTATAGTGAGATTATTTTAGGATCCATAAGGGGCATGCGTGGAATAACAATTGGGGGTCATAATATAAATAATCTAAGGTATGCTGATGATACAGTATTAATTAGAGTGAAAATGAGTTACAAGAAATGTTGGACATTATAGTGAAAGAAAGCAAAATTAAAGGACTCAGCCTTAATAGCAAAAAGACAGAAGTGCAAGAAAAGACAGTAACAACAAAGAAAAATACATCACCTCAGTGCAGAATAAAGACAAGTGGAACAATATTAAAACAGGTAAATGAATTTAAATATTTGGGAACTTTGTTAACCTCAGACGGAAGATGTACAAAGGAGGTGAGGTGCAGAGTGGCTCAGGCAAAAGCAGCTTTCCAAAAAATGAGGAAGATACTATGCAATCCATTTTTGACAATAGAAACAAAAAAAAGAGTTCTTAAATGTTATGTAGGGCCAGTCTTAACATATGGATGTGAATCATGGACAATAGGACAACAGACAAGAAAATCACTGAAGTCTGTAGAAATGTTGTTTTACAGAAGAATGTTGAGAATATCATAAGGGTGTCCGGTTAGCGCAATCGATAGGCGGTTGGCTTACCACGGCAACAGCCGGGGTTCGTACCCTGGCGAGGACACCTGGGTTTTACTAATTCCCTAAAAATTAGTACCTCTGAAGTCGGAGTAAATCTGCCTGCATGGCGAGGGGCATCCTGTAATGGGATAAAACAGACTTTACACGCAAAATTCAGTCCCACAAAATTGAGTGGGTGGGACTTCGTCAGTCATTTTCCACGATACAAGTACCAAAAACAGTAAAGTACCCCCGTCACGCCAAGTGGCATGTAGGGGATATGGGCATGTAGGGGATATGGTGTTAGTGACCATAAGTTTTACAGACCTTCGGCACATTGGGGTAATGTGGTCGGTACCCATTAAAGGCTGAGTGAACCGGAAGCCGTCGGTTGGGATCGAACCATACCTCTTGTCCTTCATAGTCCAGTTCACTAACCACTGAGCTATCGCGGCTCCTAATACAAGTACAAGTGACTCATATATTTTCCCCTCGGAGAGTCTCAGTACATTACTGCTATGTAGTTAGATGTAGTTAGTACCGCTATGTAGAAGAACATTGATGAGAGAGGCAAGAGCAGCAGGTATCTGCTCCCTCAATGAGATAGAGCTGCTTGCACAGAACAGAGACAAATGGCAAGATTTGATAAAATATCTTTAAAAGAATTGAAAACTGCTAGAACAAAAATTAAGATAAGAGAAGGAGTACTTTAGTCTACGCCTTGTGGGCCGGCTACGGCTCGAAAGGTTAAAAGATAGATAGTTACATTTCTGTGTTTATCTATATATTCTTGTGTTATGTTTATTGTTCCAGCTGAAGGCCTACTTGGCCAAAACGTTGTTCTGCTTTTGTTTTATTCCTCACCTACATAAGACCGTAACCATATGCCATTTTTCCATTTAAAAAAATCATTCTAATCTTCAGCTTTTTAGCAGCTTCGTATTTTTTTTTGCCTTCACTCCTCAAGAGAACCTAGTAGCATTGTATAGAATCATTATCAGGTGACGTGTCCTTCGCAGTACGTTACATTCACCACAGCTCGTCTGAAAGAATCTTTGCTTTATCCAGATCTCCCACTGAACGTTACATTCACCACAGATCGTCTGAAAGAATCTTTGCTTTAGTCAGATCTCCCACAGAACGTTACATTCACTACAGCCCGTCTGAAAGAATCTTTGCTTTATCCAGATCTCCCACAGAACGTTACATTCACTACAGCCCGTCTGAAATAATCTTTGCTTTAACCAGATCTCCCACAGAACTTTACATTCACTACAGCCCGTCTGAACGAGTCTTTGCTTTAGCCAGATCTCCCACAGAACGTTACATTCACCACAGCCCGTCTGAAAGAGTCTTTGCTTTGGTCAGATCTTCCACAGAACGTTACATTCACCACAGATCGTCTGAAAGAATCTTTGCTTTAGTCAGATCTCCCACAGAACGGTACATTCACTACAGTCCGTCTGAAAGAATCTTTGCTTTGGTCAGATCTCCCACTGAACGTTACATTCACTACAGTCCGTCTGAAAGAATCTCTGTCTCTAGCCATATCTCCCACAGAACGGTACATTCACTACAGCCCGTCTAAAAGAGTCTTTGCTTTAGCCAGATCTCCCACAGAACGTTACATTCACTACAGCCCGTCTGAAAGAGTCTTTGCTTTAGCCAGATCTCCCACAGAACGTTACATTCACTACAGCCCGTCTGAAAGAGTCTTTGCTTTAGCCAGATCTTCCACAACTTCTATTGTCATGTTCAAGGTCTCCTTGATGTATTGAAGGCATCTTCTTCTTGGTCTGCCCTGATGCGTCGCCCATGAGCCACACCTTCCATTATTGTTATTTCCAGCCTGCTGTGTCTTTTGGTAGACGTCCGTGGTTGGTGAGCTTGGCTTCACACGCGCGAGGTCCGTGGTTGGTGAGCTTGGCTTCACACCCGCGAGGTCCGTGGTTGGTGAGCTTGGCTTCACACCCGCGAGGTCCGTGGTTGGTGAGCTTGGCTTCGCACCCGCGTCGTCCGTGGTTGGTGAGCTTGGCTTCGCACCCGCGAGGTCCGGGGATCGAGTCCCCCGAGCGCGGTTTATAAAGATATCACGACTCATGGGATTACCGTCCTCAGGACCGCGTCTCTCGTCGGAAGGTAATGGCAAACCACTGGCGTATATTGCCTAGATAATTACACAACCAACAAATGAATGGCGAACCACTGGCGTATATTGCCTAGATAATTACACAACCAACTAATGAATGGCAAACCACTGGCGTATATTGCCTAGATAATTACACAACCAACTAATGAATGGCAAACCACTGGCGTATATTGCCTAGATAATTACACAACCAACAAATGAATGGCGAACCACTGGCGTATATTGCCTAGATAATTACACAACCAACAAATGAATGGCGAACCACTGGCGTATATTGCCTAGATAATTACACAGCCAACAAATGAATGGCGAACCACTGGCGTATATTGCCTTGATAATTATGAGCCAACAAATGAATGGCAAACCACTGGCGTATATTGCCTAGATAATTACATAGCCAACAAATGAATGGCAAACCACTGGCGTATATTGCCTAGATAATTACACAACCAACTAATGAATGGCAAACCACTGGCGCATATTGCCTAGATAATTACACAGCCAACAAATGAATGGCGAACCACTGGCGTATTTTGCCTAGATAATTACACAGCCAACTAATGAATGGCGAACCACTGGATATTTTGCCTAGATAATTACACAACCAACTAATGAATGGCAAACCACTGGATATTTTGCCTAGATAATTACACAACCAACTAATGAATGGCAAACCACTGGCGTGTATTGCCTAGATAATTACACAGCCAACAAATGAATGGCAAACCACTGGCGTATTTTGCCTAGATAATTACACAACCAACTAATGAATGGCGAACCACTGGCGTATATTGCCTAGATAATTACACAGCCAACAATTGAATGGCAAACCATTGGCGTATTTTGCCTAGATAATTACACAGCCAACAAATGAATGGCGAACCACTGGATATTTTGCCTAGATAATTACACAGCCAACAAATGAATGGCAAACCACTGGCGTATTTTGCCTAGATAATTACACAACCAACAAATGAATGGCAAACCACTGGCGTATATTGCCTAGATAATTACACAGCCAACAAATGAATGGCAAACCACTGACGTATATTGCCTAGATAATTACACAACCAACTAATGAATGGCAAACCACTGGCGTATATTGCCTAGATAATTACACAGCCAACAAATGAATGGCAAACCACTGGCGTATATTGCCTAGATAATTACACAGCCAACAAATGAATGGCAAACCACTGGCGTATATTGCCTAGATAATTACACAGCCAACAAATGAATGGCAAAGCACTGGCGTATATTGCCTAGATAATTACACAAGCAACAAATGGGGTAATATCAACGTTCTGTAAATGATATATTACTAGTTTTTTTGTTTGTTTACTTTTTCTTCTTCTTATTCTATAATTCCTCTGCTGCCGTTGTCCTCGAGGGGAGATACAATCTGCGATTCTTTGCTCTTCTGTTGGCCTCTTCTGGTGTTATCCCTCCTAGTGACTCTAGTATTCCCTTTATCCATCTCTTTCTCGATCTTCCTCTTAATCTGGCATTTTCGTAGCATTTATTTATGGCTCTTTGAGTCATTGTTAGTGCTTTTTGTCTTGTTATGTGGCCGAACCAATTTATCTGTTGTTTTTTATATGTATTAGATGACTGGTTAAATTTCGAGTTTTTTTTATACCACACATATTTATGGTTGCAATTTTCTTTACGTTATGTCTGTATGATCGTGATTGTTTCTCCATTACTTTTTTGACTGGGCCATAGCATTTGAACGTCGTCTGTAGATCGGTGTTTAGAAGCCAGTTCTTTTTTTTTTTTTTTTTTACTCTTTCAGCACGGAATGTTTTTATCAAAGCAGCGGAAGAGATTTCAGAGACAAAACTTTTCATGGTCTTTAATATCAATCTGACTGTTTATATGTGTCTAACTTGTATATGTCATAATATGTGTCTAACTTGTATATGTCATAATATGTATCTAACTTGTATATGTAATAATATGTGTCTAACTTGTATATGTAATAATATGTGTCTAACTTGTATAATAATATGTGTCTAACTTGTATATGTCATAATATGTGTCTAACTTGTATATATAATAATATGTATCTAACATGTATATGTCATAATATGTATCTAACTTGTATATGTCATAATATGTGTCTAACTTGTATATGTAATAATATGTATCTAACTTGTATATGTAATAATATGTATGTAACTTGTATATGTAATAATATGTGTCTAACTTGTATATGTAATAATATGTGTCTAACTTGTATATGTAATAATATGTTCTAACTTATACATGTAATAATATGTATCTAACTTGTATATGTAATAATATGTGTCTAACTTGTATATGTAATAATATGTATCTAACTTGTATATGTAATAATATGTATCTAACGTGTATATGTAATAATATGTAACTAACTTGTATATGTAATAATATGTATCTAACTTGTATATGTAATAATATGTATCTAACTTGTATATGTAATAATATGTGTCTAACATGTATATGTAATAATATGTGTCTAACTTGTATATGTCATAATATGTGTCTAACTTGTATATGTAATAATATGTATCTAACTTGTATATGTAATAATATGTATGTAACTTGTATATGTAATAATATGTGTCTAACTTGTATATGTAATAATATGTGTCTAACTTGTATATGTAATAATATGTGTCTAACTTGTATATGTAATAATATGTGTCTAACTTGTATATGTAATAATATGTATCTAACTTGTATATGTAATAATATGTGTCTAACTTGTATATGTAATAATATGTGTCTAACTTGTATATGTAATAATATGTGTCTAACTTGTATATGTAATAATATGTGTCTAACTTGTATATGTAATAATATGTGTCTAACTTGTATATGTAATAATATGTGTCTAACTTGTATATGTAATAATATGTGTCTAACTTGTATATGTAATAATATGTGTCTAACTTGTATATGTAATAATATGTGTCTAACTTGTATATGTAATAATATGTGTCTAACTTGTATATGTAATAATATGTGTCTAACTTGTATATGTAATAATATGTGTCTAACTTGTATATGTAATAATATGTGTCTAACTTGTATATGTAATAATATGTGTCTAACTTGTATATGTAATAATATGTGTCTAACTTGTATATGTAATAATATGTATCTAACTTGTATATGTAATAATATGTGTCTAACTTGTATATGTAATAATATGTGTCTAACTTGTATATGTAATAATATGTGTCTAACTTGTATATGTAATAATATGTGTCTAACTTGTATATGTAATAATATGTGTCTAACTTGTATATGTAATAATATGTGTCTAACTTGTATATGTAATAATATGTGTCTAACTTGTATATGTAATAATATGTGTCTAACTTGTATATGTAATAATATGTGTCTAACTTGTATATGTAATAATATGTGTCTAACTTGTATATGTAATAATATGTGTCTAACTTGTATATGTAATAATATGTGTCTAACTTGTATATGTAATAATATGTGTCTAACTTGTATATGTAATAATATGTGTCTAACTTGTATATGTAATAATATGTGTCTAACTTGTATATGTAATAATATGTGTCTAACTTGTATATGTAATAATATGTGTCTAACTTGTATATGTAATAATATGTGTCTAACTTGTATATGTAATAATATGTGTCTAACTTGTATATGTAATAATATGTATCTAACTTGTATATGTAATAATATGTGTCTAACTTGTATATGTAATAATATGTGTCTAACTTGTATATGTAATAATATGTGTCTAACTTGTATATGTAATAATATGTGTCTAACTTGTATATGTAATAATATGTGTCTAACTTGTATATGTAATAATATGTGTCTAACTTGTATATGTAATAATATGTGTCTAACTTGTATATGTCATAATATGTGTCTAACTTGTATATGTAATAATATGTGTCTAACATGTATATGTAATAATATGTGTCTAACTTGTATATGTAATAATATGTGTCTAACTTGTATATGTAATAATATGTGTCTAACTTGTATATGTAATAATATGTATCTAACTTGTATATGTAATAATATGTGTCTAACTTGTATATGTAATAATATGTGTCTAACTTGTATATGTAATAATATGTGTCTAACTTGTATATGTAATAATATGTGTCTAACTTGTATATGTAATAATATGTGTCTAACTTGTATATGTAATAATATGTGTCTAACTTGTATATGTAATAATATGTATCTAACTTGTATATGTAATAATATGTATGTAACTTGTATATGTAATAATATGTGTAACTTGTATATGTAATAATATGTGTCTAACTTGTATATGTAATAATATGTGTCTAACTTGTATATGTAATAATATTTGTCTAACTTGTATATGTAATAATATGTGTCTAACATGTATATGTAATAATATGTATCTAACTTGTATATGTAATAATATGTGTCTAACTTGTATATGTCATAATATGTGTCTAACTTGTATATGTAATAATATGTGTCTAACTTGTATATGTAATAATATGTGTCTAACTTGTATATGTAATAATATGTGTCTAACTTGTATATGTAATAATATGTGTCTAACTTGTATATGTAATAATATGTGTCTAACTTGTATATGTAATAATATGTGTCTAACTTGTATATGTAATAATATGTGTCTAACTTGTATATGTAATAATATGTGTCTAACTTGTATATGTAATAATATGTGTCTAACTTGTATATGTAATAATATGTGTCTAACTTGTATATGTAATAATATGTGTCTAACTTGTATATGTAATAATATGTGTCTAACATGTATATGTCATAATATGTGTCTAACTTGTATATGTAATAATATGTGTCTAACTTGTATATGTAATAATATGTGTCTAACATGTATATGTCATAATATGTGTCTAACTTGTATATGTAATAATATGTGTCTAACATGTATATGTCATAATATGTGTCTAACTTGTATATGTAATAATATGTGTCTAACATGTATATGTCATAATATGTGTCTAACTTGTATATGTAATAATATGTGTCTAACTTGTATATGTAATAATATGTGTCTAACATGTATATGTCATAATATGTGTCTAACATGTATATGTCATAATATGTGTCTAACATGTATATGTCATAATATGTGTCTAACTTGTATATGTAATAATATGTGTCTAACATGTATATGTCATAATATGTGTCTAACATGTATATGTCATAATATGTGTCTAACATGTATATGTCATAATATGTGTCTAACATGTATATGTCATAATATGTGTCTAACATGTATATGTCATAATATGTGTCTAACATGTATATGTCATAATATGTGTCTAACATGTATATGTCATAATATGTCTAACTTTGAATGTACAATAGAAGAACACTTGTGTTTTATCTTCATGGAAAGTCACAAATGAACAAATAACCTAAAGTATCTTTGATAAGGAACTGTGAGTGGTGTAGGTTTGAGTGTTTTGGTGTCACTAGGTGGTGCCACCGGAGTCAGAACATTTCCATATCTGCTCCTCCTAGTTTAGTTGCCCATAGGTATATGGTGGATAGGCGGCGGGAACAATTGAAGGCTATGCATGAAAAGTGTTCCTTGTTGCAGTTTCCTCATATTCCAAGTCCGGCTTGTTGTAGGAGCTACTGAGTTAAGTGCTCTGTGCACACCGTGAGCTGTGTGTCTCATCCGTTTTGATCATGTTTCGATATTCCAATTGTTTAGGATGAATGATGATATCATATGGCAGGGAACAGTTGGCTGTGTTCACTTTCTGCGCGGTTTCGCCTTGTCTTTTGGCGTGTGCTGAGACTGCTACGATGTGGATTACAGTTACCTTTCTTTGTTTGGGAGATGAGATATTAATTCGGATGATTATGCTGGCACGGACGGTTGAGCAATTATGGATTTTAACTCGTTTGCAGCGATACCGGGGCCTTCCATAACCAAATAACCAAATATAATAGCGGTTCGTGCTGAAGTCGGATGTTTCGGGCCGAAAGGCTGAAATATCACAGTTATACTGCAAACCACTACATAACGCAGACACGCCCACTTAACGTCCTTTCCTTGGTGGATGATGAAGATGTGTACTCGTTTACTCATCGGGCGAACGCAAGCAAGCAAGTACAACAGCGGTTCTGTAATTGACGCATGTGTAGTATGTTAGTGAGACCGAAGTAATGAACCATAGAAACAGTACTTCAACAAAGCCTCATACAGCAGGAGATCAGTGAAGCGATCAGCCTCAATCAACAAAGCCTCATACAGCAAGAGGTCAGTGAAGCGATCAGCCTCAATCAACAAAGCCTCATACAGCAAGATGTCACTGAAACGATCAGCCTCAATCAACAAAGCCTCATACAGTAAGAGGTAACTGAAGCAATCAGCCTCAATAAACAAAGCCTCATACAGCAAGAGGTCAGTGAAGCGATCAGCCTCAATCAACAAAGCCTCATACAGCAAGAGATCAGTGAAGCGATCAGCCTCAATCAACAAAGCCTCATACAGTAAGAGGTAACTGAAGCAATCAGCCTCAATCAACAAAGCCTCATACAGCAAGAGGTCAGTGAAGCGACCAGCCTCAATCAACAAAGCCTCATACAGCAAGATGTCACTGAAACGATCAGCCTCAATCAACAAAGCCTCATACAGCAAGAGATCACTGAAACGATCAGCCTCAATCAACAAAGCCTCATACAGCAAGAGGTCAGTGAAGCGATCAGCCTCAATCAACAAAGCCTCATACAGCAAGATGTCACTGAAACGATCAGCCTCAATCAACAAAGCCTCATACTGTAAGAGGTAACTGAAGCAATCAGCCTCAATCAACAAAGCCTCATACAGCAAGAGGTCAGTGAAGCGATCAGCCTCAATCAACAAAGCCTCATACAGCAGGAGATCAGTGAAGCGATCAGCCTCAATCAACAAAGCCTCATACAGCAAGATGTCACTGAAACGATCAGCCTCAATCAACAAAGCCTCATACAGCAAGAGGTCAGTGAAGCGATCAGCCTCAATCAACAAAGCCTCATACAGCAAGATGTCACTGAAACGATCAGCCTCAATCAACAAAGCCTCATACAGTAAGATGTCACTGAAGCGATCAGCCTCAATCAACAAAGCCTCATACAGCAAGATGTCACTGAAACGATCAGCCTCAATCAACAAAGCCTCATACAGCAAGATGTCACTGAAGCAATCAGCCTCAATCAACAAAGCCTCATACAGCAAGAGATCACTGAAACGATCAGCTTCAATCAACAAAGCCTCATACAGCAAGAGGTCAGTGAAGCGATCAGCCTCAATCAACAAAGCCTCATACAGCAAGATGTCAATTAAACGATCAGCCTCAATCAACAAAGCCTCATACAGCAAGATGTCACTGAAACGATCAGCCTCAATCAACAAAGCCTCATACAGCAAGAGGTCAGTGAAGCGATCAGCCTCAATCAACAAAGCCTCATACAGCAAGAGGTCAGTGAAGCGATCAGCCTCAATCAACAAAGCCTCATACAGCAAGATGTCACTGAAACGATCAGCCTCAATCAACAAAGCCTCATACAGTAAGAGGTAACTGAAGCGATCAGCCTCAGTCAACAAAGCCTCATACAGCAAGAGATCAGTGAAGCGATCAGCCTCAATAAACAAAGCCTCATACAGCAAGAGGTCACTTAAGCGATCAGCATCATGTTGCCTCCAAGAGCATCGGCTACGCAGATGACAAAAAAATAGGCTGTGGGGGAAAAAAACCCCAAAGAAACAAAAGGATAGCAACTCCAAATAAACTTCCGATCTAACGACAAAGGTCGCCTAGCATGTGACTGCCGACCAGCAAGCTTCAGGTACCGGAAGTGACGAAAGTTCTCCCGACCGACACGACTTTGGGGCTCAGCCAGTTTCTGTAAATCGATACTAAGGTGGGGCGGCTTGGCGTGATACCGACCAGATCGTCCATGAAATATGACGATTGCCATTGAAAGAAGTACAGACACTTAAACAATATTCCCTATATGCCTTACAACGTCAAGGGAATCCATTACTTACATGACGGTCTCTTCCTGGTCTGCGACACAAAGGTCCATGTCGCAGTTTCATGACACCAAAGGTCAATGTCGCAGTTTCATGACACAAAAGGTCCATGTCGCAGTTTCATGACACCAAAGGTCCATGTCGCAGTTTCATGACACCAAAGGAAACAAGTCGCAGTTTCATGACACCAAAGGAAACAAGTCGCAGTTTCATGACACCAAAGGAAACAAGTCGCAGTTTCATGACACCAAAGGAAACAAGTCGCAGTTTCATGACACCAAAGGAAACATGTCGCAGTTTCATGACACCAAAGGAAACAAGTCGCAGTTTCATGACACCAAAGGAAACATGTCGCAGTTTCATGACACCAAAGGAAACAAGTCGCAGTTTCATGACACCAAAGGAAACATGTCGCAGTTTCATGACACCAAAGGAAACATGTCGCAGTTTCATGACACCAAAGGAAACATGTCGCAGTTTCATGACACCAAAGGAAACATGTCGCAGTTTCATGACACCAAAGGTCAATGTCGCAGTTTCATAACACCAAAGGAAACATGTCGCAGTTTCATGACACCAAAGGAAACATGTCGCAGTTTCATGACACCAAAGGAAACAAGTCGCAGTTTCATGACACCAAAGGTCCATGTCGCAGTTTCATGACACCAAAGGAAACAAGTCGCAGTTTCATGACACCAAAGGAAACATGTCGCAGTTTCATAACACCAAAGGAAACATGTCGCAGTTTCATGACACCAAAGGTCCATGTCGCAGTTTCATGACACCAAAGGAAACATGTCGCAGTTTCATGACACCAAAGGAAACATGTCGCAGTTTCATGACACCAAAGGAAACATGTCGCAGTTTCATGACACCAAAGGAAACATGTCGCAGTTTCATGACACCAAAGGAAACAAGTCGCAGTTTCATGACACCAAAGGAAACAAGTCGCAGTTTCATGACACCAAAGGAAACAAGTCGCAGTTTCATGACACCAAAGGAAACAAGTCGCAGTTTCATGACACCAAAGGAAACATGTCGCAGTTTCATGACACCAAAGGAAACATGTCGCAGTTTCATGACACCAAAGGAAACATGTCGCAGTTTCATGACACCAAAGGTCCATGTCGCAGTTTCATGACACCAAAGGAAACAAGTCGCAGTTTCATGACACCAAAGGTCCATGTCGCAGTTTCATGACACCAAAGGTCCATGTCGCAGTTTCATGACACCAAAGGAGACATGTCGCAGTTTCATGACACCAAAGGAAACATGTCGCAGTTTCATGACACCAAAGGAAACAAGTCGCAGTTTCATGACACCAAAGGAAACAAGTCGCAGTTTCATGACACCAAAGGAAACAAGTCGCAGTTTCATGACACCAAAGGAAACATGTCGCAGTTTCATGACACCAAAGGAAACATGTCGCAGTTTCATGACACCAAAGGTCCATGTCGCAGTTTCATGACACCAAAGGTCCATGTCGCAGTTTCATGACACCAAAGGAAACATGTCGCAGTTTCATGACACCAAAGGAAACAAGTCGCAGTTTCATGACACCAAAGGAAACAAGTCGCAGTTTCATGACACCAAAGGAAACATGTCGCAGTTTCATGACACCAAAGGAAACAAGTCGCAGTTTCATGACACCAAAGGAAACATGTCGCAGTTTCATGACACCAAAGGAAACAAGTCGCAGTTTCATGACACAAAAGGAAACAAGTCGCAGTTTCATGACACCAAAGGAAACATGTCGCAGTTTCATGACACCAAAGGTCAATGTCGCAGTTTCATGACACCAAAGGTCAATGTCGCAGTTTCATGACACCAAAGGTCCATGTCGCAGTTTCATGACACCAAAGGTCCATGTCGCAGTTTCATGACACCAAAGGAAACATGTCGCAGTTTCATGACACCAAAGGAAACATGTCGCAGTTTCATGACACCAAAGGTCAATGTCGCAGTTTCATGACACCAAAGGTCCATGTCGCAGTTTCATGACACCAAAGGAAACATGTCGCAGTTTCATGACACCAAAGGAAACATGTCGCAATTTCATGACACCAAAGGTCCATGTCGCAGTTTCATGACACCAAAGGAAACATGTCGCAGTTTCATGACACCAAAGGAAACATGTCGCAATTTCATGACACCAAAGGTCCATGTCGCAGTTTCATGACACCAAAGGTCCATGTCGCAGTTTCATGACACCAAAGGAAACAAGTCGCAGTTTCATGACACCAAAGGAAACATGTCGCAGTTTCATGACACCAAAGGAAACATGTCGCAGTTTCATGACACCAAAGGAAACATGTCGCAATTTCATGACACCGAAGGAAACAAGTCGCAGTTTCATGACACCAAAGGAAACAAGTCGCAGTTTCATGACACAAAAGGAAACATGTCGCAGTTTCATGACACCAAAGGAAACATGTCGCAGTTTCATGACACCAAAGGAGACATGTCGCAGTTTCATGACACCAAAGGAAACATGTCGCAGTTTCATGACACCAAAGGAAACATGTCGCAGTTTCATGACACCAAAGGAAACAAGTCGCAGTTTCATGACACCAAAGGTCCATGTCGCAGTTTCATGACACCAAAGGAAACATGTCGCAGTTTCATGACACCAAAGGTCCATGTCGCAGTTTCATGACACCAAAGGAAACATGTCGCAGTTTCATGACACCAAAGGTCCATGTCGCAGTTTCATGACACCAAAGGAAACAAGTCGCAGTTTCATGACACCAAAGGTCCATGTCGCAATTTCATGACACCAAAGGAAACAAGTCGCAGTTTCATGACACCAAAGGAAACATGTCGCAGTTTCATGACACCAAAGGAAACATGTCGCAGTTTCATGACACCAAAGGAAACATGTCGCAGTTTCATGACACCAAAGGTCAATGTCGCAGTTTCATGACACCAAAGGTCCATGTCGCAGTTTCATGACACCAAAGGAAACATGTCGCAGTTTCATGACACCAAAGGAAACATGTCGCAATTTCATGACACCAAAGGTCCATGTCGCAGTTTCATGACACCAAAGGAAACATGTCGCAGTTTCATGACACCAAAGGAAACATGTCGCAATTTCATGACACCAAAGGTCCATGTCGCAGTTTCATGACACCAAAGGTCCATGTCGCAGTTTCATGACACCAAAGGAAACAAGTCGCAGTTTCATGACACCAAAGGAAACATGTCGCAGTTTCATGACACCAAAGGAAAC
The DNA here is from genome assembly GCA_032433765.1 of Megaustenia siamemsis. NCBI lineage: Eukaryota > Metazoa > Mollusca > Gastropoda > Stylommatophora > Ariophantidae > Megaustenia > Megaustenia siamemsis. The sequence goes on along the minus strand of JAVIAB010000099.1, from coordinate 20,586,047 downwards.
ATGTCGCAGTTTCATGACACCAAAGGAAACATGTCGCAATTTCATGACACCGAAGGAAACAAGTCGCAGTTTCATGACACCAAAGGAAACAAGTCGCAGTTTCATGACACAAAAGGAAACATGTCGCAGTTTCATGACACCAAAGGAAACAAGTCGCAGTTTCATGACACAAAAGAAAACATGTCGCAGTTTCATGACACCAAAGGAAACATGTCGCAGTTTCATGACACAAAAGGAAACAAGTCGCAGTTTCATGACACCAAAGGAAACATGTCGCAGTTTCATGACACCAAAGGAAACATGTCGCAGTTTCATGACACCAAAGGAGACATGTCGCAGTTTCATGACACCAAAGGAAACATGTCGCAGTTTCATGACACCAAAGGAAACATGTCGCAGTTTCATGACACCAAAGGAAACATGTCGCAGTTTCATGACACCAAAGGAAACATGTCGCAGTTTCATGACACCAAAGGAAACATGTCGCAGTTTCATGACACCAAAGGAAACATGTCGCAGTTTCATGACACCAAAGGAAACATGTCGCAATTTCATGACACCAAAGGTCCATGTCTCAGTTTCATGACACCAAAGGAAACATGTCGCAGTTTCATGACACCAAAGGTCCATGTCGCAGTTTCATGACACCAAAGGTCCATGTCGCAGTTTCATGACACCAAAGGAAACATGTCGCAGTTTCATGACACCAAAGGTCCATGTCGCAGTTTCATGACACCAAAGGAAACATGTCGCAGTTTCATGACACCAAAGGAAACATGTCGCAGTTTCATGACACCAAAGGAAACATGTCGCAGTTTCATGACACCAAAGGAAACATGTCGCAGTTTCATGACACCAAAGGAAACATGTCGCAGTTTCATGACACCAAAGGAAACAAGTCGCAGTTTCATGACACCAAAGGAAACAAGTCGCAGTTTCATGACACCAAAGGAAACATGTCGCAGTTTCATGACACCAAAGGAAACAAGTCGCAGTTTCATGACACCAAAGGTCCATGTCGCAGTTTCATGACACCAAAGGTCCATGTCGCAGTTTCATGACACCAAAGGTCCATGTCGCAGTTTCATGACACCAAAGGAAACATGTCGCAGATTCATGACACCAAAGGTCCATGTCGCAATTTCATGACACCAAAGGTCCATGTCGCAATTTCATGACACCAAAGGAAACATGTCGCAGTTTCATGACACCAAAGGTCCATGTCGCAGTTTCATGACACCAAAGGAAACATGTCGCAGTTTCATGACACCAAAGGAAACATGTCACAATTTCATGACACCAAAGGTCCATGTCGCAGTTTCATGACACCAAAGGAAACATGTCGCAGTTTCATGACACCAAAGGTCCATGTCGCAATTTCATGACACCAAAGGTCCATGTCGCAATTTCATGACACCAAAGGTCCATGTCGCAGTTTCATCACCAAAGGAAACATGTCGCAGTTTCATGACACCAAAGGTCCATGTCGCAGTTTCATGACACCAAAGGAAACATGTCGCAGTTTCATGACACCAAAGGAAACATGTCGCAGTTTCATGACACCAAAGGAAACAAGTCGCAGTTTCATGACACCAAAGGAAGCATGTCGCAGTTTCATGACACCAAAGGAAACATGTCGCAGTTTCATGACACCAAAGGAAACAAGTCGCAGTTTCATGACACCGAAGGAAACAAGTCGCAGTTTCATGACACCAAAGGAAACAAGTCGCAGTTTCATGACACCAAAGGAAACATGTCGCAGTTTCATGACACCAAAGGAAACATGTCGCAGTTTCATGACACCAAAGGAAACATGTCGCAGTTTCATGACACCAAAGGAAACATGTCGCAGTTTCATGACACCAAAGGAAACATGTCGCAGTTTCATGACACCAAAGGAAACAAGTCGCAGTTTCATGACACCAAAGGAAACATGTCGCAGTTTCATGACACCAAAGGAAACATGTCGCAGTTTCATGACACCAAAGGAAACATGTCGCAGTTTCATGACACCAAAGGAAACAAGTCGCAGTTTCATGACACCAAAGGAAACATGTCGCAGTTTCATGACACCAAAGGAAACATGTCGCAGTTTCATGACACCAAAGGAAACATGTCGCAGTTTCATGACACCAAAGGAAACATGTCGCAGTTTCATGACACCAAAGGAAACAAGTCGCAGTTTCATGACACCAAAGGAAACATGTCGCAGTTTCATGACACCAAAGGAAACATGTCGCAGTTTCATGACACCAAAGGAAACATGTCGCAGTTTCATGACACCAAAGGAAACATGTCGCAGTTTCATGACACCAAAGGAAACATGTCGCAGTTTCATGACACCAAAGGAAACATGTCGCAGTTTCATGACACCAAAGGAAACAAGTCGCAGTTTCATGACACCAAAGGAAACATGTCGCAGTTTCATGACACCAAAGGAAACATGTCGCAGTTTCATGACACCAAAGGAAACATGTCGCAGTTTCATGACACCAAAGGAAACATGTCGCAGTTTCATGACACCAAAGGTCCATGTCGCAGTTTCATGACACCAAAGGTCCATGTCGCAGTTTCATGACACCAAAGGTCCATGTCGCAGTTTCATGACACCAAAGGTCCATGTCGCAGTTTCATGACACCAAAGGTCCATGTCGCAGTTTCATGACACCAAAGGTCCATGTCGCAGTTTCATGACACCAAAGGAAACATGTCGCAGTTTCATGACACCAAAGGAAACATGTCGCAGTTTCATGACACCAAAGGAAACATGTCGCAGTTTCATGACACCAAAGGTCCATGTCGCAGTTTCATGACACCAAAGGAAACATGTCGCAGTTTCATGACACCAAAGGAAACATGTCGCAGTTTCATGACACCAAAGGAAACAAGTCGCAGTTTCATGACACCAAAGGAAGCATGTCGCAGTTTCATGACACCAAAGGAAACATGTCGCAGTTTCATGACACCAAAGGAAACATGTCGCAGTTTCATGACACCAAAGGAAACATGTCGCAGTTTCATGACACCAAAGGAAACATGTCGCAGTTTCATGACACCAAAGGAAACATGTCGCAGTTTCATGACACCAAAGGAAACATGTCGCAGTTTCATGACACCAAAGGAAACAAGTCGCAGTTTCATGACACCAAAGGAAGCATGTCGCAGTTTCATGACACCAAAGGAAACATGTCGCAGTTTCATGACACCAAAGGAAACATGTCGCAGTTTCATGACACCAAAGGAAACATGTCGCAGTTTCATGACACCAAAGGAAACATGTCGCAGTTTCATGACACCAAAGGAAACAAGTCGCAGTTTCATGACACCAAAGGAAGCATGTCGCAGTTTCATGACACCAAAGGAAACATGTCGCAGTTTCATGACACCAAAGGAAACATGTCGCAGTTTCATGACACCAAAGGAAACATGTCGCAGTTTCATGACACCAAAGGTCCATGTCGCAGTTTCATGACACCAAAGGAAACATGTCGCAGTTTCATGACACCAAAGGAAACATGTCGCAGTTTCATGACACCAAAGGAAACAAGTCGCAGTTTCATGACACCAAAGGAAGCATGTCGCAGTTTCATGACACCAAAGGAAACATGTCGCAGTTTCATGACACCAAAGGAAACATGTCGCAGTTTCATGACACCAAAGGAAACATGTCGCAGTTTCATGACACCAAAGGAAACAAGTCGCAGTTTCATGACACCAAAGGAAACATGTCGCAGTTTCATGACACCAAAGGTCCATGTCGCAGTTTCATGACACCAAAGGAAACATGTCGCAGTTTCATGACACCAAAGGTCCATGTCGCAGTTTCATGACACCAAAGGAAACAAGTCGCAGTTTCATGACACCAAAGGAAACATGTCGCAGTTTCATGACACCAAAGGAAACATGTCGCAGTTTCATGACACCAAAGGAAACATGTCGCAGTTTCATGACACCAAAGGAAACATGTCGCAGTTTCATGACACCAAAGGTCCATGTCGCAGTTTCATGACACCAAAGGTCCATGTCGCAGTTTCATGACACCAAAGGTCCATGTCGCAGTTTCATGACACCAAAGGTCCATGTCGCAGTTTCATGACACCAAAGGTCCATGTCGCAGTTTCATGACACCAAAGGAAACATGTCGCAGTTTCATGACACCAAAGGAAACATGTCGCAGTTTCATGACACCAAAGGTCCATGTCGCAGTTTCATGACACCAAAGGAAACATGTCGCAGTTTCATGACACCAAAGGAAACATGTCGCAGTTTCATGACACCAAAGGAAACATGTCGCAGTTTCATGACACCAAAGGAAACAAGTCGCAGTTTCATGACACCAAAGGAAACAAGTCGCAGTTTCATGACACCAAAGGAAACAAGTCGCAGTTTCATGACACCAAAGGAAACATGTCGCAGTTTCATGACACCAAAGGAAACAAGTCGCAGTTTCATGACACCAAAGGAAACATGTCGCAGTTTCATGACACCAAAGGAAACAAGTCGCAGTTTCATGACACCAAAGGAAGCATTTCAAAATAGGACTGACTTCTGTCATCTGTCAAGTTACAAATGAATGAAAACATTCCTATCTGGACTTCCGGTCAATATGGCGGATCAGCGGCAGGAATCATTGAGGCTGTCTAAAAAGTGTTCCTTGTTGTAGTTTCCTCATATTCCAAGTCTGACTTGCTGTCGGAGCTACTGAGTTTGAGCTCTGTGCACACCGTGAGCTGTGTTTTTTCATCCGGATCGTGTTTCGATATTCCGATTGTTTACCATGAATGACGACATCGTATGACGAAGGACAGTTCAGCTGCGTTCACTTTCGGTGCCGCTTGGCCTTATGTCTTTTGGCGTGTGCTGTAGCTTCTATGATGAGGACTGCAGCTGCCTCCTTAACTTGTACAAATGGTCAAAACTAATGAAACTCAGCTTTAGTCTTCTTCTGTCTCCCATATACCCCACACCCTCCCCCCCCCCCCACCTCTCCCTGCGATAGAAGTACCCACACACCCAACACACTCAGTAATTCACACATCTTTCTCTACCACTGTCAGACTCACCACACCTGTGTCACCCAATAATTTCTCTCTCACATGAACTGCTTTTTTAACTGTCTCTGTCTCTGTCTCACTCACTCACTCACTCCCTCACTCACACATCACTTGTTCACTTACCCTTTCACTCACTTTTTCTGTCACTCACTCACTCACTCACTCACTCACTCACTCACTCACCTACCCTCTCACTCACTCTCTCACTCACTCTCTCACTCACTCACTCTTTCACTTACTCACTCACTCTCACTCTCTCATTCTCTCACTCACTCTTTCCCTCATTCACTCTCACTCTCTCATTCTCTCACTCACTCACTCTCACTCTCTCATTCACTCTTTCACTTACTCACTCACTCTCTCATTCTCTCATTCACTCTTTCACTCACTCACTCTTTGACTCACTCACTCACTCTTACTCTCTCATTCTCTAATTCACTCTTTCAGTCACTCACTCTCATTCTCTCACTCACTCTTTCACTCACTCTTTCACTCACTCACTCTCACTCACTCTTTAACTCACTCACTCACTCTCACTCTCTCATTCTCTCACTCACTCTTTCACTCACTCACTCTTTCACTCACTCACTCTCACTCACTCTTTCACTCACTCTCTCTCACTCACTCTTTCACTCACTCTTTCACTCACCCACTCTTTCACTCACTCACTCTTTCACTCACTCTCACTCTCACTCACTCTCACTTTCACTCACTCACTCACTCTCACTCACTCTCACTCTCTCATTCTCTCACCCACTCTCACTTTCACTCACTCACTCTCACTCTCACTCACTCTCACTCTCACTCACTCTCACTCTCTCATTCTCTCACCCACTCTCGCTCACTCACTCACTCACTCTAGTTCAGTCATAGCAAACATAACATCACACAACAATATGTGAGAGCAGCAAGGCAAGCCAACACACACACAGGTGCCACTGTCCGCCCACGTGACACTGTCCACCCACGTGACACTGTCCACCCACGTTATACAATAACTGCCACCCGTCCCATGTTTATTTCCTGTCCGGACCAACAGCGCCTGTCACCCACGAGTCGCACTCAGCCCTCAATTGTTGACACACACGAGAAAGATTGCATCCCTGAAGAGGCAAGAGAACGAGACCGACCGAGTCCAGTCTCTCAGACAGCCTTCATTAACCACGTGACCGCGCTCATTAGACCCAACCCTGCCCACAGATTAGATTCATTTAATCACTGGCTAGGACTCACTGGCTAGGCACTACTCTCTGTATCGCTAGATGATATGCTTGTCGACGCTAGAACATTCCCAATCGGCGCACGTTTATACTTTCTCATTGTATCGGCCCAATATGTGCTTGGCAATACAGGGATATGTCTTTATATGAGAAACTCTTTATTAAAAAATGTCTTTATATCAGATCGCGGCTACACAAGTTGTCTTTATATGAATTCGCGGGCACACAAGTATATGTCTTTATATGAGATCGATATCACTCAAGTATATGTCTTTATATGAGATCGATATCACTCAAGTATATGTCTTTATATGAGATCGATATCACTCAAGTATATATCTTTATATGAGATCGATATCACTCAAGTATATATCTTTATATGAGATCGATATCACACAAGTATATGTCTTTATATGAGATCGCTGACACACAAATATATGTCTTTATATGAGATCGCTATCACACAAGTATGTGTCTTTATATGAGATCGCGGGCACACAAGTATATGTCTTTATCAGAGATCGCTATCACACAAGTATATGTCTTTATATGAGATCACTGGCACACAATAATATGTCTTTATATGAGATCACTGGCACACAAGTATATGTCTTTATATAATATCGCGGGCACACAAGTATATGTCTTTATATGGGATTACAGGCACACAAGTATGTCTTTATATGAGATCGTGGGCACACAAGTATGTGTCTTGATATGAGATTACTGGCACACACGTATATGTCTTTATAAGAGATTACTGGCACACAAGTATTTGTCTTTATATGAGATCGCGGGCACACAAGTATATGTCTTTATATGAGACGCGGTCACACAAGTATATGTCTTTATATGAGATGCGGGCACACAAGTAAGTATATGTCTTTATATGAGATCGCTGGTACACAAATATATCCTGATTCTATCCTTGAATCCCAAACGGGATAGCGGGAATTATGTACTTTCTTCTTCTTATTCTTTCCTTCCTCATTTGCCTTTCCGCGTCAAGGGGAGGTATATTTTGCGGTATTTTGTTCTGTTGACCTCTGCTACTGTTATGTTTCCTAGTGTTTCTACGTCCCTTGGGTCTGGTGTTCTCACAACGTTTATTGAAGGCTCGTTGTGTTGTGCTTTGATCTTTCTGCCTTCACGCGTGATAAACCATTTTATCTGTTGTTTCTTTATATATTCTATGACGGGGGCTATTCCTAATTTTTCCCCAGTTCTTCATTTCTGATCTTATCTCTCAGACTGTTTCCTGTCATTCGTCTAACACATTTCATCTCAATAGAGGTTATCTTTCTTATTGTTCTTGCATCTAGGGTCCAGGTCTGGCATTGGTAGCACAACGTTGGGATGAAGATTGTGTTGTACAGTGCCCGTTTTGCCTCTAGAGTTATTTCCTTGTTGGACAATAGTGGTGATAGCTGTCCAATAATTTGATAAGCTTAGTTGCAATTTGGGAGGAGCGATAGCTTAGTGATTAGTGAACTGGACTACAAAGGACAAGAGGTAGGGTTCGATCCCAGTCGACGGCTTCCGTTTTACCCAGCCTTTAATGGGTACCGGATTATTTTGGGGTTAAGTAAAGCGACACGGGCGTAATACCGATCACATTACCCAAAAATCATGTGCTGAAGGTCTGTAAAATTTATGGTCACTAACACCATATTCCCTATACGCCACTTGGCGTGACATGGGGTACTTTACTACTTTTACTTTACTTTGTTGCAATTTGAGTCTATTTCTGCTGTTTGTGATTTGCCGTTTCTCTCTCTCTCTCTCTCTCTCTCTCTCTCTCTCTCTCTCTCTCTCTCTCTCTCTCTCTCTGCGTTCAGGACTCAATCAGAGTAAGGATTCCAGACTCTCATATGAAGTCAGCTGTCAGGCTAAGTGTGTTGATCGCCCCCACAGACAGAACATCACAATAAGAGTCTGTTTACAAACTTGCCGTTTGTAACTAGACATCCCAAGTATTTAAATCCTTCTACTTGCTTTAGTTGTCTGCCACCAATAGCTGTGTAGATGAAGCGACTCGGAAGTTTCCTGTCTATATTAATCTTCATTTATCATTTGTTTTCTTCTCATTGTCAAACATGAACATATAAATGCATATGGTAAATGTTCATATACATAAATGTATGTACCTATTATTCTCATTGTGATTCATGAACAGATTCTATAATTTATCTATTTCCATTGCGGGTAATGTCTGGAGAAATGTGTCTATTAGTTCCTATTGTGAATGATGTCTAGAGAAATGTGTGTACTAGTTCCTATTGTGAATGATGTCTAGAGAAATGTGTGTACTAGTTCCTACTGTGAATGATGTCTAGAGAAATGTGTGTACTAGTTCCTACTGTGAACGATGTCTAGAGAAATGTGTGTACTAGTTCCTACTGTGAATGATGTCTAAGAAATGTGTGTACTAGTTCCTACTGTGAATGATGTCTAGAGAAATGTGTGTACTAGTTCCTGCTGTGAATGATGTCTAAAGAAATATGTGCACTAGTTCCTACTGTGAATGATGTCTAGAGAAATGTGTTTACTAGTTCCTACTGTGAATGATGTCTAGAGAAATGTGTGTACTAGTTCCTACTGTGAATGTTGTCTAGAGAAATGTGTGCACTAGTTCCTACTGTGAATGATGTCTAGAGAAATGTGTGTACTAGTTCCTACTGTGAATGATGTCTAAAGAAATATGTGCACTAGTTCCTACTGTGAATGATGTCTAGAGAAATGTGTTTACTAGTTCCTACTGTGAATGATGTCTAGAGAAATGTGTGTACTAGTTCCTACTGTGAATGTTGTCTAGAGAAATGTGTGTACTAGTTCCTACTGTGAATGATGTCTAGAGAAATGTGTGTACTAGTTCCTACTGTGAATGATGTCTAGAGAAATGTCTGTACTAGTTCCTACAGTGAATGATGTCTAGAGAAATGTGTGTACTAGTTCCTACTGTGAATGATGTCTAGAGAAATGTGTGTACTAGTTCCTACTGTGAATGATGTCTAGAGAAATGTGTGTACTAGTTCCTACTGTGAATGATGTCTAGAGAAATGTGTGCACTAGTTCCTACTGTGAATGATGTCTAGAGAAATGTGTGTACTAGTTCCTACTGTGAATGATGTCTAGAGAAATGTGTGTACTAGTTCCTACTGTGAATGATGTCTAGAGAAATGTGTGTACTAGTTCTAACTGTAAATGATGTCTAGAGAAATGTGTGTACTAGTTCCTACTGTGAATAATGTCTAGAGAAATGTGTATACTAGTTCCTACTGTGAATGATGTCTAGAGAAATGTGTGTACTAGTTCCTACTGTGAATGATGTCTAGAGAAATGTGTGTACTAGTTCCTACTGTGAATGATGTCTAGAGAAATGTGTGTACTAGTTCCTACTGTGAATGATATCTAGAGAAATGTGTGTACTAGTTCCTACTGTGAATGTTGAACTAGAGAAATGTGTGTACTAGTTCCTTTTTTGAATCATGACTAGAGAAATGTGTGTACTAATTCCTATTGTGAATGATGTCTAGAGAAATGTGTGTACTAGTTCCTACTGTGAATGATGTCTAGAGAAATGTGTGTACTAGTTCCTACTGTGAATGTTGAACAAGAGAAATATGAGTACTTGGTCCTACTGTGAGTGATGTTTAGAGAAATGTGTGTACTAGTTCCTACTGTGAATGTTGAACTAGAGAAATGTGTGTACTAGTTCCTTTTTTGAATCATAACTAGAGAAATGTGTGTACTAATTCCTATTGTGAATGATGTCTAGAGAAATGTGTGAACTAGTTCCTACTGTGAATGATGTCTAGAGAAATGTCTGTACTAGTTTCTACTGTGAATGTTGAACTAGAGAAATGTGAGTACTTGGTCCTACTGTGAATGATGTTTAGAGAAATATGTGTACAAGGTCCTACTGTGAATGATATATTAGAGAAATGTGTGTACCAGTTCCTACTATGAATGATGTCAAGAGAAATGTATGTACTAGTTCCTACTATGAATGATGTCAAGAGAAATGTGTGTACAAGGTCCTACTGTGAATGATATATTAGAGAAATGTGTGTACCAGTTCCTACTATGAATGATGTCAAGAGAAATGTGTGTACTAGTTCCTACTGTGAATGTTGTACTATAGAAATGTGTGTACTAGGTCCTACTGTGAATGATGTACTAGAGAAATTAGTGTAGGAAATGACATTAACAAATGTAACTATGTCTTCAACCAACACCGGCTGGATGAGTCAAATAGGATGAGACGCGAGAGGGGAGGGGAAGGGTAGGGGGGGGGAGTATCAGCCACGTGATTAGACGAGATATGCATTTCCCTTTCTCTAGTGATTACCCGTGTCACGTTTGACTACCTCTCACATTTCTTTCTACGAAAATCTCGTCTGACTTCTCATCTAGTGACGTGACTGATTCCCCCCTTCCCTCTTGTGTCTCATCCCATTTGACTCAAGTCATCTTCTCGCTGGGAGCTTTTGGATCTTGCCTCATTTAAGTCTCGCTTAATGTTATACATATTTTAACTTACTAATTGTGACATATTATCTAATTTTATCCTCAGACATGCAGCACATCTCCCTTTGGTTTTATCTTTTCATCTCTTATCCCTCTTTTTATTTCTCCTTGATTTAGCTGTCACGCTCATCATAGATGGAGTAGTGTTTATCTTTGTTTCGTTGTTTGTTTGTGTTCTAGTTTTCTTAGGAAGGCCGCATGTTGGCCGAAACGTTAGTGTTTTGTTGTGTTCCTTTTCTGTGCAGCTATCACCTTGCAGGAGTGTACGTTACACCCCACCACTTGCTCCTTCACTAACGTTATGGTCGTGTTAAGACTTATTTAAGACAGACATTGTAACACCAACTTCATCATCATGATCATCATTGAGTACCGTCTCCGCATCGAAGGTTAGCTACCATGGAGCACCATTCCGCTCTGTCTCTTGCTTTGATGGTGCAGGTTGTCATAGGTTGACTTGTCCATCTTTTGATGTTACTCGTCCCTGTTAGTCTTGGACTGCTTCTGCCTCTTTTACCTTGTATTTTCCCTTCCAATATTACTTTTATTAGGCTGTTGTGTCTTTTAACATGCCCCGAAAAATTTCATTTCTCTTGTTCTAATTTTGTTTAGTAGTTTTCTTTTCATTTTTAGTTGTTTTAATACTTCATCGTTTGTTTTCTTTTCTTTCCATCCAATTCTACCTATTATTCTATAAATCCACATTACAAAGGCTTCAATTCTCTATTCTGTTTTCTTGTCTAATGTCCATGTTTCTGCACCATACAGGAATATTGAGAAGATGTAAAATTTTACTATTGTTAGTTTCAGCCCTGGTGTTATTTGTTTTGATGTTAGTATGTTCTTCATGAGGGGAGCCGCAATAGCTCAGTGGTTAGTGAACTGGACTAGAAAGGACAAGGGGTAGTGTTCGATCCCAACCGACAGCTTCCGGGTTCACCCAGCCTTAAATGGGTACCAGATTTTTTTCTGGGAAAGTAAAACGACACGGGCGTAATACCGACATTACCCAAAAATCATGTGCCGAAGGTCTGTAAAATGTATGGTCACTAACACCATATTCCCTATACGCCGCCACTTGGCGTGACGGTGGTACTTTACTTTTTTTAACTATATTTTTCATGGCATTAAAATTACTACACCAACACAGAACTTTATCTCTCTTCCCCCTCCCCCGCTCTATCTCTCTCTCCATCCACCCTCACATTTGTTATCTCGCTTCTTAAACAAAACAACCAACGGCGCTACTGCAGCTATTAAAGGCGCTAACACAGCCTTCTGATCCATAACGGCGGCGTTAAAGTGCGTTTTCTAGTTACAGCTTGTTCTGGGTCTCACTTCAAGCCTATCATTGACTGCCTCCTTCTTGTGTTGCTTGGAGCACGGTAGGTTTAGGTTTCACGTGACTTGTGCTTGAGCTGCACTACCAGACTCATTGATTCAACTTAATAAGAGGACATCGGAGTGTAGACTGAGATATATAAGGGGGAGAGAAGTGAATGTGACATACAAGCGTTGAACTTTACAAATAATAATGGTAGACAAAATAAGAGAAGTATTGACTTCAGAGAACACGAGAATTTGCATCAATTTATGTTTTTTGTTGTTCTTTTTTGTATGTGTCATGAAAAAGGAAGGAAAACCCTGTGGATCAGTGGGCCTGACTTGTTCATTCTGTGGCGATGTGTGTTTGTCAAACATTGGTAGAATTAGCCACGAGAGTAGCTGATCGACAAAAACAAAACTTACACAAAAAAATACACAATAGCCTCCATTAGATCGTCTGACAAGACGAAAAGGGTCATATAGTGTGTGTGCGTGTGTGTGTGTGTGTGTGTTATTACTTGTAAGTTTGTTATATAAAGGAGAGCCGCGATAGCTCAGTGTTTAGTGAACTGGACTACAAAGGACAAGACCCGGCTTCCGGGTTCACCCAGCCTTAAATGGGTGCCTGACTTTTTTTTGGGAAAGTAAAGTGGTGCGGGCGTAATACCGACCACATTACGGTAAAAATTATGTGCTGAAGGTCTGTAAAAATTATGGTGACTAACACCATATTCCCTATACGCTACGCCACTTGGCGTGACGGGGGCACTTGACTTTATTTACTTTTATGTCAAGTGTCCTTTGTTGAAGGCCTTTGCTGTGTGTTATTACTTGTAGCTACAAGTTATATAAAGGCCCCTTTCTGTAGGACTTTGTTCTTTGTTGTTACTCGCATCTACAAGTTATATAAAGGCCCCTTTCTGAAGGAGTTTATCTTTGTTGTTACTCACAGCTACAAGTTATATAAATGCCCCTTTCTGTAGGACTTTGTTCTTTGTTGTTACTCGCATCTACAAGTTATATAAAGGCCCTTTCTGTAGGACTTTGTTCTTTGTTGTTACTCACAGCTACAAGTTATATAAAGGCCCCTTTCTGAAGGACTTTATCTTTGTTGTTACTCACAGCTACAAGTTATATAAAGGCCCTTTCTGTAGGACTTTGTTCTTTGTTGTTACTCACAGCTACAAGTTATATAAAGGCCCCTTTCTGGAGGACTTTATCTTTGTTGTTACTCACAGCTACAAGTTATATAAAGGCCCTTTCTGAAGGACTTTATCTTTGTTGTTACTCACAGCTACAAGTTATATAAAGGCCCTTTCTGTAGGACTTTACATTTATTACTACTTGTAGGTACTGTTAATAAAAGGCCCCTTTCTGAAGGACTTTACATTTATTACTACTTGCAGGTACTGTTATATAAAGGCCCGTTTCTGAAGGACTTTACATTTATTACTACTTGCAGGTACTGTTATATAAAGGCCCCTTTCTGAAGGACTTTATCTTTGTTGTTACTCACAACTACAAGTTATATAAAGGCCCCTTTCTGAAGGACTTTACATTTATTACTACTTGCAGGTACTGTTATATAAAGGCCCCTTTCTGAAGGACTTTATCTTTGTTGTTACTCACAACTACAAGTTATATAAAGGCCCCTTTCTGAAGGACTTTACATTTATTACTACTTGCAGGTACTGTTATATAAAGGCCCCTTTCTGAAGGACTTTATCTTTGTTGTTACTCACAACTACAAGTTATATAAAGGCCCCTTTCTGAAGGACTTTACATTTATTACTACTTGCAGGTACTGTTATATAAAGGCCCCTTTCTGAAGGACTTTATCTTTGTTGTTACTCACAGCTACAAGTTATATAAAGGCCCCTTTCTGAAGGACTTTACATTTATTACTACTTGCAGGTACTGTTATATAAAGGCCCCTTTCAGAAGGACTTTACATTTATTACTACTTGCAGGTACTGTTATATAAAGGCCCCTTTCTGAAGGACTTTACATTTATTACTACTTGTAGGTACTGTTATATAAAGGCCCCTTTCTGAAGGTCTTTACATTTATTACTACTTGCAGGTACTGTTATATAAAGGCCCCTTTCTGAAGGACTTTATCTTTGTTGTTACTCACAGCTACAAGTTATATAAAGGCCCCTTTCTGAAGGACTTTACATTTATTACTACTTGCAGGTACTGTTATATAAAGGCCTCTTTCTGTAGGACTTTGTTCTTTGTTGTTACTCGCAGCTACAAGTTATATAAAGGCCACTTTCTGTAGGACTTTGTTGTTACTCCTAGCTACAAGTTATATAAAGGCCTCTTTCTGTAGGACTTTGTTCTTTGTTGTTACTCGCAGCTACAAGTTATATAAAGGCCACTTTCTGTAGGACTTTGTTGTTACTCCTAGCTACAAGTTATATAAATGCCTCTTTCTGAAGGACTTTGCATTATTTCACTCTTTACCTGTGACATGTTATGAGCCATAATTTAATGACATGATTGTCACAAACATCATTTCTAAACAATATCGACGGACTCGCTACTTGTCCAATCCGTTTCTGCCTAGATATAATGTCTTGTTGTCAACTCAGACGAGCTCAGTCGTTAACGTTGCGCAAGTTAATGTTAACACCCCTATTGTCCCAGCAATAACAGATGCTCAAAACATCTACTTCTATATTCATCTTACTCTGATTAAAAAAAAAAAACATGAAATCTGTCGAAAAGTAATGAAGTGATCAACATCAAGGAATTTATCGAAACGTAATCAATTCATCAACTTCAATGCCATCATCGACGAGTATAGAAAGAGCAAGTTTTGATCTCTCGAACAAGTTGGTCCTGTGTTGCCACTAAAACAACAACAATGGCTCTCTAGTTAGAAGATTCATTAACATAAAAGTAAACAATCCAGACGACGGCTTCCGGGTTAACCCAGCCTTTAATGGGTACCGGATTCTTTTCTGGGAAAGTAAAGCGGCACATGCGTAATACCGACCACATTACCCCCAAAAATCATGTGCCGAAGGTCTGTAAAATTTATGGTCACTAACACCATATTCCCTATACGCCACTTGGCGTGACGGGGGTAATTTCCTTTTTTTTTTTTTTTAAACTTAGTAGCAAAAAGACAGAAGTAATGGTAACAACAAAGGAAAAGACATCACCTCAGTGCACAATAAAGACAAGTGGAACAATATGATGATGATGATGATGATGCGTTCGTCCGATGATTTGAGGTATTCTAACGGATACGAACCGTAGACTTCCTCCTCGTCATCCGCCCTTAAAAGGACGTTAAGTGGACGTAGTTACGTTGTGTTGCAGTTTGCAGTGTAACACTGTGATATCTGCGCCTTTCGGCCCAACACATCCGATTTCAGCCGACGCTTTTTTGTGTACCGGGTTCGTCTTCCCACTTCGATCCCTGCTCGCTTGGCCAGACTAGACAGGTTAGTCTGTTTCTAGAGGCACCACGAAGAGGTGTAGCAGGGTCTGGATGGTTCTGGTTCACCGATCCTGGCGCAAGCCATCAGTTATGAGTCACTGACGACTTCCAGCTCTGGTGCTGGGGGGGCGCGCCTTCGCCTCCGAACAATATTAAAACAGGTAAATGGATTTAATTATTTGGGAACTTTGTTAACCTCAGACGGAAGATGTACAAAAGAGGTGAGATGCAGAATGGCTCAGGCAAAAGCAGCTTTCCAGAAAATTAGGAAGATACTATGCAATCCATTTTGTGTCACGGAAAACAGTCAGCAAGAGAATTGACACGATGCACTGTAGATAGAAGATTGTGGAAGGACGTGATCGCCTACGCCAACCTGTACGGCACATGATGATTATGACTTGGACTACTGACCAGCATCAAAGGCAGCTATGGGAGTCTCTTGTTTGTGTGAAAGGAAGGGAATTCCAATTTTGGATTGAGCGGGATAAAATAAACATAGGTTTTATTTGCTGGCGACTAATTCAGGCTCTCTAGCGTCCTTTTTTATAAATGATTTATGATAACTGGATGTTGTTTGTATTTTAAGAAAACTCTTTTACAATTGCTCACACGATTTGATTGAACATGTGAGTTTAAATTAAGATGCACACTTCTGTGTTTCTATCATGAAGTGTCCTATAATGAAATGTGCTTTTATCATGAAGTGTGTTTCTATCATGTAGAGTGCATCTATCATGAAGTGTGCTTCTATCATGAAGTGTGCTTTTATCATGTAGTGTGCTTTTGTCATGAAGTGTGCTTTTATCATGTAGTGTGCTTCTATCATGTAGTGTGCATCTATCATGAAGTGTGCTTTTATCATGAAGTGTGCTTCTATCATGTAGTGTGCATCTATCATGAAGTGTGCTTTTATCATGAAGTGTGCTTCTATCATGTAGTGTGCTTTTGTCATGAAGTGTGCTTTTATCATGTAGCGTGCTTCTATCATGTAGTGTGCTTTTATCATGAAGTGTGTTTTTGTCATGAAGTGTGCATCTATCATGTAGTGTGCTTTTGTCATGAAGTGTGCTTTTATCATGAAGTGTGCTTTTATAATGAAGTGTGCTTCTATCATGTAGTGTGCTTTTATCATGAAGTGTGCTTCTATCATGAAGTGTGCTTTTATCATGAAGTGTGCTTCTATCATGTAGTGTGCATCTATCATGAAGTGTGCTTCTATCATGAAGTGTGCTTTTATCATGTAGTGTGCTTCTATCATGTAGTGTGCATCTATCATGAAGTGTGCTTCTATCATGAAATGTGCTTTTATCATGAAGTGTGCTTTTATCATGAAGTGTGCTTCTATCATGTAGTGTGCATCTATCATGAAGTGTGCTTCTATCATGTAGTGTGCATCTATCATGAAGTGTGCTTTTATCATGAAGTGTACTTCTATCATGTAATGTGCTTTTATCATGAAGTGTGCTTCTATCATGAAGTGTGCTTTTATCATGAAGTGTGTTTTTATCATGTAGTGTGCTTCTATCATGTACATACTAATTTCCTGCAAACATTGTTTGGCCTTTGACGTCTCGACAGACGGTTGGTAGCAAGCAATCATGATAAGTCAGTAGTTTGGTAAAGCATTAATGTCTCATACTGGGTGCTGCTTTACTGAACAGCTTCTCTCGTGGCTGAATTTGTCAATCCTGGACAGGCATATCTATCCGCGAAATCAACTTCCAACGCACTTCTATGACAGATTGTTACTTTCATTTTCTCATTTGATTTACCAACGATACACTTCTATGACAGATTGTTACTTTCATTTTCTCATTTGATTTACCAACGATACACTTCTATGACAGATTGTTACTTTCATTTTCTCATTTGATTTACCAACGATACACTTCTATGACAGATTGTTACTTTCATTTTCTCATTTGATTTACCAACGATACACTTCTATGACAGATAGTTACCTTCTTTTTCTCATTTGATTTACCAACGATGCACTTCCGGATATTTCGAGACTCCGTCTTAATTTGTAACTCTAGATGATGTTGGTACAAAGGTCACAGTTTTAAGGCTTTACTTGAGGAGTGCTAGCTGAAACAGAATATTGACACATCAGAGCATTCCTCATCAGTAACTTCATGAATGATGATATCGTATGAAGAAGGACACTTCAGCTGTGTTTACTTTCAATGCCTCTTGGCCTTATGTCTTTTGGCGTGTGCTGTAGCTGCTACGTTGGGGCCTTTCGTTATCTGCTTTTCTTTGTTTGGATGATTCATTGAGGTGAGATGTTAATTCAGATGATTCCACTGGCACGGGTGGCTGAGCAATTATGGATTTTAATTCGTTTGTAGTGATACCGGTGCCTTCAACTAACCATAACCTCATGAACACATTTCTTAGTTATGTACGTGTGTTCTCTTGTTTATTATTCTAGGTTTAGTCAAACCATTTCTCCATCTAGACCGAGACAGTTCAGTTATCTGTGTACTTAAATGATTTAGACTTGAGCTAATGCTAGTAGTCACCGTAATTAATTTGATCCCAGCTCTCCGTTCAAGTATTGACTCACAGAAATAACCCCTGGACTGGACAAGTTACTAATGTCGGACTTTTACTCATCATCATCATAATCATCATGTGCCTTACCGGTTGGCGTAGGCGATCATGTCCCTCCACAATCTTCTATCTACAGTGCATCGTATCAGTTCTGTTGTTGACTGTTTTCCATGCCATGACAACAAGCTATCCAGTATTTTCTCTCTTTATTGTCCGCGATCTCTCTTTCCTTTTATTTTGCCAGTTGTAACCAAGTATTCCAACTTTCCTCTTCTCATGATGTGCCCGAAAAATGTTGATTGCTTCTTTCTGATGTTTTTTAAGAGCTCCATTTTTATGTTGGCCTCTTTGAGAACTTCCTCATTGGTCTTTTTAGCTGTCCAGGGAACGTTCAACATTCTTCTGAGAAATCCCATCTCTGTGGCCTCTAATCGTCTTTTCATTTGTTTGTCTACTGTCCATGATTCGCTTCTATAGGTCAGAATTGGTTCTATATAGCACCGATGAATTCTCTTTCTCATTTTTATTGACATAGATTGCATAAGATATTTTTCATTTTCTGAAATGCTATTTTGGCCTGAGCTATTCTGCTTTTTATTTCTGTGGTGCATCTCCCATCTGATTTTATTATTGTGCCCAAGTATTTGAAACGTTGCACTTGTTTCAGATTTGTCTCGTTTATTTTTATGCTGCATGATGGTGATGATTGTTTCTTCGATATAACCATTACTTCTGTTTTCTTACTATTCAGACTGAGACCTTTCTTGACTCAGACTACGCAAGTGTTTTGTTTTCTGGTGGTCACATTCGTTGAACGAGCCGCGATAGCTCAGTGGTTAGTGAACTGGACTACCACGGACAAGGGGTAGGGTTCGATCACAACCGACGGCTTCCGGGTTCACCCAGCCTTAAATGGGTACCGGATTTTTTTCTGGGAAAGTAAAGCAGCACGGGCGTAATACTGACCACATTACCCAAAAATCATGTGCTGAAGGTCTGTAAAATATAGGGTCACTAACACCATATTTCCCTATACGCCACATGGCGTGACTGGGGTACTTTACTTTACTTTTTACATTCGTTGAACTGGTGCGCATGTGCAAGACATTGTTCAGCTCACATCAACAACGTGATGTCTCTCAACTCTTGTCTGAGAATACAGCTCTCTCATCATCATCATGTGCCATACCGCTGGCGTAGGCGATCATGCCCTTCCACACCATTCTATCCATCGTGTATCGTTTAAATTCACATGGAAGCGAATAATGGACAGTAGACCAACAAAGCTACTGAGTTAAGTGCTCTGTGCACACCGTGAGCTGTGTGTTTCATCCGTTTTGATCATGCTCCGATATTCCAATTGCTTACGATGAATGCTGATATCGTATGACAGGAACAGTTGGCCGTGTTCACTCTGTGTGCGGTTTCGCCTTATGTCTTTTGGCGTGTGCTGAGACTGCTATGGTTGGGGATTACAGCTACCTTTCTTTGCTTGGGAGATGTGTTAGCAATTCGGATGATTCCACTGGCACGGGCGGTTGAGCAATTATGGATTTTAATTCGTTTGCAGTGATACCGAGGCCTACCATAACCAGATAACTAGATAACCAGACCAACAAAAATGAAAAGAAGATTAGAGGCCACATAGATGAAATTTCTCGGTGGAATTTTGAAAGTTCCCTGGACAATTTACAAGACCATTAACGGCATACTCAAAGATGAAGCTTTCTCATAAAATGAAGCTCCTAAAACAATAGAAATAAATAATCGATATTTTTCGGACACATCATGAGAAGAGAAGAGTGGGAATATTTAGTTACAACTGGCAAAATACAGGGAAAGAGAGATCGCAGACGCCAAAGAGAAACAATACCAGATAACTTGGTGTTATGGCATGGACAAGGTTCAACAAAAAAGAGCTCGCTGCAGAATGCAATTACACAATTAATAAATTGCTGAGTTAGTCACGTGAGTTTAAGAGCGGGAGGGAAAAGCACATTTGCAACGATGACTAATCAGGACACTCAATAGGAGAGGAGGAAGGAGATATTCGAGAACAGGAGGAAGGAGATATTCGAGAAGAGGAGGAAGGAGATATTCGAGAAGAGGAGGAAGGAGATATTCGAGAACAGGAGGAAGGAGATATTCGAGAACAGGAGGAAGGAGATATTCGAGAACAGGAGGAAGGAGATATTCGAGAACAGGAGGAAGGAGATATTCGAGAACAGGAGGAAGGAGATATTCGAGAACAGGAGGAAGGAGATATTCGAGAACAGGAGGAAGGAGATATTCGAGAAGAGGAGGAAGGAGATATTCGAGAAGAGGAGGAAGGAGATATTCGAGAAGAGGAGGAAGGAGATATTCGAGAAGAGGAGGAAGGAGATATTCGAGAAGAGGAGGAAGGAGATATTCGAGAAGAGGAGGAAGGAGATATTCGAGAACAGGAGGAAGGAGATATTCGAGAAGAGGAGGAAGGAGATATTCGAGAAGAGGAGGAAGGAGATATTCGAGAAGAGATGGAATGAGCCATTCGAGAAGAGGAGGAAGGAGATATTCGAGAAGAGGAGGAAGGAGATATTCGAGAAGAGATGGAATGAGCCATTCGAGAAGAGGAGGAAGGAGCCATTCGAGAAGAGGAGGAAGGAGCCATTCGAGAAGAGGAGGAAGGAGCTATTATAGAAGAGGAGGTAGGAGCTATTATAGAAGAGGAGGTAGGAGCTATCCGAGAAGAGGAGGAAGGAGCTATTATAGAAGAGGAGGTAGGAGCTATCCGAGAAGAGGAGGAAGGAGCTATTCGAGAAGACGAGGTTGGAGACATTCGAGAAGAGGAGGAAGGAGACATTCGAGAAGAGGAGGAAGGAGCTATTCGAGAAGACGAGGTAGGAGACATTCGAGAAGAGGAGGAAGGAGACATTCGAGAAGAGGAGGAAGGAGACATTCGAGAAGAGGAGGAAGGAGCTATTATAGAAGAGGAGGTAGGAGACATTCGAGAAGAGGAGGAAGGAGACATTCGAGAAGAGGAGGAAGGAGACATTCGAGAAGAGGAGGAAGGAGACATTCGAGAAGAGGAGGAAGGAGACATTCGAGAAGAGGAGGAAGGAGACATTCGAGAAGAGGAGGAAGGAGACATTCGAGAAGAGGAGGAAGGAGACATTCGAGAAGAGGAGGAAGGAGACATTCGAGAAGAGGAGGAAGGAGACATTCGAGAAGAGGAGGAAGGAGACATTCGAGAAGAGGAGGAAGGAGACATTCGAGAAGAGGAGGAAGGAGACATTCGAGAAGAGGAGGAAGGAGACATTCGAGAAGAGGAGGAAGGAGACATTCCAGAAGAGGGGACAACTATAATTGTAACTATAACTATAACTGTAACTGTAACTATAACTATAACTATAACTATAACTATAACTGTAACTATAACTATAACTATAACTGTAACTATAACTGTAACTATAACTATAACTGTAACTATAACTATAACTATAACTATAACTGTAACTATAACCATAACTGTAACTATAACTATAACTGTAACTATACCTACAACTATAACTATAACTATAACTGTAACTATAACTGTAACTATAACTGTAACTATAACTGTAACTATAACTATAACTGTAACTATAACTATAACAATAACTATAACAATATCCCATAGATGAGTAATGTTGCTCCGCCTCGTTTTAAACTTTCTGTGACTCATGACGTCATAGTTAATAATGTGTGACCATCCCCTAGTTGTAAACAGTTGTCTGTCATTACATCCTTCTTGTTCTGCTTCTTGTTGTTCACAGATCAACCTTTGTTATTCATCTTCCTTGTTGGACAATAGTAGTGATAGCTCTCCAATGATTTGACAAGCTTTGTTGCATCTTGAGTCTATCTCTGCTGTTTGTGAATTGTCGTTTGCCACTAAACTTCCATTGGTTGTGCTACCAATGCCAGACCTGGACCCTAGATGTAAGAACAATAAGAAAAAATAACCTCTACAGAGATGAAATGTGTTAGACGAATGACAGGAAACAGTCAGAGAGATAAGATCAAAAATGAAGAACTGAGAAAAAAGTTAGGAATAGCTCCCGCCATAGAATATATAAGGAAACAACAGATAAAATGGTTTGGCCACGTGACAAGGCAGAAAGATCAAAACACAACACAACGAGCCTTCAACAAACGTTGTGGGAACACCAGACCCACGGGTCGACCACGAAAAAAATGGGTCGATGGAATATTAGAAGCACTAGGAAACATAACAGCAGTAGAGGCGAACAGAAGAGCAAAAGACCGCAAATTATATCTCCACTCGACGCTGAAAGGCAGATGAGGAAGGAAAGAAGAAGAATTAAACTTCCTAGGTATTTAAATCCCTCCACTTAGTTTTATTTGTCTGCCGATGTGCTGATTAAAGATGGAGAGATGAAAGTTGAGAGAAGAAGGGAGGAAATGAGAGAGAATGGAAGAGAAAGAAATAAAGTAGTGGAAGCGAATGAAAGAGGAGAAAGCGAGAGAAGAAGCAGTAACTGGTGTAGGACGGGAGTGAAGTTTCAAGTGAGAAAAATGAAAGGTCTAATCCTGGCCTGAGATTGGACTGCCTGTGAGTTTTGGACGTTCGTGTTTTCTTGCCCGTCTCACGTTGCACAGTTCCCATGGCTGTGTCCTCACACAAAAGATTTGTAACTCTATCTTGTGACTGGTTTTATTGTCAAGCTATAATTGTGTTCTGTAGAAATGTGGTTTTACAGAAGAATGTTGAGAATACAGCTAAGAACTGTAATGAAAACGTTCTGAAAGAGGTCAAAGCAAAAAGAGAGCTAATTTTCATTATTAGGAAGAAACAATCATCATTTTTTCGCCACGTAATGAGAAGAGAACAACTGGAATATATTGTAACAACTGGGAAAATTGATGGACGAAGAGATAGAGGGAAGAAAGAGAAAAAATATAAGAGAGCTTCAGAGAATAGCTTGACAAAAGGTCAACAACAGAAATGATAAATAACTGTCGAGATCAAAAGTTGTGGAGAGACATGATCGCCTACATTAGCAGGCACGGTACTTGATGATGATGATGATGATGATGATGATAATTGTGTGCTGAAAGAAGATACTTCAATAATTGTCTCCATCTATGAATAGAAGAAGTCGTAGTAATGTCTATGTTTGTGTATGTCTATGTTTGTGTATGTCTATGTTTGTGTATGTTTATGCTTTAACTGCAGTATTAACATGTTGAGAGCTGGTTGGTATTTCTTAACGTGTTGAGGCAAGGTCGGTGTTTCTTAACGTGTTCAGACCAGGTCAGTGTTTCATAACGTCCTGAGACCAGGTCAGTGTTTCTTAACGTCCTAAGACCAGGTCAGTGTTTCATAACGTCCTGAGACCAGGTCGGTGTTTCTTAACTCTTTCCGTAAGTTTCTGCGCATCATGCGTCGTGCCGATTTCGTTCATGTACGTTTAGCCGCACAGTGCGTCACTCTCAATTTGATTAGCGTCAACTGTCAACAAACGATATTCTGTTTACATGTCTTGTATCATCTTGGTATTGGTGAAATATAATACCTTGTTCAATTATCTTAAAATGCATATATTATGTTAAGGGTTAGATAAAAACATGTAGATTGATATTTAAATCATGTAAAATTTTGTCTCTGAAATCTGAACCGCTAAATTGGTAAAAACCGTCCGTACAGAAAGAGTTAACGTGTTAAGAATATGTCGGTGTTTTAAGTTTCCTTTCTTGTACAAGCTCCCCATGACGAGAGTAGCTGACTGCTGTGCTCCATCTTTGTGAAGCAGTGGGACGCTCTTTCTTGTACAAGCTTTCCATGACGAGAGTAGCTGACTGCTGTGCTCCATCTTTGTGAAGCAGTGGGTCGCTCTTTCTTGTACAAGCTCCCCATGACGAGAGTAGCTGACATGCTGTCCTCCATCTTTGTGAAGCAGTGGGTCGCTCTTTCTTGTACAAGCTCCCCATGACGAGAGTAGCTGACATGCTGTCCTCAATCTTTGTGAAGCAGTGGGGCGCTCTTTCTTGTACAAGCTTCCCATGACGAGAGTAGCTGACTGCTGTGCTCCATCTTTGTGAAGCAGTGGGGCGCTCTTTCTTGTACAAGCTCCCCATGACGAGAGTAGCTGACTGCTGTGGTCCATCTATGTGAAGCAGTGGTACGCTCTTTCTTGTACAAGCTTCCCATGACGAGAGTAGCTGACTGCTGTGGTCCATCTATGTGAAGCAGTGGTACGCTCTTTCTTGTACAAGCTCCCCATGACGAGAGTAGCTGACTGCTGTGGTCCATCTATGTGAAGCAGTGGGGCGCTGTTTCTTGTAAATTCTTCCCATGACGAGAGTAGCTGACTGCTGTGCTCCATCTTTGTGAAGCAGTGGGACGCTCTTTCTTGTACAAGCTTCCCATGACGAGAGTAGCTGACTGCTGTGCTCCATCTTTGTGAAGCAGTGGGACGCTCTTTCTTGTACAAGCTTCCCATGACGAGAGTAGCTGACTGCTGTGCTCCATCTTTGTGAAGCAGTGGGTCGCTCTTTCTTGTACAAGCTTCCCATGACGAGAGTAGCTGACATGCTGTGCTCCATCTTTGTGAAGCAGTGGGACGCTCTTTCTTGTACAAGCTTCCCATGACGAGAGTAGCTGACTGCTGTGCTCCATCTTTGTGAAGCAGTGGGACGCTCTTTCTTGTACAAGCTTCCCATGACGAGAGTAGCTGACATGCTGTGCTCCATCTTTGTGAAGCAGTGGGACGCTCTTTCTTGTACTGTCACATTCAGCAAGACTTATCAACTGCACAAGACGATAACAACAGCACTCACTCAACAGTGCTTGCTTACGTTCGCCCGATGACTAAAGGAGTGTATTTCTTCATTATCCGCCCTTAAAAGGACGTTAAGTGGGCGTGTCTGCGTTGTGTTGTGATTTGCATTATAACTGTATTATTTGCGCCTTTCGGCTCGACACATCCGACTTAAGCATGACATTTTTGAGTACCGGGTTGTCTTCCTTCTTCGATCCCTACTCGCTTGGCTAGACTAAAAAGGTTAGTCTATTTAATAGTGGCACCACGGAGAGGGGAAGCAGTGTCTGGATGGTTCTGGTTCACCGATCCTGGCACAAGCCATCAGCTGTGGGTCGCTGACAACTTCCAGCTGTGGTGCTGTGAGGCGCGCCTTCGCCTCCAAAACAGTGATAACTGAACAGACTGACGAGACGATGACGATAACAAAAGCACTCACTCAACAGTCATAATTCAACAGATTCACGAGACGATGACGATAACAAAAGCACTCACTCAACAGTCATAATTCAACAGATTCACGAGACGATGACGATGACAAAAGCACTCACTCAACAGTGATAATTCAACAGATTCACCTCACTGCTCTTGTCATCCTATGGTTGGTATTTCTTAACTTCTTCCTAGTGTTTCTAATATTCTTATTCCGTCAATTCATCTTTTTCGTGGTCGGCCCATGGGTCTGGTATTCCCGCAAAATCTCTTGAATGTTCTTTGTGTTGTGTTTTGATCTTTCTGCCTTGTCATTCGTCTGATACACTTCACCTCAGTAGAGGTGACTTTTCTTTTTGTTCTTGCATCTAGGGTCCAAGTCTGGCATTGGTAGCACAACGTTGGGATGAAGATTGCATTGTAGAGTGCCCGTTTTGCCTCTAGAGTTATTTCCTTGTTGGACAATAGTGGTGATAACTGTCCGATGATTTGACAAGCTTTGTTGCATCTTGATTCTATCTCTGCTGTTTGAGAATTATCGTTTGTCTCTAGACTTCTCAGGTATTTGAATTCCTCTGCTTGTTTTAGTTGTCTACTGTCTATAGTTGTGTTGATTTTCTCTTTCTCTTTTGCGACATTCATGACTTCTGTTTTGTTGATGTTAATTTTTATTTTGTATTTTGTGCCTGTGGTGTTGAATCTATTTCAGTGTTCTCGTAGGTCTTCTACTTGTCCATGTTTTACTTCATCCTTATTAACGACCTATCAATTATTTTCTTGACGTTTATCAGCACAAACAAGGAATAAGACACGTCTGTCCATTGTTGTTGTCTCTAGTGGTAAAAAAAAAAGTAAAGTATCTCCGTCACGCCAAGTGGCGTATAGGGAAATATGGTGATAGTGACCCTATATTTTACAGACCTTCCGCACATGATTTTTGGGGTAATGTGGTCAATATTACGCCCATGCTGCTTTACTTTCCCAGAAAAAAATCCGGTACCCATTTAAGGCTGGGTGAACCCGGAAGCCGTCGGTTGGATCGAACCCTACCCCTTGTCCGTGGTAGTCCAGTTCACTAACCACTGAGCTATCGCGGCTCCTGTCTCTAGTGGTGCTTAACGATAATTCATTGACGTGCGTGGGTTACCCTCCCGTATATGTTTAACTTCGTCACTCCCCAAGATCGCATTATAACTACTTTCCTGGATGATCAGTGCTCATATACTACATTTAAGAACTCTTGTTCTTGTTTCTATTGTCAATAATGAATTGCATAGTAACTTCCTCATTTTTTGGAAAGCTGCTTTTGCCTGAGCCATTCTGCATCTCACCTCTGTTGTACATCTACCATCTGAGGTTAACATTGTTCCCATATATTTAAAATAATTTACATGTTTTATTATTATTCCACTTGATTTTATTGTGCATTGCGGTGATGTCTTTTTCTTTTTGGTTACAATAGTTCTGTCTTTTTGCTATTGAAGCTGAGTCCTTTATTTTTGCTTTCTTTCACTATAATGTCTAATATATTTCTTGTAGCTCATTTTCACTCTTAGTGATAAAGACTGTATCATCAGAATACATGGATTACCCTCCCATGTTGTTTAACTTCGTAACTCATCTAGTTCGCATTATAACTATTTTCCTGGATGATTGCTTATGAGGTTTTATCTTACAGTCACTTTTTGTTGTCCTTGCACTAAGACTAGTGTTGTCCTTGCGCTAAGACTAGTGTTGTCCTTGCGCTAAGACTAGTGTTGTCCTTGCGCTAAGACTAGTGTTGTCCTTGCGCTAAGACAAGTGTTGTCCTTGCACTAAGACTAGTGTTGTCCTTGCGCTAAGACTAGTGTTGTCCTTGCACTAAGACTAGTGTTCTCCTTGCGCTAAGACTAGTGTTGTCCTTGCGCTAAGACTAGTGTTGTCCTTGCGCTAAAACTAGAACTAGTGTTGTCCTTACACTAAGACAAGTGTTGTCCTTGCACTAAGACCAATGTTGTCCTTGCACTAAGACTAGTGTTGTCCTTGCACTAAGACTAGTGTTGTCCTTGCGCTAAGACTAGTGTTGTCCTTGCACTAAGACTAGTGTTCTCCTTGCGCTAAGACTAGTGTTGTCCTTGCGCTAAGACTAGTGTTGTCCTTGCGCTAAAACTAGTGTTGTCCTTACACTAAGACAAGTGTTGTCCTTGCGCTAAGACTAGTGTTGTCCTTACACTAAGACAAGTGTTGTCCTTGCGCTAAGACTAGTGTTGTCCTTGCGCTAAAACTAGAACTAGTGTTGTCCTTACACTAAGACAAGTGTTGTCCTTGCACTAAGACCAATGTTGTCCTTGCACTAAGACTAGTGTTGTCCTTACACTAAGACTAGTGTTGTCCTTGCGCTAAGACTAGTGTTGTCCTTGCGCTAAAACTAGTGTTGTCCTTACACTAAGACTAGTGTTCTCCTTGCGCTAAGACTAGTGTTGTCCTTGCGCTAAGACTAGTGTTGTCCTTACACTAAGACTAGTGTTGTCCTTACACTAAGACTAGTGTTGTCCTTACACTAAGACTAGTGTTGTCCTTACACTAAGACTAGTGTTGTCCTTGCGCTAAGACTAGTGTTGTCCTTACACTAAGACTAGTGTTGTCCTTACACTAAGACTAGTGTTGTCCTTGCGCTAAGACTAGTGTTCTCCTTGCGCTAAGACTAGTGTTGTCCTTGCGCTAAGACTAGTGTTGTCCTTGCGCTAAGACTAGTGTTCTCCTTGCGCTAAGACTAGTGTTGTCCTTGCGCTAAGACTAGTGTTGTCCTTACACTAAGACAAGTGTTGTCCTTGCACTAAGACTAGTGTTGTCCTTGCGCTAAGACAAGTGTTGTCCTTACACTAAGACTAGTGTTGTCCTTGCGCTAAGACTAGTGTTGTCCTTGCGCTAAGACAAGTGTTGTCCTTGCACTAAGACTAGTGTTGTCCTTGCGCTAAGACTAGTGTTGTCCTTGCACTAAGACTAGTGTTCTCCTTGCGCTAAGACTAGTGTTGTCCTTGCGCTAAGACTAGTGTTGTCCTTGCGCTAAAACTAGAACTAGTGTTGTCCTTACACTAAGACAAGTGTTGTCCTTGCACTAAGACCAATGTTGTCCTTGCACTAAGACAAGTGTTGTCCTTGCACTAAGACCAATGTTGTCCTTGCACTAAGACTAGTGTTGTCCTTGCGCTAAGACTAGTGTTGTCCTTGCGCTAAGACTAGTGTTGTCCTTGCGCTAAAACTAGAACTAGTGTTGTCCTTACACTAAGACAAGTGTTGTCCTTGCGCTAAGACTAGTGTTGTCCTTACACTAAGACAAGTGTTGTCCTTGCGCTAAGACTAGTGTTGTCCTTGCGCTAAAACTAGAACTAGTGTTGTCCTTACACTAAGACAAGTGTTGTCCTTGCGCTAAGACTAGTGTTGTCCTTACACTAAGACAAGTGTTGTCCTTGCGCTAAGACTAGTGTTGTCCTTGCGCTAAGACAAGTGTTGTCCTTGCACTAAGACTAGTGTTGTCCTTGCACTAAGACCAATGTTGTCCTTGCACTAAGACTAGTGTTGTCCTTGCACTAAGACAATTGTTGTCCTTGCACTAAGACTAGTGTTGTCCTTGCACTAAGACAAGTGTTGTCCTTGTACTAAGACAAGTGTTGTCCTTGCACTAAGACTAGTGTTGTCCTTGCACTAAGATAAGTGTTGTCCTTGCACTAAGACTAGTGTTGTCCTTGCACTAAGACTAGTGTTGTCCTTGCGCTAAGACTAGTGTTGTCCTTGCACTAAGACAAGTGTTGTCCTTGCACTAAGACAAGTGTTGTCCTTGCACTAAGACTAGTGTTGTCCTTGCACTAAGATAAGTGTTGTCCTTGCACTAAGACTAGTGTTGTCCTTGCACTAAGACAAGTGTTGTCCTTGCACTAAGACTGTAAACGGGTCACTATCTAGTGTTGTAATTATTGATGACGTGCCCCCAGTGAGGCCACGTCATGGTGATCTTATACTTCATTTCCTAACATACACAATCGAAGGTATGCTGATCGTACAGTCTTAATCGCTAAGAGTTAAAATGAGCTACAAGAAAATGTCAGACATTATAGTGAAGGAAAGCAAAAATAAATGACAGCCTTAATAGCAAAAAGACAGAAGCGATGATAACAACAAAGTAAAAGACATCACCAAAATGCACAATAAAGACAAGTGGAGCAATATTAAAACAGGTAAATGAATTTAAATATTTGGGAACTTTGTTAACCTCAGACGGAAGATCTACAAAAGAGGTGAGATGCAGAATGGCTCAGGCAAAAGAAGCTTTCCAAAAAATGAGGAAGATACTATGAATAAATTTTTGACAATAGAAACAAGAAAAAGAGTTCTTAAATGTTATTTAGAGCCAGTCTTAACATATGGATGTCAATCATGGACAATATGACAACATACAAGAAAATCACTGGAGCCTGTAGAAATGTAGCTTTAAAGAAGAATGTTGAGAGTACCATGGACAGCTAAGAAGAGTAATGAAAACGTTCTGAAAGAGGCCAAAGCAAAGAGAGAGCTAATATCCAATATTAGGAAGAAACAATCATCATTTTTTGGCCATTTAATGAGAAGGGAGCAACTGGAATATATTGTAACAACTGGGAAAATTGAGGGACGAAGAGATAGAGGGAAGCAAAGAGAAAAGATACCAGACAGCTTAAGAGAATGGCTTTGTAGAAGGTCAACAACAGAAATTATAAATAACTGTCGAGATAGAAAGTTGTGGAGAGACATGATCACCTATGCCAGCAGGCACGGTACTTGATGCTGATGATTTTTCCTTCAAGAAACCAAACAAAACATGAATCATTGAACACGTGATAGGAATGACGCAATGAAATAATGGCCCATCTGTCTATAGACCGACTGTTTCGGTTTGTGAAATTATGGGATGGAAGAAAACTCGCAGATGATGTGAGAACTTTCGATGAGATTCTCATTGGATACGATCAATATAACAAGATATAGACGTGCATTCGATGAAATAACACATCCAAGTAGGACATGAAAATACATTCTGTTTTAAGCCAAGATAAAAAGCTGTGAGATGGCTGAAGCAAGGGCTGGTAATCGGAAACACGGACAAGTTTAGTGGACATTTGTGAGTAAGTGGTTAGCTCCCATTTTTGTGCGTTTTTCTAAAGGTTTAAATATATAAGGGGCATGGGAGTGGATAGTGCAACGTTTTGTACAGGTTTACTTATATAAGGAGCGTGTTAGCTCAGTGAAAATGATACCAAAATAAGGATATCAAAAGCAAGAGGAGAATTTGTTGCACTGGGAAACATGGAAGTCGAAAGAAATTAGACAAACTCTTTCTATATGGAAGCTTTTTATCAAAGCAACGGAAGAGATTTCATAGACAATATTTGTTATGATTTGAAGGATCAATCTACATATTGATATTTATCTAACATATAACATATTATATATGAATGTTTAGATAATTGAACAAGGTATTAGATGTCACCAATACCAAGATGATACAAGACATGTAAAAATAATATGCTTTGATGACGTTCACACTAATTAAATTGAGAGTGGTACACAGTGCGACGAAACGTGCGGAAAGAGTTAAATACAAAAATAAAAATGTTCAACTCCAATGTTAAGTCTGTCCTATTATACGGCTGTGAAACATGGAGAATAACAAAATTGACAATCACGAAGATACAGACTTTCATTAATGGATGCTTACGCAGAATAAAAGGATGGAAATGGCAGGACAAAATCACTAACATAGAATTATGGAAATGTACCAGTTAAATACCAGTGGATAAAGAGATACAGCGAAGACGATGGCGCTGGATAGGACAAACACTGCGGAAGCCAACTGAGAGTATTACACAACAGGCCCTTTTTTTGAATCTCCAGGGAAAAAGACAAAGAGGAAGACCAAGGAATTCTTTGGAGAAGACAGACGGAAGTAGAGATGAAGATGACGGGAAGACATGGAATGATCTTAAAAGAATGGCAAGAAACAGAACGGCTTGGAAAGTGTTTGTTGAAGACCTATGCTCCACATGGAGCTGAAAGGTAGAAAAATGTTAGCTCAGTACACTGTTTTCTACAGGTTTATTATTATAGGGAGCATGGAAGTGGCTAGAGTAACATATTTTATAGATTAAATTGTATAGAGAACATGCAAGTGGCTAGAGTAAAATATTCTATAGATTAAATTCTATAGAGAACATAGAAGTGGCTAGTGCAACTTTTTCTACAGGTTTATTTCTATAAGGGAGCATGGAAGTGGCTAGTACACTGAATTGCTAAGGGCGAGAGATCAGTTTCGATCCTGATCAACGACTTCCAGGTTCACCCAGTTTTTAAAGAGTCCTGGATTTTCTAGGGAAAAAGCGGCACTGATGTAATACTGACCACTTTAGAAACAAAAATAATGTGCAGCAGATCTATGTTTTTTTTTTAAATATGGCCACTAGCAATATAATCTCCCCTCCACCAATTAGCCTGACGAGCCTCCCCTCCACCAATTAGCCTGACGGGGCTCCCCTCCACCAATTAGCCTGACGGGGCTCCCCTCCAACAATTAGCCTGACGGGGCTCCCCTCCACCAATTAGCCTGACGGGGCTCCCCTCCACCAATTAGCCTGACGGGGCTCCCCTCCACCAATTAGCCTGACGGGGCTCCCCTCCACCAATTAGCCTGACGAAGCTCCCCTCCACCAATTAGCCTGACAAGGCTCCCCACCACCAATTAGCCTGACGAGGCTCCCCTCCACCAATTAGCCTGACAAGGCTCCCCTCCACCAATTAGCCTGACGAGCCTCCCCTCCACCAATTAGCCTGACGAGGCTCCCCTCCACCAATTAGCCTGACGGGGCTCCCCTCCACCAATTAGCCTGACGGGGCTCCCCTCCAACAATTAGCCTGACGGGGCTCCCCTCCACCAATTAGCCTGACGGGGCTCCCCACCACCAATTAGCCTGACGGGGCTCCCCTCCACCAATTAGCCTGACGAAGCTCCCCTCCACCAATTAGCCTGACGGGGCTCCCCTCCACCAATTAGCCTGACGAGGCTCCCCACCACCAATTAACCTGACGAGGCTCCCCACCACCAATTAGCCTGACGAAGCTCCCCACCACCAATTAGCCTGACGAAGCTCCCCACCACCAATTAGCCTGACGAAGCTCCCCACCACCAATTAGCCTGACGAGGCTCCCCACCACCAATTAGCCTGACGAAGCTCCCCACCACCAATTAACCTGACGAGGCTCCCCACCACCAATTAGCCTGACGAGGCTCCCCACCACCAATTAGCCTGACGAGGCTCCCCTCCACCAATTAACCTGACGGGGCTCCCCTCCACCAATTAGCCTGACGAGGCTCCCCACCACCAATTAGCCTGACGAGGCTCCCCTCCACCAATTAACCTGACGAGGCTCCCCACCACCAATTAGCCTGACGAGGCTCCCGACCACCAATTAGCCTGACGAGGCTCCCCACCACCAATTAGCCTGACGAGGCTCCCCACCACCAATTAGCCTGACGGGGCTCCCCTCCACCAATTAGCCTGACGGGGCTCCCCTCCACCAATTAGCCTGACGAGGCTCCCCACCACCAATTAGCCTGACGAAGCTCCCCACCACCAATTAGCCTGACGAAGCTCCCCACCACCAATTAGCCTGACGAAGCTCCCCTCCACCAATTAGCCTGACGAGGCTCCCCACCACCAATTAGTCTGACGAAGCTCCCCACCACCAATTACCTGACGAGGCTCCCCACCACCAATTAGCCTGACGAGGCTCCCCACCACCAATTAGCCTGACGAGGCTCCCCTCCACCAATTAGCCTGACAAGGCTCCCCACCACCAATTAGCCTGACGAGGCTCCCCTCCACCAATTAGCCTGACAAGGCTCCCCACCACCAATTAGCCTGACGGTCTGTTCTTCCCTATTTCCTGTTAGCATAGAGGGCCTATTGAAACCTTCTATGGTGGTCTCTCTAACAATTGAAGACTTTCGATTTGCTATTTTCACATATTGAACACATATATTTTCACATATTGAACACATATATTTTCACATACTGAACGCAATTTTGTCACACATTGAAAACAATTATTTTCACATATGGAACACATCTATTTTTACCCATATTGAACATATTGAAACATAAGTTTGTCCAGAAAAGGATTAGTATCTCCCCTATTGACAAACAAGGGTTTCAGAACAATAACGTGTTCACTTTCTGGAGGCAGGCCTGGATGCGGAGAATACATCCCAGAGAAGTACTTCTAATGTTTGTAGACAATTGTTAGTTTGACTGTCCCAGAGAAGTACTTCTAATGTTTGTAGACAATTGTTAGTTTGACTGTCCCAGAGAAGTACTTCTAATGTTTGTAGACAATTGTTAGTTTGACTGTCCCAGAGAAGTACTTCGAATGTTTGTAGACAATTGCTAGTTTGACTGTCCAAGAGAAGTACTTCTAATGTTTGTAGACAATTGCTAGCCTGACTGTCCCAGAGAAGTACTTTTAATGTTTGTAGACAATTGTTAGTCTGACTGTCCCATAGAAGTACTTCTAATGTTTGTAGACAATTGCTAGTTTGACTGTCCCATAGAAGTACTTCTAATGTTTGTAGACAATTGCTAGTCTGACTGTCCCAGAGAAGTACTTCTAATGTTTGTAGACAATTGCTAGTCTGACTGTCCCAGAGAAGTACTTCTAATGTTTGTAGACAATTGTTAGTCTGACTGTCCCAGAGAAGTACTTCTAATGTTTGTAGACAATTGTTAGTTTGACTGTCCCAGAGAAGTACTTCTAATGTTTGTAGACAATTGCTAGTCTGACTGTCCCAGAGAAGTACTTCTAATGTTTGTAGACAATTGTTAGTTTGACTGTCCCAGAGAAGTACTTCTAATGTTTGTAGACAATTGCTAGTTTGACTGTCCCAGAGAAGTACTTCTAATGTTTGTAAACAATTGTTAGTCTCACTGTCCCAGAGAAGTACTTCTAATGTTTGTAGACAATTGTTAGTCTCACTGTCCCAGAGAAGTAATTCGAATGTTTGTAGACAATTGTTAGTCTCACTGTCCCAGAGAAGTACTTCTAATGTTTGTAGACAATTGTTAGTCTGACTGTCCCAGAGAAGTAGTTCTAATGTTTGTAGACAATTGTTAGTTTGACTGTCCCAGAGAAGTACTTCTAATGTTTGTAAACACTTGTTAGTCTCACTGTCCCAGAGAAGTACTTCTAATGTTTGTAGACAATTGCTAGCCTGACTGTCCCAGAGAAGTACTTCTAATGTTTGTAGACAACTGCTAGCCTGACTGTCCCAGAGAAGTACTTCTAATGTTTGTAGACAATTGCTAGCCTGACTGTCCCAGAGAAGTACTTCTAATGTTTGTAGAAAATTGCTAGTCTGACTGTCCCATAGAAGTACTTCTAATGTTTGTAGACAATTGCTAGTTTTACTGTCCCAGAGAAGTACTTCTAATGTTTGTAGACAATTGCTAGTTTGACTGTCCAAGAGAAGTACTTCTAATGTTTGTAGACAATTGCTAGCCTGACTGTCCCAGAGAAGTACTTCTAATGTTTGTAGACAATTGCTAGTCTCACTGTCCCAGAGAAGTACTTCTAATGTTTGTAGACAATTGTTAGTCTGACTGTCCCAGAGAAGTACTTCTATTTGTAGACAATTGCTAGCCTGACTGTCCAAGAGAAGTACTTCTAATGTTTGTAGACAATTGCTAGTCTGACTGTCCAAGAGAAGTACTTCTAATGTGTGTAGACAATTGCTAGCCTGACTGTCCCAGAGAAGTACTTCTAATGTTTGTAGACAATTGCTAGCCTGACTGTCCAAGAGAAGTACTTCTAATGTTTGTAGACAATTGCTAGTCTGACTGTCCCAGAGAAGTACTTCTAATGTTTGTAGACAATTGCTAGCCTGGCTGTCCCAGAGAAGTACTTCTAATGTTTGTAGACAATTGCTAGCCTGACTGTCCCAGAGAAGTACTTCTAATGTTTGTAGACAATTGCTAGTCTGACTGTCCCAGAGAAGTACTTCTAATGTTTGTAGACAATTGCTAGTCTGACTGTCCCAGAGAAGTACTTCTAATGTTTGTAGACAATTGCTAGCCTGACTGTCCCAGAGAAGTACTTCTAATGTTTGTAGACAATTGCTAGCCTGACTGTCCCAGAGAAGTACTTCTAATGTTTGTAGACAATTGCTAGTCTCACTGTCCCATGGAAGTACTTCTAATGTTTGTAGACAATTGCTAGCCTGACTGTCCCAGAGAAGTACTTCTAATGTTTGTAGACAATTTCTAGCCTGACTGTCCCAGAGAAGTACTTCTAATGTTTGTAGACAATTGCTAGCCTGACTGTCCAAGAGAAGTACTTCTAATGTTTGTAGACAATTGCTAGCCTGACTGTCCCAGAGAAGTACTTCTAATGTTTGTAGACAATTTCTAGCCTGACTGTCCCAGAGAAGTACTTCTAATGTTTGTAGACAATTGCTAGCCTGACTGTCCAAGAGAAGTACTTCTAATGTTTGTAGACAATTGCTAGCCTGACTGTCCCAGAGAAGTACTTCTAATGTTTGTAGACAATTGCTAGTCTGACTGTCCAAGAGAAGTACTTCTAATGTTTGTAGACAATTGCTAGCCTGACTGTCCCAGAGAAGTACTTCTAATGTTTGTAGACAATTTCTAGCCTGACTGTCCCACAGGATGCATTATTGGTGGTCCTGTGTCTTCATTTGAATTGTTTAATTCTGGTCTTTCATCATCATTGAGTTGACTGATATATTCTGTCCATCTTTCCATTGTCTTCTCCTGTCCCATTATTATATTTCCTTCCTTTGATTTCAAACATCCTGAAACTTTGACTTCTTTTCTTCCTGTTAATTCATTTAACTGATTGTGCATAAATTTTGGGTCTTTCTTTTGTTGTTTTTCCATTTCTTCACATTTCTGTTTTAACCATCCTTCCTTTGCTTCTCTGCACTTGTTTTAGATCTCTTTGTGCAATATTTTGTATGCTCGTTCTTCTTTCTTATGTTTTCTTCTTTCGTCCATTAGTTGTAATATTTCTTCTGTCATCCATTTCTTTTTGTTAATTCTTTTAGTCACTGGTATTACTTCTTTTGATGTTTGTTGAATCGATTGTTTGAGCATTTCCCACTGCTCCTGGATGTCCTGTATTTTCTCAATAGCATTATATCTATTTTATACTGTCGTGCTGTACTTATCACTCATCTGTTTATCTACTCTTAGCATATCTAGTTCTAATTTTATATTTCTTGGTGATTTCTGTGCCTTCCGCAATTTTATTCTTATCTTTCCAACTACTGGTACATGGTCACTATTACAATCTACTCCTGGCCTTGTTTTAACAGACGTTAGCCCATTCCTAAATCTTCTCTGTACCAGTATAAAATCAATTTGATTGTGTACTTTTTTGTCTGGGCTTTGCCATGTCCATAGTCGCCTAGGGTGTTGTTTGAACCAGGTGTTACCTATAATCATTTCAAGTGTCTTTGCCCAATCTATCAATCTATCCCCTCTGTCATTCGTCTCGCCAAGGCCATGCCCCCCCCCCCCCTTGTCACATTTTGCACTTTAGCTGTTCCTACCTTTGCATTGAAATCCCCTAATACAACAGTTATTTCATGGGATTTACACTGTTCCATGGCTGACTCTAGCTCCTCGTAAAAAGTGTCAATGTCTTCTTCTTCGCTATTACTTGTTGGTGCATAAACTTGAATTATGTTGATATCCATTGGTCTGGTAACAAATAATAATACATAAATATTATTATATGGGGAACTTCCGAGGCGATAATAGGGAATAATAGAACAAATAAGTATGTGTTAGCACTCGGAAAAATAAACAGACAAACAACAACAGAAAAAAACGAAGAACAATATATGGTCCGAAGTGGGATCGAACCCGTACTCCCTGGCACCGCGCCTTGCCACGAGAAGCCGAACGCTTGGCACACTGCCACTCAGCCAACTACTTTCCTATTAATGCAAGTATCTCCCAGTAGGGCTGAATACTTGTGTTGTAGACAAACTAACTTTCCTATTAATGGAATTCAGTTGGCTGAGTGGCAGTGTACCAAGCGTTCGGCTTCTCGTGGCAAGGCGCGGTGCCAGGGAGTACGGGTTCGATCCCACTTCGGACCATATATTGTTCTTCGTTTTTTTCTGTTGTTGTTTGTCTGTTAATTTTTCCGAGTGCTAACACATACTTATTTGTTCTATTATTCCCTATCCATTGGTCTGCCACTCAATTTTACTAGCAGAATTCTGTCTGATACTGGCCAAAATCCTTTCACTGTTTTGTTTCTTTCTCTATCTAACATGATGCCTACTCCTCTTTCGTGTGTGGTTCCCCAGAGTAAATTACATTTCCACTGTCGCGTTGTAATAATCCTGCCCCTGTCCATCTCATTTCACATAGTCCCAAGATGTTCAATTTCATTCTCTTCATTTCTTGACTGATGTTTTCTAGTTTTCCAACCTGGAATGCTGATCTAATGTTCCAAGTTCGTATTGCTAGTGTCTCTTTATTTTTGATCTTGCATACGGTTGCTTGATGACGATCGGGTGTCACCTGTAGCAAGCACATGACACTCCCTACCGGACGAGGTGGCTGTGAAGCCCCCATTAACGTCGTTAGCTGTAAATAGAAGGTTGTGATTTGTCATGATTATTCCAGGCAATTTAAGAAGGTAGTTTGCCATTCCTTTCCTTCTTGGCAGTGACTGTACTAGTCGGAGATCGCAGCCATTGTCTCTATACATGAGATCCTCTGCCTGCCATCGCGGTGTGGGGACCATAACCGGCACTACTTGTCGACTGGTCCCACAACACCATCCACCACCTGCTCCAATGGCTTCCTGATAGGGGGGCTAAACGGGAGCTCCACCTTGCCCTGGGGTGTCCCGAAGACTAGCGGAGGAAAGGAGACGTCTTACTCCTCCTTTGGTAGGGCAGAACCCTACCCCGCTAACCAGATCTTCTCCTTACATAGTCACAAAATGATGATTGTTTCTTCCTAATATTGAATTTTATCTCTCTTTTTTTGCTTTGGCCATTTTCAGAACGTGTTCTCTCTCTCTCACTCTCGCTCTCTCTGTGTCTCTCTCTCTCTCTGCGATCAAGACTCAATCAGAGTAGGATTCCAGACTCTCTTATGAAGGCATCTGTCTGTTTAAGCGAACGTGTTCATTACTCTTCTTAGCTGTCCATGGTATTCTCAACATTCTTCTGTAAAACCACATTTATACAGCCTCCAGTGATTGTCTTGTCGATTGTCCTATTGTCCATGATTCACATCCATATGTTACGACTAGCTCTGCATAACATTTAAGAACTCTTTTTATTGTTTCTATTGTCAACAATGGATTGCACAATATCTTCCTCATTTTTTGGAAATTTGCTTTTTCCTGAGCCATTTTGCATCTCACCTCTGTTGTACATCTACCATCTGAAGTTAACAATGTTCCCAGATATTTAAATTAATTTACCCCTATTTTAATATTGTTCCACTTGTCTTTATTGTGCATTGCGGTGATGCTTGCTTCTTTGTTGCTACCTTTACTTCTTTCTTTTTGCTATTGATTCTGAGTCCTTTATTTTTTATTTCCTTTACTATAATGTCTTAATGTCTCATTAACTTATTTTCACTCTTAGCGATTAAGACTGTATCACCAGCATAAGTAAAAAAGTAAAGTACCCCCGTCACGCCAAGTGGCGTATAGGGAAAATGGTGTTAGTGACAATAAATTTCACAAACCTTCAGCACATTAATTTTTAGGTAATGTGGTCGGTATTACCCCCGTGCCGCTTTACTTTCCCAGAAAAATCCGGTACCCATTTAAGGCTGGGTGAACCCGAAAGCCGTCGGTTGGGATCGAACCCCACCTCTTGTCCTTTGTAGTCCAGTTCACTAACCACTGGGCTATCGCGGCTCCCTGAATCATCAGCATATCTTAGATTATTCATATTATGACCTCCGATTGTTATTTCAGGTATGTCCCTTATTAATCTTAAAATATTCTCAATATATATATATATATATATATATATATATATATATATATATATATATATATATATATATAAAATCTGGTGACATCACACAACCTCATGGAGTCAGGTCGGGATTTTTTTCACATGCTACTGTATGCAGCAGACAGTACAATCTACGGCTGCCCTGCTGCCCTGCTGCCCTGCTGCCTTGCAGGTAAGCCGCGGAGAGTAAAAGGTTAAAGGAGGGCATCATAATCCTAATCATCAAGTACGGGGCCAGCTGTCGTAGGTGATCATGCCTCTCCACAACTTTCGATCTCGACAGTTATTTATCATTTCTGTTGTTGACATTCTACCAAGCTACTCTCTTAAGCTGTCTGGTATTTTTTCTCTTTGCTTCCCTCTATCTTTTCGTCCCTCAATTTTCCCAGTTGTTACAATATATTCCAGTTGTTCTCTTCTCATTACATGACCAAAAAATGACGATTGTTTCTTCCTAATATTGGAAATTAGATCTCTTTTTGCGTTGACCTCTTTCAGTACATTTCCATTACTCTTCTTAACTGTCCATGTTATTCTCAACATTCTTCTCTAAAACAAAATTTCTACAGACTCCAGTGTCTGGAGGGTACCCTGAAGTAAAACAACCCCACAGCCTTATCGGTGAGACGTTTTAGTCAAAGACTAGCGGAGCCAATCGTAAAACAAACCGACGGAAGGCAACATAAAACCACCGTCGTAATTTTTGTGTACAATCTTTAATCGCCACAAAAATAATGTTTGTATTTAGTGTCAGAGGTTGAGAAATGGGATGTAGAGTCTCAGATAGAATGTCGGCCCCATGTGCGCGAGACGCCATCTTTGTGTTTGCAAATACAAAACGTAACCGGAAGTATGAGTGTCAAAGTCAACGTTGAGTATCAATAGCTAGAGAAAAATGTTCCTGTTGGGATGTGTCAGGTCTTTGCCACTCTCAGATGAAGGCAAATGACAACAGAAACAACCCTTACTTCAGCGATGCTATTCATGTCCAGCACAGATGTCAATATCGCTCTTCTATTCATGTCAGGTACAGATGTTAATAACGCCCTTCTCTTCATGTCAAGTAAAGTTGTCAATAACGCGCTGTTATTCATGTCCAGTACATATATCAATAACGTGGTGTTATTTCATGTCCAGCACAGATGTCAATAACGTGCTGTTATTTCATGTCCGGTACAGATATCAATAACGCACTGCTATTCATGTAAGGTACAGATGTCAATAACGTGCTGTTATTTCATGTCCAGTACAGATGTCAATAACGTGCTGTTATTTCATGTCCGGTACAGATGTCAATAACGTGCTGTTATTTCATGTCCAGTACAGATGTCAATAACGTGCTGTTATTTCATGTCCGGTACAGATGTCAATAACGTGCTGTTATTTCATGTCCGGTACAGATATCAACAACGTGCTGTTATTTCATGTCCGGTACAGATGTCAATAACGTGCTGTTATTTCTTTTCCGGTACAGATGTCAATAACGTGCTGTTATTTCATGTCCGGTACAGATGTCAATAACGTGCTTTTATTTCATGTCCAGTACAGATGTCAATAGCGTGCTGTTATTTCATGTCCGGTACAGATGTCAATAACGCCCTGCTATTCATGTCCAGTACAGATGTCAATAACGTGCTGTTATTTCATGTCCAGTACATATGTCAATAACGTGCTGTTATTTCATGTCCAGTACAGATGTCAATAACGCTCTTCTATTCATGTCAGGTACAGATGTTAATAACGCCCTTCTCTTCATGTCAAGTAAAGTTGTCAATAACGCGCTGTTATTCATGTCCAGTACAGATGTCAATAACGTGCTGTTATTTCATGTCCAGTA
Organism: Megaustenia siamemsis; assembly: GCA_032433765.1. Lineage (NCBI taxonomy): Eukaryota > Metazoa > Mollusca > Gastropoda > Stylommatophora > Ariophantidae > Megaustenia > Megaustenia siamemsis. Next base: position 20,544,753 of record JAVIAB010000099.1, on the reverse strand, counting down.
CAGATGTTAATATCGTGCTGTTATTTCATGTCCGGTACAGATGTCAATAACGTTCTGCTATTCATGTCCAGTACAGATGTCAATAACGTGATGTTATTTCATGTCCAGTATAGATGTCAATAACGTGCTGTTATTTCATGTCCGGTACAGATGTCAATAACGCTCTGCTATTCATGTCCAGTACAGATGTCAATAACGCGATTTTATTTCATTCCAGTACAGATGTCAATAACGCGCTGCTATTCATGTCCAGTACAGATGTCAATAACGTGCTGTTATTTCATGTCCAGTACAGATGTCAATAACGTGCTGTTATTTCATGTCCGGTACAGATGTCAATAACGCGCTGCTATGCATGTCCAGTACAGATGTCAATAACGTGCTGTTATTTCATGTCCAGTACAGATGTCAATAACGTGCTGTTATTTCATGTCCGGTACAGATGTCAATAACGCTCTGCTATTCATGTCCAGTACAGATGTCAATAACGCGCTTTTATTTCATGTCCAGTACAGATGTCAATAACGCGCTGCTATTCATGTCCGGTACAGATGTCAATAACGCTCTGCTATTCATGTCCAGTAAAGATGTCAATAACGCGCTTTTATTTCATGTCCAGTACAGATGTCAATAACACGCTGCTATTCATGTCCGGTACAGATGTCAATAACGCTCTGCTATTCATGTCCAGTGCAGATGTCAATAACGCGCTTTTATTTCATGTCCAGTACAGATGTCAATAACGCGCTGCTATTCATGTCCAGTACAGATGTCAATAACGCTCTGTTATTCATGTCCAGTACAGATGTCAATAACGCGCTGCTATTCATGTCCAGTACATATGTCAATAACGCGCTTTTATTTCATGTCCAGTACAGAGTCAATAACGCGCTGCTATTCATGTCCGGTACAGATGTCAATAACGCTCTGCTATTCATGTCCAGTACAGATGTCAATAACGCGCTGCTATTCATGTCCAGTACAGATGTCAATAACGCGCTGCTATTCATGTCCAGTACAGATGTCAATAACGCGCTGCTATTCATGTCCAGTACAGATGTCAATAACGCCCTGCTATTCATGTCCAGTACAGATGTCAATAACGCCCTGCTATTCATGTCCAGTACAGATGTCAATAACGCGCTGCTATTCATGTCCAGTACAGATGTCAATAACGCCCTACTATTCATGTCCAGTACAGATGTCAATAACGTGCTGTCATTTCATGTCCGGTACAGGTGTCAATAACGCGCTGCTATTCATGTCCAGTACAGATGTCAATAACGCGCTGTTATTTTATTTCCGGTACAGATGTCAATAACGCTCCGTTATTCATGTCAAGCACAGATGTCAATAATGCGCTGCTCTATTCATGTCCAGTACAGATGTCAATAACGCGCTTTTATTTCATGTCCAGTACAGATGTCAATAACGCGCTGCTATTCATGTCCAGTACAGATGTCAATAACGCTCTGTTATTCATGTCCAGTACAGATGTCAATAACGCGCTGCTATTCATGTCCAGTACATATGTCAATAACGCGCTTTTATTTCATGTCCAGTACAGAGTCAATAACGCGCTGCTATTCATGTCCGGTACAGATGTCAATAACGCTCTGCTATTCATGTCCAGTACAGATGTCAATAACGCGCTGCTATTCATGTCCAGTACAGATGTCAATAACGCCCTGCTATTCATGTCCAGTACAGATGTCAATAACGCGCTGCTATTCATGTCCAGTACAGATGTCAATAACGCCCTGCTATTCATGTCCAGTACAGATGTCAATAACGCCCTGCTATTCATGTCCAGTACAGATGTCAATAACGCGCTGCTATTCATGTCCAGTACAGATGTCAATAACGCGCTGCTATTCATGTCCAGTACAGATGTCAATAACGCCCTGCTATTCATGTCCAGTACAGATGTCAATAACGCCCTGCTATTCATGTCCAGTACAGATGTCAATAACGCGCTGCTATTCATGTCCAGTACAGATGTCAATAACGCCCTACTATTCATGTCCAGTACAGATGTCAATAACGTGCTGTCATTTCATGTCCGGTACAGGTGTCAATAACGCGCTGCTATTCATGTCCAGTACAGATGTCAATAACGCGCTGTTATTTCATTTCCGGTACAGATGTCAATAACGCTCCGTTATTCATGTCAAGCACAGATGTCAATAATGCGCTGCTCTATTCATGTCCTGCACAGATGTCAATAACGCGCTGCTATTCATGTCCAGTACAGATGTCAATAACGCGCTGCTGTTCATGTCCAGCACAGATGTCAATAACGCGCTGCTATTCATGTCCAGTACAGATGTCAATAACGCCCTACTATTCATGTCCAGTACAGATGTCAATAACGTGCTGTCATTTCATGTCCGGTACAGGTGTCAATAACGCGCTGCTATTCATGTCCAGTACAGATGTCAATAACGCGCTGTTATTTCATTTCCGGTACAGATGTCAATAACGCTCCGTTATTCATGTCAAGCACAGATGTCAATAATGCGCTGCTCTATTCATGTCCAGCACAGATGTCAATAACGCGCTGCTATTCATGTCCAGTACAGATGTCAATAACGCGCTGCTGTTCATGTCCAGCACAGATGTCAATAACGCGCTGCTATTCATGTCCAGCACAGATGTCAATAACGCTCTGCTATCCATGTCCAGCACAGATGTCAATAACGCGCTGCTATTCATGTCCAGCACAGATGTCAATAACGCTCTGCTATTCATGTCCAGCACAGATGTCAATAACGCTGTGCTATTCATGTCCAGGACAGATGTCAATAACGCTCTGCTATTCATGTCCGGTACAGATGTCAATAACGCGCTGCTATTCATATCCAGTACAGATGTCAATAACGCGCTGCTATTCATGTCTAGTACAGATGTCAATAACGCTCTGCTATTCATGTCCAGCACAGATGTCAATAACGCTGTGCTATTCATGTCCAGCACAGATGTCAATAACGCGCTGCTATTCATGTCCAGCACAGATGTCAATAACTCGCATGCAGCTCATTGATTGAGCTTGTCTTTGCTGACGATCAGATATAAATAGAAGCAACAGAAAACTGCTGCGTCACATCACTTAAATAGAATGAATGAACGAAACACTCAAAACATGAAGATTACAAGAGATTTCACAACCACTGGTTGAAGAGACACACACACCATCAACTCTCTCCATTGAAAAGGAACGGGACAAACGGGAACCATTACAGAATGTTTAGGAGGCTTAATATCATGGATCAGGAAAAAGAAAATAGAAACCGAAGTAGAGAGCAGATCCAGCAAAATAACGAAATAAAAAAACAATTAAATTGCTAATAGAATAATTAAAAAAAATAGACATGAGATATTGGTGCACAAAATCAGCAGTGTCTGTGTGCCAGACACAAGTTATGGTTATGGTTAGTTGAAGGCCCCGGTATCACTGCAAACGAATTAAAAATCCATAATTGCTTAACCGCCCATGGCAGTGGAATCATCCGAATTAAAAATCATCTCATTGAAGTATCCAAACAAAGAAAGGCAGCTAGTGTCCCCATCATAGCAGCTACAGCACACGCTAAAAAACAAATGGCCAAGCGGCACCGAAAATGAACGCTATTGTTGTCACGAGAATAACCACAGTCATTAATGAAGAAAGATAAATGAAAGAGAGCAGGCAGAACCGACTGGAACAGAACCTTGACCTGAGACGTCATTCTAGTGGTCCTACTATTTAGCCGGATGTTCGCGGTTGTAGTGCACGCGATGAGTTAAATGTTTACCAACAAAAATGTCATAATTTCATGATGATTCATCTTCATCTTCTGCCAAGCCATTCTCTGAATCTGTCTGCTATCTTTTATCTTTGTTTCCCTCTATCTCATCGTCCCTCAATTTTGCCAGATGTCACAATATATTCCAGCTGTTCCCCTCTCATTGCCTGACATGGCAATTGTTTCATTCTAATATTGGAAAATAGCTCTCTCTTTGATTTGACCTCTTTCAGAACGTTTCTATTACTCTTCTTAGCTCTTCTCAATTATATATATATATGTAAAAATAAAGGACTCAGCCTTAATAGTAAATAGACAGAAGTAATTGTAACAATAAAGCCTCAGTGAAAAGTAAAGACAAGTGGAATAATATTAAAACAGGTGAGTGAATTTCAATATTTGGGAACTTTGTTGTTAAACTCAGATGGTAGATGTACAACAGAGGTGAGATGCAGAATGGCTCAGGCAAAAGCAGCTTTCCAAAAAATGAGGAAGATACTAAGCAATCTATTTTTGAAAATAGAAACAAGAACAAGAGTTCTTTAATGTTATGTAGAGCCAGTCTTAACATATGGATGTGAATCATGGACAATAGGACAACAGACAAGAAAATCACTGGAGTGTAGAAATGTGGTTTTACAGAAGAATGTTGAGAATACCATGGACAGCTAAGAAGAGTAATGAAGACGTTCTGAGAGAGGTCAAAGCAAAAAGAGAGCTAATTTCCAATATTAGGAAGAAACAATCATCATTTTTTGGCCATGTAATGAGAAGGGAACAGCTGGAGTATATTGTAACAACTGGAAAAATTAAAGGACGAAGAGATAGATGGAAGCAAAGAGAACAGATACCAGACAGCATAAGAGAAAGGCTTGGCAGAAGATCAATAACAGAAATGATAAATAGCTGTCGAGATCGAAAGTTGTGGAGAGACATGATCACCTATGCCAGTAGGCCCGGTACTTGATGATGATTATATATATATATATATTGCGGGTCAATTATACAATTAAATAGTCACTGACTCAATACCGGCTGTGTAGCTTCTTCTTGGACATTTGTCTGGTTTCAGTGGAAGCTGTACAGATGTCACGGAATATGTCACAGAATACGTCACAGATATTGGGATACGCTGATGAAGTCATGCACTTAATAGAACCATACACTAAAGTCTGAATAATTGGCGGTGACGAGGTGCGTGAGATTTCATTGGATGTAAAAAAAAATGGTGAGAAAGGGCAACGATCTTGAACATAATGGATGGAGCTTTGTAAAGAGGAAGGAGCGAATAGAGGGGAAATAATCGTGCATGAGAAGGTAACAGACAAATATAGCAGTTTGTTCAATCATCAATGGGCACTAGTGATAGATGTTTCCACATTGGATCATGTTTGATACTTTAAAATCGTTTTCTTTTATTGATGATATTTTCTCACACGAATTTAACGATAATAATATTTTATTTTGAACATTCTTGTATGGTGCAGAATCATGGACACACAAATAGAGAGGAAATTGAAGCCTTTGAAATGTGGATATATAGAAGAGAAAGAAGAATTGAATGGAAAGAAACGGAAATGAAAACAAACGATGAAGTATTAAAACGACTAAAAATGAAAAGAGAACTACTAAGCACATTTCATATAAAGCAAATGAGATTTTGGGGGCATGTTAAAAGACACAACAGCCTACTAAAAATAATCTTGGAAGGAAAAATATAAGGTGAAAATAGGAAATAGGCAGAGGCAGACTATGACTAACAAAGACGAGTAATATCAAAAGATGGACAAGTCAGCCTTTGGTTCTTTGGTTATGGAAGGCCCCGGTATCACTACAAACGAATTAAAATCCATAATTGCTCAACCGCCCGTGCCTGTGGAATCGTCTAAAATAATATCTCATCTCCCAAACAAAGAAAGGTAACTGTAGTCCCCATCGTAGCAGTCTCAGCACACGCCAAAAGACATAAGGCTAAACCGCGCAGAAAGTGAACATAGCCCTGTCATACGATATCATCATTCATCGTAAACAATCGGAATATCAAAGCACGGATGAAACGATTTAAATCTGAATGCTGAATGGCTCAGGCAACAGCAGCTTTCCAAAAAATGAGGAAGATACTATGCAATCCATTTCTGACAATAGAAACAAGATAGAGAGTTCTTAAATGTTATCTGGAACCAGTCTTAACATATGGATGTGAATCATGGACAATATGACAACACACAAGAAAATCACTGGAGGCTGTAGAAATGTGGTTTTACAGAAGAATGTTGAGAATACCATAGACAGCTAAGAAGAGTACTGAAAACGTTACGAAAGAGGCCAAAACAAAGAGAATTAAATTTCTAATATTAGGAAGAAACAATCATCATTATTTTTTGGCCATGTAATGTGATGGCAACAGCTGGAATATATTGTAACAACTGGGAAAATTGAGGGACGAAGAGATAGAGGGAAGAAAAGAGAAAAGATACCAGACAGCTTAAGACAATGGCTTGGCAAAAGGTCAAGAACAAAAATGATAAATAACTGTCGAGATTGAAAGTTGTTGAGAGACATGATCACCTACACCAGCAGGCATGGTACTTGATGATGATGATTCTAACCGTTACCCTGTGCTTTCCATGTTGTTGATCTTGACTGACCTCTCCAACATTTGTGTCATGCGCTGTCGATGCTCTTTCAATGTTGTCTTTTAGATATATAGTCAGTGCTCGATCTCTTCCCTCTATCAGCAACACGAGATTCTCCCATTCTCTTTGTCTGACAATTCAGTGCCGACGATTCTCTGACTGCCAAACATTATCTTTTAACTGTGATATATCATCAGAAGAACAGTGTCATGTTATATCATCCAGATCTGTTGATTTATAATGAGGACAATAATAACACGACATATGTCCAGCCTTTGATTTACTGCACAACAGAAGGAAAGGTAAGGCTATGTCTGAAAAGTGTTCCTTGTTGCAGTTTCTTCATATTCCAAGTCCGGCTTGTTGCAGGAGCTACTGAGTTAAGTGCTCTGTGCACACCGTGAGCTGTGCGTTTCATCCGTTTTGATCATGTTTCGATATTCCGATTGTTTACGATGAATGATGATATCGTATGATGGAGAACAGTTGGCTGTGTTAACTTTCTGTGCAGTTTCGCATTATGTCTTTTAGCGTGTGCTGTGACTGCTATGATTGGGTCTACTACAGCTACCTTTCTTTGTTTGGGAGATGAAATAATAATTCGGATGATTCCACTGGCACGGGCGGTTGAGCAATTATGGATTTTAATTTGTTTGCAGTGATACCGGGGCCTTCCATAACCATAACCAGATACAGGAACGGTAAGCTGGACCTGCCCACACTAAGGTGACCATATTTTGAAATCCCATTCCGGGACGGAATAATTTTACTTCAATTTTCCACCAATAAAATTACATTTCTTCTTGCTGTCATTTTCAAGTGAATAATACATACATTTTAAAACATCTAATAATATAGACCTACAATACGCTATCAGGATAATCAGGAGATTAAAAAAAACAGTGATACTCACTTAAATTGAAGGTGAAACAGAGATGCTGTACTTTTCAGATGAGTGAATTTTCTGTAAAATGTCCTTCTTTGTATGTAGCATCTTATAAAATTCGACACATGTTCCCTCATAGTTCACTTTGGTGATCAACATGGCTTTTAAAGTTTCAACACCTAGTTGTGTTTTATCATTTGTCCACAAACTGTTCATCAGAGAAAACACTCGTTCTGTTGCAGCATTTGTTCCAGGTAGACACAAAAAGAACTCTGCCAACTTCAGAATATGTGAAGCGGGCACATGATTGTTTCTGAAGTGGGAAGCTAGTTCAACCCAACGCTGCCCTGGTAATGTTTTATTAAGACTCCACTCACTAAATTTTTGTGAAGTAACGAACCGTTTCATGTAGACATATTCGTCATACATTTCATTTTCTGGAAAGTCGACTGAAGGCACTGTTTGACTCACTAATGATGAAGACTTCTCAATATCTTCCCAATTTGGTGTTCTGTTCAGCATTACCCAGCTGTAAGACTCTAGGTTTTGAAAATTATTTGCAGCCCATTTCTTCAAATAACTTAAAGCTGTTTCATAAAATGAAGAAACACTGGCGTTAAACTTTTTCACATCATCACGTGGAAATCCTTCCATTTCCAGCTTTTTAAGGATTATCTGAACTCTTGATGGCAAGAAGCCGTCTTCCAGCTTGGACTCAAAGATAGCTTTCAACCTATTGATGTTGTCAATGACTTCAAATACAGTGACCATCTGTCCCTCTACTTTCTGCACTGCTTCGTGGAAAGAGGATGCCTGACTGTGAACCAAAATAAGCCATGCCTCAGACAGTGGGTTTTCAAAGAATTCCTGTATAAAAACTGGGCATCTGTCTTGAGATTGAAAATATGATTTTAGAGGCAGGAACATATAAAGAACCCTTTCAACAGCAGGCAAGAGCGCAAGCCACCTAGTTTGTGCATAACCTAAAATCATCTAGAAGTCTGTGTCGACAAACTGACAAAACTCCTTGAGACTTTCAACTCTAACTGTGTATTATTTGAAGTACAGATACATTTTTGCAATAGTCATTTCAACATCAACAGGCAATACGTCTGCAGCTGCTCGAACAGTGTTGTGGTAAATATGGCAAGCACACCCAACACCTATCAAACTATGTCCAAGGTTTTCTTTCAGTTTTGTGAAAACATTGTTCTGTCCTTTTCTTACAGCGCCCCCAAAATTAGAATTTGTGTTGTCTGCACATAATCCAACTACTTTCAGTTCTAAACCATTTTCAGTTAGACAGTCAATAAGAAAACTACTTACTATATCAGATGTTTCACCCGGCAATGACTTCAACTCTAATATTTTAACTTTCAGTCCCTTATTGCGATCAAAGTATCTGACAAGCAAAGGAAAAATCTTGATTTCTTTGTGGTTGGAGGCATCTGTCAGTATGGAGATAAATGTTACGTTTTCTAGGTCACATCTCAACTCGTTTAGAGCATGGGGTGTGAACACATTCCGAATAATAGCTTCTGTTTTCGTACGTGCGCAAGCAAATTTTGGCTCTAAAGTTACCTGAAGCAATTTTGATGTGCAGTCCATAGATCTAAACGTGTGATTGTGCATCACTGTATGATATGCAAAGGTACCTTCTGTAGCAGCTAACTGTTCTTCTTTGTCACCAACCTGTTCAGCTCGAAAAAAATTTGTCAATGACGAGCTTGATGCAGCAGTAGCGACGGCTCTCTTATGTTTATCGCTATTTATGTGGCTCTTAATATCACCACGTCCACTATGGTTAATAGTAAACCCGGATGAACATATATTACATCTTACAGTGAAGTCTGATGACGATGTAGACTTTTTTTATAAAAGGGTATTCCTTTTGTAAATCTTGATTAAAACTACAATTACGCTTCGGTGCCATTTTTTGCGAAAGTGAAAGTGAAAGTTAGTAACACAACGAATATATACGAGATTTAAAACTAGGAGCGCATTCTACTGTTTTGATATTAAACAAAATTGTCTACACAGCAACGGAATAATATTTTTTTTAAATTGAAGAAATGTACGCCGTATACCAAAATGGCAAAATTGGTAAACGTTTGTGTCCAAATTATTTTTTATCAAATCCGGGACAAAAGCTAAAAAATATGCCAAAATCGGGACAAAACCGGTACGGCAGCTAATCGGGGACAAAGGTTCAAAAAATGTCAAATTCCGGGACTGTCCCGGACAATCCGGGACGAATGGTCACCTTAACCCACACGGACATGCGCGGTCGACATCAACATTAACGCCACACATTTCCTGTCTGTGTACATCAGCGTTAAGTAAGACCGACACATACTCCCTGAGATAGAGTTAGTTTTGGGAATCTAATGCATAATCTATTCAGTGAAGTCCATTAGAAATTTAGGAAAGCAGCCAGTGCCAGTGTTGTAGTCAGTTTCAACTATGAGGAAGCGGTAGCAGCTCTGTCTATTCTCATCGACTTCCAATTTCCTGTTTATTTTTCCGTTCATTATTTCCCATGAACATAGTTTCCTTAGGTCAGAGCACCATCTAACATGTTTCTTATTCCGAAACGATCTTCAAGGGCTCCATCAGCAACATGTTGGGCCCCTCAGACTGACAAAACAAATTGTAGGAAAACTTAAATATATAAGAGACAAAAAGTACATGACACTATTATTTCATTAATGAACTATAAAAGCTTTATATTCACTAGAAAAGCTTTCAGGAGCAACGTTGCACAAACACGATGATGAAATTGAATGCACTCTAAGGAGAAAGATGTGGGACTTGCGCGTGCCATGCAGCGACAATGTACGGAAGGCCTGCCAATTCTTTCTGTCCCTTTTCCTCTCAACATTTCAGTGCGTCATCTGAAATTTGTAAAAAGAAAAAAAAGAAATGTTAGAAAAGCAAAGTCACACATGAAAAAGTATGAGAATACGAAGGAAAATTTACGTAAAATAAAAGTCAAATAAGCAAAAATAATCATGTACATAGAAGAAAACAACTGAGACTGGCTTTTGGAAATGTCTAAACCGGGAAAGAATTTAGCCAATAAGATATAAGATATGGTCTGTACGCAACAAACAAACAACCTCGGACAAGTTGTGCAAATAAAAAATGCATTATCATCAAATTGGGGGACACATCTTTCACTGGTCAATTTCCCTAGACGGTGGCGAGATGTGGACAAGGTTGATCAAGTCAGTCATCATTAGGACGATCTGAGGGAGATCTCATCAGGAGAATAGATTTTAGAATTCATGAAAAGTGTTCTAATCTATTGATACTTAGCCCACAGCACACACCATTAGATTATTATAGCTTGTTTCATAACTCGTGCCCAGCTTTTAAAATCGATAGCTTTTTAACCGCTTGTGGTATTATATTCAAAATTTGCATGTAAAGTTATAATGATTAGAACCCAACAGGGAATTAATTTCATTAAAAAAAAACATTTGGTTATTATTGTTGCTTATTTGATTTATATAAATTTATAACGACCCATTGATGTAGTCAAAACTTAATGTTTACAGTATTTTAAGTTAAAAATAGCGAGTACAAATCCATACACGGTAGAATTGACGAATTTGCACGCTTTCCCCGTGGTTTTTTTTGACACAATTAGACACTTGAGAAATTGTGTGTTCCATTTCCGTTCATTCATAGGTGAGGACGTGGAACGATAACATTTATCATGAGTCTTAAAATGAAATTCTGCAGTTTACAAAACATCGCAATAAAAATGTATGACTATTTTTGCAAAGAGGCTAAACGAGGAAGATTATTTCATTCTTTAGAAAACCCTGAGAATAGGACAAGACACATTTTGGATTTATCTAAACGGTCATTTAATCGCTGGATTCAAGCACGTGACCGTCAATGTTCAAAATATACAAAATCACAAGGAAGAGCAAAAATGTTGGATAATTTCGACAGTGAACTTATTAGAAGTGAAATTCGCAAAATGTTGGGTATGAATGAAACTGTTACAATAAGAAAATTAAAAATTTCGCTGAAAAAGAACAACAGTATTGAAATATCAAAGTCTACATTATGGAGGAATGTGAGAGCTGCAGGCTTTACATTCAGAAAGTATTCCAATGGACGAAACATCATCTGTGAGAAGCCACATATAGTAGTCATGAGAAGCAAGTACTTACGTGAAGTAAAAGAGGTGCGCAAGCAAGGTTATGATATTGTGTACTTGGATGAAACATGGATCAATGCTCACCACACTAACCAAAGGGAATGGCAGTCATCAGATGGAAAGATTAAGAGATTAATACCTAGCAGCAAAGGACAGCGCTTGATAATTGCTCATGCAGGTAGTCGACAACATGGACTAATACAGAATGCAGAGCTCATTTTTCTTTCAAAATCCACAGACAATCGGGATTATCACTCTGAGATGAATGGTCACATATTTAGACATTGGATTGAAAATTCTGTTCTCCCATCACTAGATCGACCATCTTGCCTAATAATGGACAATGCAGCGTACCACAACATTGTTGCACTTGAAAATAAAGTCCCGACGTCATCCAGTACAAAAGATGCTATTAAGATATGGCTCACAAAGGAGACATACAATTTAATAACATGTACTTAAAACCTGAATTACTATTTCTAGTAAAGCAAAAACAAAGGACAAAGATTTTTCAAATAGATAAGATTATCCAAGAGCACGGTCATATAAGTTTGAGGCTGCCACCTTACCATGCTCATTTAAATCCAATAGAACTAATCTGGGCAAAATGAAAAGGACAAGTGGCAGATGAAAATACAACATTCAAAATATGCGATGTAAAGACTCTTGCTAATCTCGCTTTATTAAATATAGACAAAGATTATTGGGCTAAATATGAAGACCACGTCTTAAAACAGGAAGAGGAATATTGGAAAAATGATGGTTTGTGGAATGTTCAACCCCAAACAGTTATTAATCTTTTAGACTCGTCTGATTCAGAATGAAAGTATATAGCCCCCACAATGTTGGCCCCTATATTACCTTAAATTAGTTCAACAAACGGTCCTTATCAGGACCACACAACTATGAAAATTGGACATACAGGTATACCTTGATATTATCGTCCGTCCTCGAACTGAAAAGACAATAATTCTCCTGGTGTTTTATTTTATCCAGTTATTTCCCCATTACGGCCACGCCTTTACCTAGTGAAAATTAATCATAGACCAGCAACTACGGTAATTTCTATTATTTAGGGGTTCACAATTTACAATTTTGACAAACATCAAAGAAATTCGCCGCTTTAAGAAAACTGCAGCTGCAAGATATTTGTTAAATATACATTTAAAGGGTCTTTTGCATTCTAATAACATTTGGAAAATTTCAACAGTTTTTAACAAACGGTTTCTGAGCAATAGCGTTTTGAAGTTGGGCAAGTGATTTGAAACGAGCTAGTCATTTGTTGTTATTGAAGCTTAACATAGGCATGACGATGTATTTGAGTAGCAAGGTGGTTAAGATGCTGACAGGACGTGCTCACAAAGACAGAAAGAAGAACTTTTGAAGTTGGTCAGTTTCTTGCTCATGTTAGTTGACTACCATCAAGTTTGTCTCGTTTCTTGTTCATGTTAGCTGACTACCATCAAGTTTGTCTCGTTTCTTGTTCATGTTAGTTGACTACTATCAAGTTTGTCTCGTTTCTTGCTCATGTTAGTTGGCTACCATCAAGTTTGTCTCGTTTCTTGCTCATGTTAGTTGACTACCATCAATTTTGTCTCGTTTCTTGTTCATGTTAGTTGACTACCATCAAGTTTGTCTCGTTTCTTGCTCATGTTAGTTGACTACCATCAAGTTTGTCTCGTTTCTTGCTCATGTTAGTTGACTACCATCAAGTTTGTCTCGTTTCTTGCTCATGTTAGTTGACTACCATCAAGTTTGTCTCGTTTCTTGCTCATGTTAGTTGACTACCATCAAGTTTGTCTCGTTTCTTGCTCATGTTAGTTGACTACCATCAAGTTTGTCTCGTTTCTTGCTCATGTTAGTTGACTACCATCAAGTTTGTCTCGTTTCTTGCTCATGTTAGTTGACTACCATCAAGTTTGTCTCGTTTCTTGCTCATGTTAGTTGACTACTATCAAGTTTGTCTCGTTTCTTGCTCATGTTAGTTGACTACCATCAAGTTTGTCTCGTTTCTTGCTCATGTTAGTTGACTACCATCAAGTTTGTCTCGTTTCTTGCTCATGTTAGTTGACTACCATCAAGTTTGTCTCGTTTCTTGCTCATGTTAGTTGACTACCATCAAGTTTGTCTCGTTTCTTGCTCATGTTAGTTGACTACCATCAAGTTTGTCTCGTTTCTTGCTCATGTTAGTTGACTACCATCAAGTTTGTCTCGTTTCTTGCTCATGTTAGTTGACTACCATCAAGTTTGTCTCGTTTCTTGCTCATGTTAGTTGACTACCATTAAGTTTGTCTCGTTTCTTGCTCATGTTAGTTGACTACCATCAAGCTTGTCTCGTTTCTTGCTCATGTTAGTTGACTACCATCAAGCTTGTCTCGTTTCTTGCTCATGTTAGTTGACTACCATCAAGCTTGTCTCGTTTCTTGCTCATGTTGGTTGACTACCATCAAGTTTGTCTCGTTTCTTGCTCATGTTAGTTGGCTACCATCAAGTTTGTCTCGTTTCTTGCTCATGTTAGTTGACTACCATCAAGTTTGTCTCGTTTCTTGCTCATGATGGTTGACTACCATCAAGTTTGTCTCGTTTCTTGCTCATGATAGTTGACTACCATCAAGTTTGTCTCGTTTCTTGCTCATGTTAGTTGACTACCATCAAGTTTGTCTCGTTTCTTGCTCATGTTAGTTGACTACCATCAAGTTTGTCTCGTTTCTTGCTCATGTTAGTTGACTACCATCAAGTTTGTCTCGTTTCTTGCTCATGTTAGTTGACTACCATCAAGTTTGTCTCGTTTCTTCTTCTACAGCAACCCAACGTTTACACCTAGCCCCTCCACACGCTTTCGGCGGGGGCAAATGCCGACATTTTTCAATTGTTTTTGGTACAGAACGTCTCATACCCGTGCATGTTTGTACTAGAAGTACAAAGACGTAGCTTTAATGTTACTGTCCTGTATTTGGTACAGAACGTCTCATACCCGTGCATGTTTGTACTAGAAGTACAAAGACGTAGCTTTAATGTTACTGTCCTGTGTTTAGTACAGAACGTCCCATACCCGTGCATGTTTGTACTAGAAGTACAAAGACAGCTTTAATGTTAGTGTCCCGTGTTTGGTACAGAACGTCCCATACCCGTGCATGTTTGTACTAGAAGTAGAAAGACGTAGCTTTAATGTTACTGTCCCGTGTTTAGTACAGAACGTCCCATACCCGTGCATGTTTGTACTAGAAGTACAAAGACGTAGCTTTAATGTTACTGTCCTGTGTTTGGTACAGAACGTCCCATACCCGTGCATGTTTGTACTAGAAGTACAAAGACGTAGCTTTAATGTTACTGTCCTGTGTTTGGTACAGAACGTCCCATACCCGTGCATGTTTGTACTAGAAGTACAAAGACGTAGCTTTAATGTTACTGTCCTGTGTTTAGTACAGAACGTCCCATACCCGTGCATGTTTGTACTAGAAGTACAAAGACGTAGCTTTAATGTTACTGTCCTGTGTTTGGTACAGAACGTCCCATACCCGTGCATGTTTGTACTAGAAGTACAAAGACGTAGCTTTAATGTTAGTGTCCCGTGTTTGGTACAGAACGTCCCATACCCGTGCATGTTTGTACTAGAAGTACAAAGACGTAGCTTTAATGTTACTGTCCCGTGTTTAGTGAAGTCTTTAGTCGATTCAATTTTTATGTTTACAAATTTAAGGAAAAACGTATTATCCATTAGAAGAGTGTATGTAGACATTTCTATAGGAGATATTTGTTTGTGACGAATGTGGGATTTTATGAACACCAAGGAAAACAGACTCATCAAATAAACACAATATCTAGCAAACAACGTAAACAATAACAACAGTATCAATGGTAACACGAACACGGAAACATTCCATGAGTACATATTTTCAAAAAAGGAGTGAACACTATAGTCTCCTTCTTCTTCTTCTTATTTCCTTCCTCATGTGCCTTTCAGCGTCGAAGGGAGATATAATTTGCGGTCTTTTGCTCTTCTGTTTGCCTCTGCTGCTGTTATGTTTCCTAGTGCTTCTAACATTCAATACATCAATCTTTTTCGTGGTCGGCCATTGGGTCTGGTATTCTCACAACGTTTGTTGAAGGCTCGTTGTGTTGTGTTTTGATCTTTCTGCCTTGTCACGTGGCCAAACCATTTTAACAATTGTTTCTTTATATATTCAATGGCGGGGGCTATTGAATTATTGAAGACCATAGTACATGGCCTTGAGCGTCTTGACAGACCGTTGGTAGCAAGCAATCATGATAAGTCAGTAGTTTGGTAAAGCATTAGTGTCTCATACTGGGTGCTGCTTTACTGAACATCTTTTCTCGTGGCTGAATTTGTCAATCCTGAACAGACAGATCCATCCACAGAACGAGCAAATATACTTCTGAATTTGACATCAGCACTGTCTCGAAAGTTGATGTGTAAAACGTAATGTGAAACTGTAAAACGTAGTTTAATCGACAAGTGGCGCCTCACAGCACCAGAGCTGGAAGTTGTCAGCGACCCACAGCTGATGGCTTGCGCCAGGATCGGTGAACCAGAACCATCCAGACCCTGCTCCACCTCTCCGTGGTGCCTCTAGTAACAGATTAACCTGTCTAGTCTAGCCAAGCGAGTAGAGATCGAAGAGGGAAGGCAACCCGGTTCTCAAAAACGTCGTGCTGAAGTCCAAGACTTGACCGTTCAATGACTTCAGTCTAAAATTTATCAAAACAAACTATTTGTGACCATCATCTTCATGACCTGACACGTCTTGGTAGCTGTTTACCGGACAGTCAAGTCATGCAGTTAAATCATGCACGTTTTGTTATCTCCCCAACCTGCTGTTGGAAAATTTCCATTGACCTAAACTCTCTGTATAATTCTACCTTCCTTCCTCTCTTCTGTGTGTCCACTACCCACTATAAACTTTTACTCCCTTAACTTTGTTTCTACAACTTGTTATTGTGGAAAATTTCATACTTAAATTTTATGTATTAACACTGATGGTCGCTACCATTTGTTACTGCTATTGTCTTTTAAGAAGAGGGTAACAACTAAGTTACCTGTCCCCATGCTTTGCTAGCTTACTCTATTACAAAGGCACTCAATGATGATTCTTAGGTGTCTGCATTTGCTTTCACTCCAAAGGAGTGTCTGACTGTGTTGTCTTCATTTCAAACAGCGAAGCCGCTTGCGGTAGTACTTCTGTTTGAAGTCTCACTTCAGAACAAACTTTCTTCACAGCACTGTTACTTCGGTGCACTGCTACTCGGTGCGGTGTTTTGATCAAAGGTCTCTTTTATATTCGAACTTCCAAAGTTTATCGTGACATACGATAAAAAGTCACAGCTGTCGTGGTGGCTGCGTGTAGATAGTTTTTCTGACTCGGCCCTTGCCGCCGTGTTTAAATGGTTTGCAAACAGTCTAGTTGAGAAATAATGTGCTGCTATTCCCCGTTGTAGTTATGTTTACTTCTGACGAGCGGATGGACTGTGGACTTTATCGATATTTCAGTGGAATATGATTTATTCTTCTTGTGTTGATGTGTTTACCTAACGTCGATAGACCAGCGTGTGTTTGCGGTTCGACAGGCAAACATCTATTTAGACAACAATGGCGCCTACCGGAAATGTTTATCATGAATGTACAAAGTCTGTGACGGTAGATGGAGCTGAAGAGTCTGAAATGATCAACAGCACAAAAAGCGAAAACAGCGAAGTGTGTGGTACACAAGAGACATATTCAGGGCGAGAAAGATGAATATGGCTGACCACCGTGAAAGGGATTAGAGCATTATCACGTACTATCCCAAAGACAGCCATGGAGAGAAATTGTAACTTATGTCAGAAGAAAGATCTACGAATATGTTCATGGAATGTTAGGGCTCTTTACCAAGAAGGAAAACTGGAAAATCTTATTTTAGAAGTTTAGACATATCAGAAACAAGATTGAAAAAATGTGGGTACATACAGAGTGAAAAAATACATTGATATATTCAGGCAACACAATAGAACATCAAAGAGGTGTAGGAAAACTAAAAAAAAGAGAGCTACAAAAATATATAAATACCCACTGGATATAGAATGATAGGATTATACTAGTCAAAATGTAAATTGAAAGCCATTCGACACAGCAATAATACAGACATAGGCACCTTTTCAAGAGTATACAGGTGAACAAATAGAGGCATAACAATCATCATCATGTGCCATACCGGTTGGCGTAGGCGATCATGTCCTTCCACAACCTTCTATCTACAGTGCATCGTATCAGTTCTGTTGTTGACTGATTTCCATGCCATGACTCCAGTATTTTCTCTCTTTGTCGTCCGCGATCTCTCTTTCCTTTTATTTTGCCAGTTTTAACCAAGTATTCCAACTTTCCTCTTCTCATGATGTGCCCGAAAAATGTTGATTGTTTCTTTCTGATGTTTTTTAGGAGCTGCCTTTTTGTGTTGGGCTCTTTGAGAACTTTCTCATTGGTCTTTTTAGCTGTCCAGAGAACTTTCAACATTCTTCTGAGAAATCTCATCTCTGTGGCCTCTAATCGTCTTTTCTTTTGTTTGTCTACTGTCCATGATTCGCTTCCATAGGCCAGAATTGGTTCTATATAGCACCGATGAACTCTCTTTCTCATTTCTTTTGACATAGATTTGTTGCATAAAATATTTTTTCATTTTCTGAAATGCTATTTTGGCCTTAGCTATTCTGCATTTTATTTCTGTGGTGCATCTTCCATCTGATGTTATTATTGTGCCCAAGTATTTGAAACGTTGCACTTGTTTCAAATTTGCCCTGTTTATTTTTATACTGCATGATGGTGATGATTGTTTCTTCGATATGGCCATTACTTTTGTTTTCTTACTATTCAGGTTGAGACCTTTCTTGTTGCTTTCTTTTACTATTATGTCTATCATTTCTTGTAGCTCATTCTCTGTCTCTATTAAGACTGCGTCATCTGCATATCACAAATTATATATGTTGTGACCGTTGACTTCAATTCCTTTTTTGTCTACTATTGATCTGAAGCTTCTCCGGCTTGGTATAGAACCGTTGATCAGAGGTTTAACAAGCAGCTATCGTAAATACGATTTTGTTAATGAAACGCGGAGACACTGAAAAGAACATTGATGAGAGAGGCAAGAGCAACAGAAATCGACTCTCTCAATGAGATAGAGCTGCTTGCACAGAACAGTGACAAATGGCGAGATTTGATAAAATATCTTTAAAAGAATTGGAAACTGCTAGAACAAAAATTCAGATAAGAGAGGGAGTATCTTGGTCTATGCCCTATGGACCGGTACGGCTCGAAAGATCAATAGATAGATAGATAGATAGATCTCATAATATGTTCGCTTTAAATTGAAAACATAGCCGGCGACAAAACACAGAATTATCTGACTCCTTGTTTCATAAGTTGAAAATGTCCTGTTTGGTTGTTAATTCTAACTAACAATAGCAAAATTTCTCTGTGGTGCGTGGACATTAGACAAGAAAATAGAACAGAAAATGGAAACATTTCATGTGGATTTATTGAAGAACAAGAAGAATTGGATGGAAGGAAAGGAAAAACAAACGATGAAGTCTTAAAACACCTACAAATCAAAGAAAACTACTAAGCACAATTCAAACAAGACAAATGAGTTTTCTGAGGCATGATAAAAGACACAAAAGCCTAATAAAAGTAATCTTGGAAGGGAAAATACAAGGTAAAAGAGGCAGAGGCTGAGCAAGACTAACAAGGACGAGTAACATCAAAAGATGGAAAAAACCAGACTATTACAACCTGCACCATCAAAGCAAGAGAGAGAGAGAGGGAGAGAGCAGAATGGCGCTCCATGGTAGCCAACCTTCGATGCGGAGACGGCACTCAATGATGATGATGATGAGCAAAAATAAGCAATGTATGCCCTCAGTGTGGTCAAAATATGATTTTATATGACCAACAAAAACAGCGTTACAGTGTTCAAAGAAGGTTGAAACATGTTGGAATTAACTTGGATTAAAAAACACGTCAGGAAAATACATGTCAGGAAAATACATGTCAGGAAAATACATGTCAGCAAAATACATGTCAGGAAAATACATGTCAGGAAAATACATGTCAGCAAAGTTCATGTCAGGAAAATACATTTCAGCAAAATACATGTCAGGAAAATACATGTCAGGAAAATACATGTCAGGAAAATACATGTCAGGAAAATACATGTCAGCAAAGTTAATGTCAGGAAAATACATTTCAGCAAAATACATGTCAGGAAAATACATGTCAGGAAAATACATGTCAGGAAAATACATGTCAGGAAAAAATATGACATGTGATACAACTTTTAGCCCTAGGTATCAGTTATTTGAATGTATGTGAGTTATCTATTATCTTAGTTATCTGTGACGTCAATGTATGTGTGTTACCTATGTATCTTAGTTATCTGTGACGTCAATGTATGTGTGTTATCTATGTATCTTAGTTATCTGTGACGGCAATGTATGTGAGTTATCTATGTATCTTAGTTATCTGTGACGTCAATGTATGTGTGTTATCTATGTATCTTAGTTATCTGTGACGGCAATGTATGTGAGTTATCTATGTATCTTAGTTATATGTGACTGCAATGTACGTAAATTAGTTATCTGTGACGTGATTGTACGTAAATTCATTATCTGTGACGTGAATGTATGTAAATTTGTTGTCTGTGACGCGTATGTATGTAAATTAGTTGTCTGTGACGTGATGTATGTAAATTAATTATCATAGATGTTAATGTATGTTAATTTCTAATCTGTGACGTTAATATACGTAAATTAATTATCATTGACGTGAATGTACGTAAATTAGCTATCATTAACGTGAATGTACGTAGATTAGCTATTATTGACGTGAATGTACGTAGATTAGCTATCATTGACGTGAATGTACGTAAATTAGCTATCATTGACGTGAATGTACGTAGATTAGCTATTATTGACGTGAATGTACGTAAATTAGCTATTATTGACGTGAATGTATGTAAATTAGTTATCATTGACGTAAATGTATGTAAATTAGTTATCATTGACGTGAATGTATGTAAATTAGTTATCATTGACGTGAATGTATGTAAATTAGTTATCATTGACGTAAATGTATGTAAATTAGTTATCATTGACGTGAATGTATGTAAATTAGTTATCATTGACGTGAATGTATGTCATTTAGTTATCATTGACGTGAATGTATGTAAATTAGTTATCATTGACGTGAATGTATGTAAATTGGCTATCATTGACGTGAATGTATGTAAATTCGTTATCATTGACGTGAATGTATGTAAATTAGTTATCATTGACGTGAATGTTCATGAACCAGTTCTCACCCGATACTTCAATACTTCTGTCAGATATGCTATTTGACTTTCTCTATAACATGTTTTAAAAAAGTACAATATAGAGCCACTAGGAATGGTAAGAAAAATTAAAATGAAATGTTTGAACGGCTGGGCAGGTTATGGACACAGCCAGGCTTTGTTGTGTACAGGAGAATGAAGCTAACACAAACTTGAAGTGAAGCATTGCCTTCAGGAGCATTTCATAACTTCAGGGGTCGTCTCAAAATGCGAATGTCCGAAGGGAACGATGGTAGAGACGTCCTGATCGTGATAATGTCAGGCCGTTACTTGTTGATACAAAATATACCTCCAACATTTGTGATGTAATTTTGCGTATTCTCTCTTATTTTGATTTCTTCCTTCTTTCTTCATAAATATGTCACGGACAAATAATATGCTAACGTATGCGAGGTCCCAACCGCTATTAAAGGCTGCTCCAGCATGGACAAGCTTGTGGGTTGTTAGTTCCCTCTTATTCACAATTTCTAACGTTTGATCCCTGATTGGATTAAAATATATGAGGAATAATCATCATCAGCATCATCATCATCATCATCATGATCATCATCATCATCATCATCATCATCATCATCATCATCATCATCATCATCATTGCAAGTCTCCGCATCGAATGTTTGCTACCATGTAACGCCATTCCGCTCTGTCTCTTGCTTTGATAGTGCAAGTTGCGATAGGTTGACTTGTTCATGTTAGTCTTGGTCTGCCTCTTGCTTTGATAGTGCAAGTTGCGATAGGTTGACTTGTTCATGTTAGTCTTGGTCTGCCTCTTGCTTTGATAGTGCAAGTTGCGATAGGTTGACTTGTTCATTTTAGTCTTGCTCTGTCTCTTGCTTTGATAGTGCAAGTTGCGATAGGTTGACTTGTTCATTTTAGTCTTGGTCTGCCTCTTGCTTTGATAGTGCAAGTTGCGATAGGTTGACTTGTTCATGTTAGTCTTGGTCTGCCTCTTGCTTTGATAGTGCAAGTTGCGATAGGTTGACTTGTTCATTTTAGTCTTGGTCTGCCTCTTGCTTTGATAGTGCAAGTTGCGATAGGTTGACTTGTTCATTTTAGTCTTGGTCTGCCTCTTGCTTTGATAGTGCAAGTTGCGATAGGTTGACTTGTTCATGTTAGTCTTGGTCTGCCTCTTGCTTTGATAGTGCAAGTTGCGATAGGTTGACTTGTTCATGTTAGTCTTGGTCTGCCTCTTGCTTTGATAGTGCAAGTTGCGATAGGTTGACTTGTTCATGTTAGTCTTGGTCTGTCTCTTGCTTTGATAGTGCAAGTTGCGATAGGTTGACTTGTTCATTTTAGTCTTGGTCTGCCTCTTGCTTTGATAGTGCAAGTTGCGATAGGTTGACTTGTTCATGTTAGTCTTGGTCTGCCTCTTGCTTTGATAGTGCAAGTTGCGATAGGTTGACTTGTTCATGTTAGTCTTGGTCTGCCTCTTGCTTTGATAGTGCAAGTTGCGATAGGTTGACTTGTTCATTTTAGTCTTGGTCTGCCTCTTGCTTTGATAGTGCAAGTTGCGATAGGTTGACTTGTTCATGTTAGTCTTGGTCTGCCTCTTGCTTTGATAGTGCAAGTTGCGATAGGTTGACTGTTCATGTTAGTCTTGGTCTGTCTCTTGCTTTGATAGTGCAAGTTGCGATAGGTTGACTTGTTCATTTTAGTCTTGGTCTGCCTCTTGCTTTGATAGTGCAAGTTGCGATAGGTTGACTTGTTCATGTTAGTCTTGGTCTGCTCTTGCTTTGATAGTGCAAGTTGCGATAGGTTGACTTGTTCATGTTAGTCTTGCTCTGTCTCTGCCTCTTTTACCTTATATTTTCCCTTCCAAGATTACTTTTAGTAGGCTGTTGTTTCTTTTAACCCAAATGCCCCAAAATATCTCATTTGTCTTGTTTGAATTAGGTTTAGTAGTTCTGTTTTTATTTTTAGTTTTTAAAAGACTGTTATACAACAAAGTGTGAGTAGACACAAGAATGTGTGAGTAGACACAAGAATGTGTGAGTAGACACAAGAATGTGTGAGTAGACACAAGTATGTGTGAGTAGACACATGAATGTGTGGGTAGACACAAGAATGTGTGAGTAGACATACGTATGTGTGAGTAGACACAAGAATGTGTGAGTAGACACAAGAATGTGTGAGTAGACACAAAAATGTGTGAGTAGACACAAGAATGTGTGATTAGATACTAGAACGTGTGAGTAGACACAAGAATGTGTGAGTAGATATTAAAATGTGTGATTAGACACAAGAACATGTTGGTAGATATTAAAATGTGTGATTAGACACAAGAATGTGTGATTAGACACAAGAACATGTGAGTAGATATTAGAATGTGTGATTAGACACAAGAACGTGTGAGTAGATATTAGAATGTGTGATTAGACACAAGAACGTGTGAGTAGACACAAGAACATGTGAGTAGATATTAGAATGTGTGATTAGACACAAGAACGTGTGAGTAGACACAAGAATGTGTGAGTAGATATTAGAATGTGTGAATAGACACAAGAACATGTTGGTAGATATTAAAATGTGTGATTAGACACAAGAACATGTTGGTAGAAATTAAAATGTGTGATTAGACACAAGAATGTGTGAGTAGACACAATAACGTGTGATTAGACACAAGAATGTGTGAGTAGACACAAGAATGTGTGATTAGACACAAGAATGTGTGAGTGTACACAAGAATGTGTGAGTAGACACAAGAACGTGTGATTAGACACAAGAATGTGTGAGTAGATATTAGAATGTGTGAGTAGATACTAGAATGTGTGAGTAGACACAAGAACATGTGAGTAGATATTAGAATGTGTGAGTAGATACTAGAATGTGTGAGTAGATATTAGAATGTGTGAGTAGATACTAGAACGTGTGAGTAGACACAAGAACATGTGAGTAGATATTAGAATGTGTGAGTAGACACAAGAACATGTGAGTAGATATTAGAATGTGTGAGTAGATACTAGAATGTGTGAGTAGATTCTAGAATGTGTGAGTAGATACTAGAATGTGTGAGTAGATAGTAGAATGTGTGAGTATACACAAAAAGGTGTGAGTAGATACTAGAATGTGTGAGGAGACGCGAGAACGTGTGAGTAGATATTAGAATGTGTGAATAGACACAAGAACGTGTGAGTAGATATTAGAATGTGTGAATAGACACTACAACATGTGAGTAGATATTAGAATGTGTGAGTAGACACAAGAGCGTGTGAGGAGATATTAGAATGTGTGAGTAGACACAAGAGCGTGTGTGGAGATATTAGAATGTGTGAGTAGACACAAGAGCGTGTGAGGAGATATTAGAATGTGTGAGTAGACACAAGAGCGTGTGAGGAGATATTAGAATGTGTGAGTAGACACAAGAGCGTGTGAGGAGATATTAGAATGTGTGAGTAGACACAAGAGCGTGTGAGTAGATATTAGAATGTGTGAGTAGACACAAGAGCGTGTGAAGAGATATTAGAATGTGTGAGTAGATACTAGAATGTGTGAGTAGATACTAGAATGTGTGAGTAGACACAATAATGTGTGAGTAGACACTAGAACGCCAGAGAAGAAAATACTGAAATGATTTCAAAAGTCTCCAGTAAAAATCAAAGAAAGCAATGTAATGTTTGATTGACTGATTGCGTTTGTTCAAAGTGAGAGTTTTGATGCATGATTGAGACATCTTTCAATGTGGAGGAAATATTGCACGTCAAGTTGAGTAATCTCAGAGCATGCATGTCATTGAACAGACAACAAAAGAAGCAACACCTCAAATGGGAGCCAGAGATTGACAGATAAAGATGACAGTAGTATGTGTGGCTGTTTACCCGTGCTAAAAGTGCACGTACATGCACCGAAAGACAATAGATTTGGCACCGAAACCGCACGAAACCTGCACCAAACCCGTGCAAAAGTCCGATAATCGGCTTATTATCTCAGTGGTCGTGATCGGTAATCGGCTTATCTCGGTGGTGTGCGTTGGTGCGTGACGGCTTATTGATTGGCGCGTCGCTCGTGGTGTGCGTTGGTGCGTGGCGGCTTATCTCGTGGTGCGTCGCTAGCTCGCCGGTTATCGGACAGCGGTTCTAAAAGGGGCGCTATCTCGCGGGTCGGATGGCGGGTCGTCGCGTGGCGTGCGGGTGGGGAAAGGGGGGTGCCTTTATTGGTCGAGTGTTATCATCATGTGTGGGTATTAGGCAACAGGAGGCGACATGTAAAAAACGCTGACAAGCAATTATTAGTATCGTTAGCATCATGTACCAGGTGTGAATATAGCGATTATTTTTTCTCTCTATTGCATATACAAGCTAACTCAAGTCAAATAAAAATCATCACCAAGCCACACAAATTGACACATCATCATCATGTGCCACCCTCAACACCATCCTTTCATGTCCTATCATCATCATGTGCCACCCTCAACATCAACCTTCATATCCCATCATCATCTTGTGCCACCCTCAACATCATCATCATGTGCCACCCTCATCATCATCCCTTAATGTTCTATCATCATCATGTGCCACCCTCAACATCATCCCTTAATGTTCTATCATCAAGCCACACAAAGTATCAATCATCTCTCTCTCTCACATTCATGGTAAAGCAAAACAAAATTCGTTCTATATTTCACAACTTTATTAATACAACAAATATACAACACATATATATATTACTGTCCGGTTGTTGATAATTTTAAGCGTCTGGGCGGGCCCCTCGAAGCCGAAGTATCCACGGGGCGAGCAAACGATAAATGATACGGTCGTTTACGTGCTGTCTCGATGAAAAAGGCATGAGAATTCTGTTAAGTTTCGCGCCACGACACTTATGAAGTATATAATAAACACAATATAGACCGCACGTGTTGCTAAACAAATCTTGCAACACCCGCGGGTTGTAGACGAATGGAACGTGTGAGTTTTGCTCTATAAAGTTTAAAATATCCACGTGTCTGGGAGGCAAACCGTAGGAATCGAAATACTCACATTCGCCGAGTCCGTTGTAAAATAGGGCCACCCAATGCTCTCCGGGTTCGTGGGCAGGGTCGGTGTTTATGACAAAGCCCGCGGTCGCCGTTGGGTCGATGCTCGGCGGTAAGTGGTTTCGTGGAATGACACTAACAAGGGAACAACGTCGAACGAAAATATCCGACATCAAAAGGTTGTAAATCTCCTTCGTGTTCAATGCTTCTTCTTCTTTCTCTCTCAAACGGCGAAGTCTGTTAGAATCTGCCTTGTCTTGGACACCTCGAGCACCGAGTCCAACTCGGCGTAGACGATAACTTGTAGGGGAGTAGTGGTGGGAGCGGCAAACTTGAGTTCTATCGACAAGGGTCCGCTTGTGGCTAGCTCAAAATGGGAGCCGTCCAGTAGGCTGGACGAGAGGTCAAAACCAAATAGACAGTATCTGTCCTTGAATTCTCTATAATCAACGTTATTCCCAGCGTCTTTACCAATCAGACCCATGGCCAGATTTGTGCCGAAGAAAGCTCTCGCGTATTGATTTCGTTCAAAGTCCATAGTTAGAGGCTTTCCCGAGATACATTTCCCGTCGACCGTCAGGTTCATATAAATCAGACCAAAGTGTTGAAAATTGAACGGGTTAGCTGTCTAAACACCATTAAAAGCACTGGCCGTAATCAGACCTATCACTATACGGGTCGGTGTTTGAGACAAAAATAAATTGTCTTGACTGTGGGAGAACATCCCGCTAGCGATGGAAAATGTCTTGATGGTAACCCTCTTGATCGGGTACCGCGCATTCCCGCTTAAGAGAGCCTTTTCGTGGGCCAGAGAAATCGCGGGTTTAGCTTAGCTTTCCTGACCACGAGCGCGGCGTAGGTGATAACACTCTTATAACCCACAGAGCTATCGTGAGCCGCGAGGCTGAACACATCCTTCGAGGGCGTGAGTTTTATCTTTACATCGACTCTGTTTAACATGTAACGATCCTGCACAAAGACATCAGAGTGCAAACGACCCATCATTTCAACCTCTTTACTACCCGAAGTCAAATCGCGCCGTGTTTTAAAACCCTCATTTTCTTTCAAATCGTCATGGTGGCCAGCTGTGTCTTTGTAGAACAGAGCGGCCGTCAAGTATCCCGTTTTCGCATCCTCCCCGTAATTTAGCGTGGCCTCAAACACTGCTCTAAAAGGATAGGTATTCTCCGACGGTGTAACCAACGTGTCCTTTAGCGATACGTCGACTTGTGAAAACAGACTGTGAAGATAATTGTTGACCGGTCCTACCTCAGCATCGACAGGTACACTATCACCACTCGGGAGGGTGATCTTGACCCGCAGATGTAAAAACGTGTTGAAAAGATCTAGATACTCCTCGCTGTTTCTGGAAATGAAAAACTCTATCGGTGCGCTATGCGACAAAGCTGCGATCGGACGAATTTCAATAAACTGGCCAGAGTCGAGAGATGTCTGCGTTGGTGGAACGCTAAATAAATCCAAACCAGAGTGAAGACATTCGCACGATTTGGGGTGAATGAGGGACATTATTAGTCGAAAATATCCTTTGCCACCCTCGTCTTCGTCTTCTTCCCGCTGTTGTGCACCGAATGAAGGGGGAACCTAGAGACGCACCAAGATGGCGCCCTGTTGGCTGGCCTATTCATAAGATTCACAGATAAGTGCTGTTTTCCAGTGAAATTTCCTGTTTATTTGTTTGTTTTTATTTATTGTTTTAGGGTTCATGTGAGTGTGCGCGCTTTCTATTTGATGTTAATCACTTTGCTTCTTTTGATTCATTGCATTTTGTTATAATTTCCTTATCTCATTATTCAGCCTTGCTGCACTATTGAACGCGTCAAAATGGCGGTTTGTTTACGCCGGTCTGTTGTCAAGGACGCGTAAGTCATTTAATTTGTAGAAAGCTCTCAGTGTTTCCGCGTGCTGCTGAGCAAGTTACTGGAGTTGGCCAGTTTATAACGTGGAACGGGTTCTAGGCCGTGCGACTGAGCAAGTGCACGTGAGTCTAGGCCATCCAAAACAACAACGTTCAGCGACGTTCATCAAAGACGACGGTAAGAAGTGTAGGTTTTCAGATGCAGGCCAAACTACATCATCGAAGAAGGAAAACACGACGGGGCAAGAGGGGTGGCACTAAACTGTCAAAGTGTGAGAGGCTAGGCCTAAAGTATGTGCGCGTTACTTATTGGAATTGTGGGTCCATTAATCAACGACGGCCCATTCTTGATAAGCTACTGTGCGGCGCCGATATAATGGTTTTGCAAGAAACTCTTCTTGGTGATAGGACAGTAAGTACTCCTGGCTTTCATTGTTTTTACAATAGACGACACCTTGGGCAGGCCATCCTTGTGCGCAACAATATGGTGGCAGCTGAGGTTGATATGTCTGTGTGGAACAATGCAGAATTGCAGGTACATGCGGTTAGGGTGCAGACCCCAGTTCATTTCGTGATTGTTAATGTGTATGCCTGTAATGGGAAGGTGAACACACAACAATGGCAGAATCTCTTCGAGTTCGATGAAGAGAATGTCATTTTCTGCGGAGACTTTAATGCTAGAGGAGACCAGTGGGGTAACGTCATAACCAACAAGCAGGGAGAAGACCTAGAGAACGCACTGGTATCGGCCGATTTAGTGTGCTTGAATGATGGAAGGGCAACAAGAATGGCCACTCGAACAGGGGACTCTGATAGTGTCATAGACCTGGCACTGGTGTCTTCCACCTTCGCACCGGTTTGCAGGTGGAGTGCACTGGGGTTCCACGGAAGTGATCACTATCCATGTGTCCTCCTAATTGAGAAAGGCGGAAATAAAAGCCAGAGAAGAAAGCTCCACACATTCAACTACGAGAAAACAGACCAGGACGTCATTAGCAAAATCAGACATAGAAAACAGAGCGCCCCTCGTAGGAGGCAGGAGAGATGGACGCAGCCACCCTGGTGGAACGTAGATGTCGAGGAAGCTTGGCGGAGCAAGAGACAAACGGTCAAGACATGGCAGAAAGCCAGAAGGTATGGTAGAACACAACCTGAGCTCTTGAAGCGTCTGAAAGTAGAGGTCGACCAAAAAATGATGCACTTTAAACTATGCGCTAAGCAGGCTAAGGATGCCAAATGGGATGACTTCTGTAGAAAAGTGTGCTCAGAAAAATCGCTAGCAACATTCTGGCACCTTCATCAGTGCATGAATGGCACACCACGACACAGAGGTATACCAGACTTTCAGAGCACAGACCAGATATGGCACAAATCTGATGAGAGCAAAGGGAAGGCCCTGCTTGCCCGCTACATTGAGCAGACGGACCAAAGAAATGAGGCTGTAAGAATGAGGATACGGGAATCTTTGTCAAATTTGTGTAAGGATGTAGGGCTGGAAGAAGATCTCACAATCACAACCGATACCATTCGCGCGACACTTAAAAGGTCACACAACACTGCTCCTGGTCCAGATGGTGTTCGGTATGATGACATAGGCGATTTAGCTGATGACGACTTGTCAACACTGGCCAATGAGTTTAATGCCAGTATTCGGAGTGGCCAGATTAAGGAGGAGTGGCTACACAGCTACTTACTACCGCTACCGAAGCCAAACAAGGACCATTCTCAGATCAGTGCCTACAGAATCATCACAATGCAGAACACAGTGGGCAAGCTGCTGGAGAAAATATTTGCCCGTGTCCTCACGTGTCGCCTTGAACAGAAACGCGTATTCCCATCCACACTCGGAGGTTATAGATATAACAAAGAGACATGGCTCAATGCGGCAGTATTTGCATATGACGTCTTCGAAGGCTTCCACAGACGAGAGGAGACATGTGCTGCTGCTATAGATCTGGAGGATGCATACAACAGGGTACCATTTGAATATCTCATGCATATGCTTCTCAAACTGGCGGTGAACCCCTTCCTCATAAGATGGATCGCCGCGGCACTGTTTCAGAGGAAGGTGATACTCAGATGTGGAAGTTGGTCTTCCGAGCCAACATCCATTTGTCCTGGGCTGCCACAAGGCTCACCATTGTCACCAGTTCTATTTAATGTGTACACAATAACGATCACGTCCCAACAGCTGGATGGGAGGGGAAGAACTATGACTTTTGCTGATGATATTCTGGTATATCGACAGGGAAGAGACAGACGGGGAATCGCCTCCACAATGCAAGACGAACTCGATCGCATTTCTTCCTGGTGTGGGGTTTCAGGTGCCTTGGTTAATCCTAATAAAGCATCAGTTTCATGGTTCTCCCTTAACAATCATATCGTTAATACGACCACACCGGTAGTACGAATGGGAGCTGATGAGGTGACCAGGGACAAGTTGATGACATACCTCGGAGTTAAGTTTGATCGCAGCCTGTGTTTTCGGGACCACGTCGACCATGTGATAACAAAATCCCGCAAAGGATTAGCCGCCTTGAAGGTCATGGCAGCTGCCAACATCGAGCAGAGGCTACTTACTCTTCTGTTCCAGGGATTAGTCCTCGCACCAATCGAGTATGCCCTGGCCATTCTTACTGTTAGTACGACTCAAATTGATAGGCTGGAGAAAATACAAAATGAAGCCATGCGCATTATCCTGGGATGTACGAGGGACACTCCCTGTGTGGCAATGAGGTATCTTCTTGACTTTCCAACCATGGATGACAGAATCAAGATCTGGAGAGCACGAGCATACCTGAAGATTAGTACAGATACAGAGCATCCATTGCACCACGTGCTCAACACAGAGAAAGGCACCAGGCTAAAAAGAGGCAAATCATGGGTGGGCCGAGCAGAAGATGTCATCAAACAGGTCTGTGGGCTTACCAATCTCAGCGTTGGTGAGGAGTGGATACCGGTGCCTACGACATTCAAGGGGACTTTCTCATGTATTTGTCACACTCGACAGGAAAAGTAGGGAACAGAACCCGGTCGTGGTTAATGCTGAGGTCAACGGTCTCATCTGCGATAACACCGATGAGAAAGATGCAGTCATCTATACAGACGGATCTGTAAGACGACACGAAAGAAGTGCATGGGCATTTACAGCACGTTCGGCAGGCAGAATGGCCAAGGAAGACAGTGGTGCATACGCCATGACCACGAGTAGCATGACAATGGAGGTGATGGCAGTGACCAAGGCATTCAAATGGTTAGAGTCACAAGACTACATCCACGCATGTATACTGAGTGATTCGATGAGCATGATAAAAAAAGTGGAGGCGGGCTTTGTACGCATGCAATGGGTAGAGTCGTTGCAGAAATCCAAAATACGTAAGGTCACCTTTGTCTATGTCCCTGGACATGCGGGAGTGCGGGGAAATGAGAGAGCGGACAGGTTGGCTAGCTGCGCTGTCGTTGAGGACGGGCAACCGATGGATCGGGCGGACATCATCAATGCACTCCGAGATGTGGGAAGAGCACGGGACTTCGACAAACACAGATCAACGTCGCTTCTTCGGATGATGGAAATGGGAGTTAAGATGGGCACAGCCAGAAATGAGAAACTTGGTGGCCGTGTAAGAAGACTTATCAACCAACATAGAACTGGAGTCGTCAGTCGCTGGACACTGAGGGAATTGCTGAGGAGGGGATCTGAGCACCTATGGACATGTTCGGAGTGCAATGATGATGACCCGCATATAACTCAATAACTCAATAATAACCGTCCAGCTGTCGGTTTTATCCTCTTCGTAACGGGTTCTCCTGGTGAAGGTAACTTCATAACTCGCTTTCTGCTTTGACGTAAACCACTTCCTGATTGGTTGTTATCACGCAGGTGGTCTACGGCCTCGTGTAGCAACCGCTGACCGGCCTCCTTAGCTCATTCTTTGAAAGCTTCGCCGACATTTTTCCCGGCTAATGCGTCCTGTGCGACCTGCAGACCGGTCCCCAAGCCTTCTCTGAGCAAGGCCTTACCGCCGGTTTTTAACCAGGGTAAAATAGCCCTCCCGATTCCACCGAAGAAACTACCGATTCCTCGACCGCTCTGACTTCGACCTCCTATAAACACGGGCATCCCATCGCCCGCCTGACAACAGTAAAAGTCTTCGTATAACTCAACATCTCTATGAAGGGGAGTGTGTTTCACCATTATACCAGCTCGAGATGCTTCTTGACTCAAAAGTGTACCGTTAGCACCGACGTCCCGCTGGTGAATGGAATGGTTTTTCCGTGTTCGTTGGCTAAAAGGATCTCGACGGTATCGAAGGAAAATCTACTCAGGGGTAGGTAGTAAGGCTTATCGTAGATCTGAAACACCGAGGTGTGATTTCTATTGAGAACAGGCACGCTCCTGAGGAGAGGCACCATCACATCCCCGACCGGTCTGGGGGAAACGAGATCGCAGTAGACGTAGACATTCTTCGCAACACTTTCCAAGTCCATTACACCCACGCTGAAGATATCGGGAGCCGTGTCTGATATTGAGGTCGTGGGGAAGGCTAACATGTTTTTCAAAGTGTCGCTTATGGTAACACTGACTCCTTTTTCCTAAAGTTTCAAGATGGCTTTATTCACCTCTTTTGCGTAAATGAATCTCATTTTTTCCCTTTCACTCCCCTGTACGACTCATCCTCCGCTTTTATGATCGACGCATTCAACGCGTCGATGAACGCATCGGGTTTCGTGTATAACCCAGGCTCCAATGTCACGTTGAAATAAAATCTGGCGTCGCAAATATCGTCGTTATCGAGAGATTCGTAGCGAATCCAGACTTCACCCTCTATTACATTGAAATAATTTAGCGGAAACTGTATCTCCACCAGTGTGATCTCAATCTGCGTCGAAATGTCAATGGTCTGAGGGAGTTTAACGAAAAAGTGGCCTGGGTTATTATCCTTAAAAAGTTCCATAGATGCATTGCTGGGCAGGGTGACATAAAAGCTCATTTTTTTTACTCGTTTCACCGTCGCCTCTCCAAGTTTGGATTCGGTAGCATGTAACCCAAACAGCTGCTCAGTAGGGCTATCAACAGTTTTCCCTCCTTCGCGTCTGGCTTTTCGGTGGTCAGATTGAACAGCGAGACCGCTACAACTGTACACATAACTACCACTTGACAAATAAAGACAAGTTCTAAGTAGGGGGATAGTTTCCCAAACATCGACACCCACCAGCGTGGTTCGCCGTCTCTCCTGACTCCCGAGTTTACGGCTCGCAAATCGAGCTCTCCACCAAAAGTTACCACTTCTTCCTCTTCTCGCATCTCTAGTTTTTGTATCTGACAATGTCCTTGGACGGTATCCAAGTGTTAAATGAGGAATCGTACCCAAACCATTTGACTAAACACTCCTTTCGCCCAAAGGATGTGCGACGCTCGGTTATGATACTCTCGATTCTGTACTCGTGCTTGTCTCCAACTTTTTGAATTTCCGGTGTGTAGAATGACCCCTCTATCTCATCGCCCTTATCGTCTTTCAACACATATGTAAAGGGGTTTGTTTCATTTACTCGACTGATGGAAAACAGTTCCTCCGTCCAAGCCGGGGCATAACCCTTTTTAAAATTGGCTCTGCCCAGGACCAGTCTAACTCGATCACCGGGCTTGTACAGGGGTCTTTCAAATTTAAAGTTGCGTTTTCTATTATACAACGTGTTCCATACCTGTTCTTGATTGTCTGCGTTGACGTCGACCGGTGCCATTTTTATACTTCTGTGATACGAATGGTTATAACTTCGAAGTAGGGCGGGTAGGACTCGGACATAAGACAACTTATTGGATTTCGTGAAATATCGCCACATCCGTTGTTTCAGAGTC
Organism: Megaustenia siamemsis; assembly: GCA_032433765.1. Lineage (NCBI taxonomy): Eukaryota > Metazoa > Mollusca > Gastropoda > Stylommatophora > Ariophantidae > Megaustenia > Megaustenia siamemsis. The sequence goes on along the minus strand of JAVIAB010000099.1, from coordinate 20,511,193 downwards.
CTATTAAAGCGTTCCACCACGGCGGCCTTAATATCTTCGTTCTGCGTAGTGAAAAAGTGAACGTTGTTGTCAGCGAGGAATTTCTGAAATGTTCTGTTCAGAAACTCTGACCCCTTATCGGTTTGAAAACTCGCGGGTTTCCCATCGAGAAATATCTTACCGACGGCTTCCACTAAGGATTTCCCCGTTTTGGTTCGTATCGGTACAGACCACGCGAATTTACTGAAAACGTCCACGCAAGAAACCAAATAGGAATATCCATAGTTGTGTTTTTTCAAATGTCTCAAATCGATTAGGTCTGCCTGATATTGCTGTTGGGGGCCACTCGTTATAATGGGACGCCTTTCAAATCTGCGACGAATTGGTTTATGAAGGGTATAGGTATCCTGATGACTCAGCCATTGTTTGATCTTTGCGAGTCCCAGTTTGGTATTACGTTGCAGGGCCGTTGCACCACTATACGCCCCTGGTCGACTAGGGTCAAAGTAACGACGTCTCAATATTTTCTCCACCGTTCCCATTTTGGTATTGGGATTCCGCTCTTTCTTTTTTTAGGTCTCAGTTTATACGTGGTTACGGGCGGAGCCCTTTCCCCACCCGCACGCCACGCGACGACCCGCCATCCGACCCGCGAAATAGCGCCCCTTTTAGAACCGCTGACCCCTTTTAGAACCGCTGTCCGATAACCGGCGAGCTAGCGACGCACCACGAGATAAGCCGCCACGCACCAACGCACACCACGAGCGACGCGCCGATCAATAAGCCGTCACGCACCAACGCACACCACCGAGATAAGCCGATTACCGATCACGACCACCGAGATAATAAGCCGATTATCGGACTTTTGCACGGGTTTGGTGCAGGTTTCGTGCGGTTTCGGTGCCAAATCTATTGTCTTTCGGTGCATGTACGTGCACTTTTAGCACGGGTAAACAGCCTCACTTACTACTGTCGACTTAGAGATACACTACAAGAACACTAAAGCGAGAGGCAACAACACCAGGCATCAGCTCCTTTGCCGAGATTAAGCCGTTCGTCCAGAACAGGGATATTGAGTTATTAGCGGGTCATCATCATTGCACTTCAAACATGTCCATAGGTGCTCAGATCCCCTCCTCAGCAATTCCCTCAGTGTCCAGCGACTGACGACTCCAGTTCTATGTTGGTAGATAAGTCTTCTTACACGGCCACTAAGCTTCTCATTTCTGGCTGTGCCCATCTTAATACCCATCTCTTTCATCCAAAATGAGTGACGTGGACTCATGGTTGTCGAAGTCCTCTGCCCTTCCCACATCTCGGAGAGCATTGATGATGTTCGCCCGATCCATTAGTCGACCGTCTTCAACGACAGCGCAACTAGCCAACCTATCCGCTTTTTCATTTCCCCGTACTCCCGCATGTCCTCGGACGTAGACAAAGGTGACCCTACAGGGATATGTGGCGAAACATAACGCGAGTCTTAATACCACATTTTGTCGGACATAGTCCATAATTCTACACTGTTCTAATTCTGTCTTTGGCTTAAAAGGATACTAGACAGACATACAGATTTTAGGATTTGTATAATGTATGACTATGACCTTTTTAGTTATGTTGTCCATAGAACATACGTTTTTGTTTGTGATTCCTTGCTTATTTAGGGCAATCGTTGTTTTCACGTTAACATATCCTTTACCTTACCTCTCTAATCTCCGTCTCAGTTCTTTTCTCTTTGTTTTGAGCGCTGTTATATTCGTTTGGGCGGGACTCAAGTTTTTACATTTTTTATTTATTTGTTTAATGTTGACGTCACATATTGCCATTGCTGGTGTATATCGGGGGATTCACGACAGGGCCACAGGGATAAAGGCCGCTTGGTCAAAGCAGTCGCCACGATTTTTATTTAAACCCACCCCCCGATTTTTTAAAATCCGTTCTCTCTACCGCGGGTTTCGAACGCTGCCGTTTTTTTCTGAGTGCTGTAATGCATGTCTCTTCCTGCTATGATTCCCTGAATCATCGCCTCGGAAGTTTCCCTACATAATAATATTTATTTATTATTATTTGTCTCCAGTATAAACCACTGGAAACTACTATTCGTTCAGTTTCGTCCAATAAATGTTTGTCTGCAACACAAGTATTCAGCCCTACTGGGAGATACTTGCATTAATAGGAAAGTACAGAAATACAATTTATTCCCGAGCTGTGATCGCAACCCTATGCTATAGTCATGAGAACGCCTTCACGTAAAACATTGTCCCAATAGCTAATTTTTTAATTAGCTGAGTGGCAGTGTTCTTAAGCGTTCGGCTTCTCGTGGCAAGGCGCAGTGCCATGGAGTACGGGTTCGATCCTGCTTCGGACCATATACTGTTCTTTGTTTTTTTCTGTTGTTGTTTATTTGTCATTTTTTTCTGAGTGCTGTAGTACATGCCTCATCCTCCTATGATTCCCTGAATGATCGCCCCGGAGGTTTCCCTCTAGAATTATACTCATTTATTATTATTTGTTCTCCTCTTTTCAACCAACGAAACAGTGGATTTCGCCGCTCGACCGAGCGCTCCTCGTTTTGATTTTCCAAATTTGCGATTGTCTCCAGCACATTGCTTGTCTCCAGCACATTGCTTGTCTCCAGCACATTGCTTGTCTCCAGCACATTGCTTGTCTCCAGCACATTGCCATGCCCGATTCTTCAGCTCTAATGACCAAATCTTTGACAGTTTAAACTCATTTTTCTCTTCTACTTCTCTTTCTACTTTTTTTTTCCCTGTTAGCTCCCAGAGGAGCATAGAGGTCTTCAACACTTTCCTAGCCGTCCTATTTCTTGCCATCCTCTTCATCTCTCCCCCCAGTTCTGTCTTCTCCAAGTTTATTTCGGCCTTCCTCTTTGCCTCCTCTTCCGGAGGCTCTGTGTGTGTGTGTGTGTGCGTGTGTGTGTGTGTGTGTGCGTGTGTGTGTGTGTGTGTGTGTATTTAAGAGCTCTAGACGGTGTTCAACTCTTTTCTCGCGGCCCCAACATACTACAATTTCAAATTTCTCTTTCTTTATCTCTCTCCTCTTTCTCACTCTCTTCTCTTCAGTCTCTCTCTCTCTCTCTCTCTCTCTCTCTCTCTCTCTCTCTCTCTCTCTTTTTCATCCACTTCCTGCACTTTCCTTGTTTCTCACATCCGCTATAGTTGTTGTTGACTTTGATGACTTGTTCAATAAAGCAATGACTTAGAGCAAGCTAGTCAGCTGTGATGTTTATGTCCGTCACATTGATGACTTGTTCAATAAAGCAATGACTTAGAGCAAGCTAGTCAGCTGTGATGTTTATGTCCGTCACATTGATGACTCAATAACGAAAGCTGCCTGTGCTCCGATTATCACTTTTGGACACACCAAATCGCCATCTGCCGCTTGCATGAGCAGAACAAGAGTGGACAGTGGGAGCGTGTCGCAGCCATCAATGTGAGCCCCAAGATGGACGCGTCTTGGTTGTTTCTGTTTGTGGCAGTGACGTCGTTGGTGAAGCTAATGGCCGACTCCAGCCAAGTCGTGTACATCGCCATCATCCTGCCCAACAACACCATGTACCCGTTCTCGCTGCTGCACGCCAGGCCAGCCATAGACTTGACAATTACCAAGCTCCAACATAAGGGCATCTTCACCAAGAACACCATACGACTTTTGTGAGTACATATTTGGTCCTACATTTTGTTGTTGTTGCAGTGTTACGTCATCGTGTTTTTAATATTATCTGCACATGTTTTTAGTCGAATAGGCTTGTATTTAGCTTTGCCATGTTGTATTTAGCTTTGTTATTATGTATTTAGCTTTGTCATGTTGTATTTAGCTTTGTAATGTTGTATTTAGCTTTGTAATGTTGCATTTAGCTTTGTCATGTTGTATTTAGATTTGTTATGTTGTATTTAGAGTTATCACGTCGTGTTTAACTCTATCATGTTGTATTAAGCTTTGTCATGTTGTATTTAGCTTTTGGTGTTTAACATGTTATCTTAGTGCTTCATAGCTTCGTCATGTTGTATTTAACTTTGTCATGTTGTATTTAACTTTATCATGTTGTATTTAACTTTGTCATGTTGTATTTAACTTTGTCATGTTGTATTTAACTTTATCATGTTGTATTTAACTTTGTTATGTTGTATTTAACTTTGTCATGTTGTATTTAACTTTATCATGTTGTATTTAACTTTATCATGTTGTATTTAACTTTATCATGTTGTATTTAACTTTATCATGTTGTATTTAACTTTATCATGTTGTATTTAGCTTCGTCATGCTGTATTTAGCTTTGTCATGTTACGTTTAGCTCCGTCGTGTTGTGTTAACTTTATTGTTGTACTCAGCTGAAATCTTCTTCTTCACTAAATTGTAGTTTGTTCAACTTAATCACAGTCTTTAGCATCCACCGATTTGTGTTTAGGTTCTGAGAGAGGTCAAAGCAAAAAGAGAGCTAATTTCCAATGTTAGGAAGAGACAATCATCATTTTTTGGCCATGTAATGAGAAGAGAACAACTGGAATATACTGTTACTACTGGAAAAATTGAGGGACGAAGAGATAGAGGGAAGCAAAGAGAAAAAATAACAGACAGCTTAAGAGAATGGCTTGGCAGAAGGTCAACAACAGAAATGATAAATAGCTGCCGAGATCGAAAGTTGTGGAGAGACATGATCACCTACGCCACGAGGCCCGGTACTTGATGATGATGATGATGATTTGTGTTTAGCTTCACGTTCATATATTCAGCTCCGATGTGATGTCACACTTCACTGACCCTCCTATAGTTGCATTCAAGATTGTTAGAAACCTTTGAGATATGTTCATTCGTTGTCTAAGAAGGAGTCAACCTACACCCAGTGGAACACTTTCACACAGGCGTCCAGTTTGTTAAACATTCCCTTATTCGCTTGACACTGAACGAGCTGTCTTCCCTAATCAGTGTCGAGAAGGAAACGTTCACTCACGCTTCACGTACTATAGTGTATGTGATCTTATGCAACGTTACCGGAAGGCCCACATTGGTGAAACATTTGCGATTCCTTAATTATCGTACTCCTGTGGTAGTCCAATCAACATTTTTCGGGCACATCATGAGAAGAGGAAAGTTGGAATACTTTGTTACAGCTGGCAAAATGAAAGGAAAGAGAGATCGCGGACGACAAAGAGAGAAAATACTGGATAGCTTGGTGTCATGGCATGGAAAACATACAGCAACAGAACTGATACGATGCACTGTAGATAGAAGATTGTGGAAGGACATGATCGCCTACGCCGACCGGTATGGCACATGATGATGATGATGTGGTAGCCCATTTCTACTTCCCTGATCATTCTGGAGATGATGCCACACTGACATGATCTCATACTCCTCGAATGAACACAATCGTCTCAATTTGGGGAACTGCGTCATGACTCGCTTTTATTATTGAAACCCAAATGGAATTAACTCTTGTCATTATTTTATTTCATTACACTTCATGGTCCGTTTCTTTTTACATTTTATTTGTCCGTTTAGGGACTAGTTTATGTACACTGTTTTAGAACCGCTCGTCCTCTGTTACAAAATGACACCTCATTGTGTGTGCTCATGCACGATAACATTGAATGTCTGGCCACTTTTTAGATTTATTGTGATTATTTTTTAAAGAATTGTATTTTGTTTTGCTTCTTTTCTTTGCAGTTAAGACGATTTAGTCGAAACGTTGGTTCTTTATTTAGTTTTGTCTTGTTCTTACAGCTGGAACGTCCCAGTTTTTTTCATTTATCCTTTATTTGATCTAATCCATACAGCTGCTTTGTCGTGGCTCACTAGGGTAGTTAGCTTCCATGTGATGTGCCTAGCTTCCATGTGATGTGCCTAACTTCCATGTGATGTGCCTAGCTTCCATGTGATGGTGCCTAGATTCCATGTGATGTGCTTAGATTCCATGTGATGTGCTTAGATTCCATGTGATGTGCCTAGCTTCAATGGGATGTGCTTAGATTCCATGTGATGTGCTTAGATTCCATGTGATGTGCTTAGATTCCATGTGATGGTGCCTAGCTTCCATGTGATGGTGCCTAGCTTCCATGTGATGTGCTTAGATTCCATGTGACGTGCCTAATTTCCATGTGATGGTGCCTAGCTTCCATGTGACGTGCCTAACTTCCATGTGATGTGCCTAACTTCCATGTGATGGTGCCTAGCTTCCATGTGACGTGCCTAACTTCCATGTGATGTGCCTAACTTCCATGTGATGGTGCCTAGCTTCCATGTGATGTGCCTAACTTCCATGTGATGTGCCTAGCTTCCTTGTGATGTACCTTGGTTCCATGTGATGTGCCTAGCTTCCTTGTGATGTACCTTGCTTCCATGTGATTTGCCTAGCTTCCTTGTGATGTACCTTGCTTCCATGTGATGTGCCTAGCTTCCATGTGATATGCCTAGCTTCCATGTGATGTGCCTAGCTTCCATGTGATATGCCTAGCTTCCATGTGATGTACCTTGCTTCCATGTGATATGCCTAGCTTCCATGTGATGTACCTTGCTTCCATGTGATGTGCCTAGCTTCCATGTGATGTGCCTAGCGTCCATGTGATGTTCCTAGCTTCCATGTGATGTGCCTAGCTTCCATGTGGCCTAGCTTCCATGTGATGTTCCTAGCTTCCATGTGATGTTCCTAGCTTCCATGTTATGTTTCTAGCTTCCATGTGGTGTTCCTAGCTTCCATGTGATGTTCCTAGCTTCCATGTTATGTTCCTAGCTTCCATGTGATGTTCCTAGCTTCCATGTGATGTTCCTAGCTTCCATGTGATGTTCCTAGCTTCCATGTTATGTTCCTAGCTTCCATGTGATGTGCCTAGCTTCCATGTTATGTTCCTAGCTTCCATGTGATGTTCCTAGCTTCCATGTGATGTTCCTAGCTTCCATGTGATGTTCCTAGCTTCCATGTGATGTTCCTAGCTTCCATGTGATGTTCCTAGCTTCCATGTTATGTTCCTAGCTTCCATGTGATGTTCCTAGCTTCCATGTTATGTTCCTAGCTTCCATGTGATGTACCTTGCTTCCATGTGACCTAGCTTCCATGTTATGTTCCTAGCTTCCATGTGACCTAGCTTCCATGTGATGTTCCTAGCTTCCATGTGATGGTCCTAGCTTCCATGTGATGTGCCTAGCTTCCATGTGATGTTCCTAGCTTCCATGTTATGTTCCTAGCTTCCATGTTATGTTCCTAGCTTCCATGTGATGTGCCTAGCTTCCATGTGATGTTCCTAGCTTCCATGTGATGTTCCTAGCTTCCATGTGATGTGCCTAGCTTCCATGTGATGTTCCTAGCTTCCATGTGATGTTCCTAGCTTCCATGTTATGTTCCTAGCTTCCATGTGATGTGCCTAGCTTCCATGTGATGTTCCTAGCTTCCATGTGATGTTTCTAGCTTCCATGTTATGTTCCTAGCTTCCATGTGATGTGCCTAGCTTCCATGTTATGTTCCTAGCTTCCATGTGGTGTGCCTAACTTCCATGTGATGTGCCTAGCTTCCTTGTGATGTACCTTGGTTCCATGTGATGTGCCTAGCTTCCTTGTGATGTACCTTGCTTCCATGTGATTTGCCTAGCTTCCTTGTGATGTACCTTGCTTCCATGTGATGTGCCTAGCTTCCATGTGATATGCCTAGCTTCCATGTGATGTGCCTAGCTTCCATGTGATATGCCTAGCTTCCATGTTATGTTCCTGGCTTCCATGTGATGTGCCTAGCTTCCATGTGATGTTCCTAGCTTCCATGTGATGTGCCTAGCTTCCATGTGATGTTCCTAGCTTACATGTTATGTTCCTAGCTTCCATGTGATGTAACTTGCTTCCATGTGATGTGCCTAGCTTCCATGTGATGTTCCTAGCTTCCATGTGATGTGCCTAGCTTCCATGTGATGTTCCTAGCTTCCATGTGATGTGCCTGTCATGTATAAGCTCTATGTGTCAATAACTCTACCCATTGCATACGTACAGATCCCGCCTCCACTTTTTTTTATCATGCTCATCGAATCACTCAGTATACAGGCGTGGGTGTAGTCTTGTGACTCTAACCATTTGAATGCCCTGGTCACTGTCATAACCTCCATTGTCAGGCTACTCGTGGTGATGACGTATGCACCACTGTCTTCCTTGACTATTCTGCCTGCTGAGCGTGCTGTAAATGCCCATGCACTTCTTTGGTGTCGTGTTACAGATTCGTCTTTATAGATGACTGCATCATATGTGTCATCTCTATGTGTCAGCTCTATATGTCATCTCTATGTGTCAGCACTATGTGTCAGCTCTATGTATCAGCACTTTGTGTCATCTCTATGTGTCAGCTCTATGTATCAGCTCTATGTATCAGCTCTATGTTTCAGGTCTATGTGTCAGCTCTATGTGTCATCTCTATGTGTCAGCTCTATGTATAAGCTCTATATGTCAGCTCTATGTATCAGCTCTATGTATCAGCTCTACGTTTCAGGTCTATGTGTCAGCTCTATGTATCAGTTCTATCTATAAGCTCTATGTATCAGCTCTATCTGTCAGCTCTATATGTCAGCTCTATGTATCAGCTCCATCTATGAGCTCTATGTTTCAGTTCTATGTGTCAGCTCTATATATCAGCTCTATCTTTAAGCTCTATGTATCAGCCCTATATTTCAGTTCTATGTATAAGCTCTATGTGTCAGCTCTACGTGTCAGCTCTATGTATCAGCTCTATCTATAAGCTCTATGTATCAGCTATATGTGTCAGCTCTATGTATCAGCTCTATCTATAAGCTCTATGTATCAGCTCTATGTATCAACTCTATGTGTCAGCTCTATTTGTATCAGCTCTATCTAAAAGCTCTATGTTTCAGTTCTATGTATCAACTCTATGTGTCAGCTCTATGTATCAGCTCTATGTATCCGCTCTATGTATCAGCTCTAACTATAAGCTCTATGTATCAGCTCTATGTATCAACTCTATGTGTCAGCTCTATATTTCAGCTCAATCTATAAGCTCTGTTTCAGTTCTATGTATCAACTCTATGTGTCAGCTCTATGTTTCAGCTCTATGTATCAGCTCTATGTTTTAGTTCTATGTATCAGCTCTATGTTTCAGTTCTATGTATCAGCTGTATGTGTCAGCTCTATGTATCAACTCTATGTGTCAGCTCTATCTGTCATCTCTATGTGTCAGCTCTATGTATCAACTCTATGTGTCAGCTCTATGTTTCAGCTCTATGTATCAGCTCTATGTTTCAGTTCTATGTATCAGCTGTATGTGTCAGCTCTATGTATCAACTCTATGTGTCAGCTCTATGTTTCAGCTCTATGTATCAGCTCTATGTTTCAGTTCTAGGTATCAGCTGTATGTGTCAGCTCTATGTATCAACTCTATGTGTCAGCTCTATCTGTCATCTCTATGTGTCAGCTCTATGTATCAACTCTATGTGTCAGCTCTATCTGTCATCTCTATGTGTCAGCTCTATGTATCAGCTCTATGTGTCAGCTCTATGTATCAGCTCTATCTGTCAGCTCTATCTGTCAGCTCTATCTGTCAGCTCTATGCAACAGCTCTATGTATCAGCTCTATGTATCAGTTCTATGTGTCAGCTCTATCTGTCAGCTCTATGTGTTAGCTCTATGTATCAGCTCCATGTATCAGCTCTATGTATCAACTCTATGTGTCAGCTCTATGTGTCAGCACTATGTGTTAGCTCTATGTATCAGCTCCATGTATCAGCTCCATGTATCAGCTCTATGTGTCAGCTCTATGTGTCAGCACTATGTGTCAGCTCTATGTGTCAGCTCTATCTGTCATCTCTATGTATCAGCTGTATGTATCAGCTCTATGTATCAACTCTATGTATCAGCTCTATGTGTCAGCTCTATGTGTCAGCACTATGTGTCAGCTCTATGTATCAGCTGTTCGTGTCAGCTCTTTGTATCAGCTCTATGTGTCAGCTCTATGTGTCAGCACTATGTGTCAGCTCTATGTGTCAGCACTATGTGTCAGCTCTATGTATCAGTTCTATCAGTCAGCTCTATCTGTCAGCTATATGTGTCAGCTTTATGTATCAGCTCTAACTGTCAGCCCTATGCAACAGCTCTATGTATCAACTCTATGTATCAGCTCCATGTGTCAGCTCTATCTGTCAGCTATATGTGTCAGCTTTATGTATCAGCTCTATGTGTCAGCACTATGTGTCAGCTCTATGCATCACCTCTATATGTCAGCTCTATCTATCAGCTCTATCTGTCAGCTCTATGTATCAGATCTATGTATCAACTCTATGTATAAGCTCTATGTGTCAGCTCTGTGTCAGCTCTATATATCAGCTCTATCTATCAGCTCTATCTATCAGCTCTATCTGTCAGCTCTATGTATCAGCTCTGTCACCTCTATGTATGAACTCTATCTATAAGCTCTATGTGTCAGCTGTGTGTCACCTCTGTGTATCAGCTCTATGTATCAGCTCTATGTATCAGCTCTGTCAGCTCTATGTATCAGCTCGATCTATAAGCTATATGTGTCAGCTCTGTGTCACCTCTATGTATCAGCTCTATGTATCAGATCTATGTATCAGCTCTATGTATCAACTCTAAGTGTCAGCTCTATGTATAAGCTTTATGTGTCAGCTCTGTGTCAGCTATATGTATCAGCTCTATCTATCAGCTCTATCTGTCGACTCTATGTATCAGCTCTGTCACCTCTATGTATCAGCTCTATCTATAAGCTCTATGTGTCAGCTCTGTGTCACCTCTGTGTATCAGCTCTATGTATCAGCTCTGTCAGCTCTATGTATCAGCTCTATCTATAAGCTCTATGTGTCAGCTCTGTGTCATCTCTATGTATCAGCTCTATGTGTCAGCTCTATGTGTCAGCTCTATGTATTAGCACTATGTATCAACTCTATGTGTCAGCTCTATGTATCAGCTCTATGTATCAGCTCTATATGTCAGCTCTATGAATCAGTTCTATGTGTCAGCTCTATCTATAAGTTCTATGCGTCAGTTCTATGTAGCAGCTATATGTGTCAGTTCTATGTATAAGCTCTATATATCAGCTCTATCTATAAGCTCTATATACTAGCTCTATGTATCAGCTCTATCTCTAAGCTCTATATATCAGTTCTAAGTATAAGCTCTATTTGTCAGCTCTATCTATAAGCTCTGTGTGACGGCTCTATGTGTCAGCTCTATGTGTCAACTCTATGTGCTAGCTCTATGTGTCAACTCTGTGTGTGAACTCTATGTGTCAAATCTATGTGCCAGCTCTTTGTGTCAACTCTATGTGTCAACTCTATGTGCCAGCTCTATGTGTCAACTCTATGTGTCAACACTATGTGCAAGCTCTATGTGTCAACTCCATGTGTCAACTCTTTGTGTCAACTCTATGTGTCAACTCTATGTTTAAGCTCTATATGACAACTCTTTGTGTCAACTCTATGTGTCAACTCTTTGTGTCAACTTTATGTGTCAACTCTATATGCCAGCTTTATGTGTCAACTCTGTGTCAACTCTATGTGTCAGCTCTATGTGTCAACTCTATGTGTCAGCTCTATGTGCCAGCTCTATGTGTCAACTCTTTATGTCAACTCTATGTGTCAACTCTATATGCCAGCTTTATGTGTCAACTCTATGTGTCAACTCTTTGTGTCAGCTCTATGTATAAACTCTATGTGTTAACTCTATGTGCCAGCTCTATGTGTCAACTCTTTGTGTCATCTCTATGTGTCAGCTCTATGTATCAGCTCTATGTGTCAGCTCTATGTCAACTCAATTGCCCAGGCTATGTGTCAACTCTATGTGTCAACTCTATGTTCCAGCTGTATATGTCAACCCTATGTGTCAACTTTATGTGCCAGCTCTATGTGTCAACTCTTTGTGTCAACTCTATGTGTCAACTCTTTGTGTCAAATCTATGCGCCAGCTCTATGTGTCTACTCTATGTGTCAACACTATGTGCAAGCTCTATATGCCAGCTATATGTTTCAACTCTATGTGCCAGCTCTATTTGTCAACTCTGTGTCAACTCTATGTGCCAGCTCTATGAGTCAACTCTATGTGTCAACACTATGTGCAAGCTATATGTGTCAACTGCATGTGTAAACTCTTTGTGTCAATTCTATGTGTCAGCTCTATGTTTAAGCTCTATATGACAACTCTTTGTGTCAACTCTTTGTGTCAACTTTATGTGTCAACTCTATATGCCAGCTTTATGTGTCAACTCTGTGTCAACTCTATGTGTCAGCTCTATGTGTCAACTCTATGTGTCAACTCTATGTGCCAGCTCTATGTGTCAACTCTTTATGTCAACTCTATGTGTCAACTCTATATGCCAGCTTTATGTGTCAACTCTATGTGTCAACTCTATGTGTCAGCTCTATGTATCAACTCTATGTGTCAACTCTATGTGCCAGCTCTATGTGTCAGCTCTATGTGTCAACTCTATGTGTCAGCTTTATATGTCAACTCTATGTGTCATCTTTATGTGTCAACTCTATGTTTCAGCTTTATGTGTCAACTATATGTGTCAGCTCTATGTGTCAACTCTATGTGTCAGCTCTATGTATAATCTCTATGTCTCAACTCTATGTGTCAGCTCTATGTATAATCTCTATGTCTCAACTCTATGTCTCAACTCTCTGTGTCAACTCTATGTGTCAACTCCCTGTGTCAACTCTATGTGTCAACTCTATGTGTCAACTCTATGTGTCAACTCCCTGTGTCAACTCTATGTCTCAACTCTATGTGTCAACTCTTTGTGTCAGCTCTATGTATCTGCTCTATCTATTAACATGAGAAAGATGCAGTCATCTAAACAGACGGCTCTGTAATACGATACCAAATGAGTGCATGGGCATTTACAGCACGCTCGGCAGGCAGAATAGTCAAGGTCGTCAGTGGTGTATACTTTATGACCACGAGTATCATGGCGCTGGAGGTGATAGCAGTGACCGGGCATTCATCTGGTTAGAGCCACAAGACTACACCCACGCCTGTATACTGAGTGATTCGATGAGCATGATAAAAAAAAAGTGGAGGCGGGATCTGTACGTATGCAATGGGTAGAGTCGTTACAGAAGTCAAAAATACGTAAGGTCACCTTTGTCTATATCCCCGGACATGCGGGAGTACGGGAAATTAAAGCGCGGACAGGTTGGATAGCTGCACTGTCGTTGAGGACGGTCAACCAATGGATCGGGCGGACATCATCAATCCCCTTCGAGATGTGGGAAAGACCCAGGACTTCGACAACAATGAGTTCACGTCACTGCTTCGGATGAAAGAGATGGGAGTTAAGGTGGGCACAGCCAGAAACGAGAAACTTAGTGGCCGTGTAAGAAGACTTATCAACCAACACAGAACTGGAGTCGTCAGTCGCTGGACACTGAGGGAATTGCTGAGGAGGGGATCTGAGCACCTATGGACATGTTCGGAGTGCAATGATGATGACCCGCAAGTAACTCAATAACTCAATAACTCAATAATTAAATAACTCAATAACTCAATAACTCAATAACTCAATTTTGGCAAAGCGGGAAGACCTCATGCCCTGATGGACTAAGAAACACAACTTTCTAAAACTGTCAAATTCTAATTAACGTTAAATTTGCCTGAGCAGTAAAATATGTTGTGGGCGACATGAAAGTGAAAACGAGGGCGTCATGGCACCTGTGGGTGCCAGGTTGGACAGCGCTAACCTAGACCCTTTTCAACACTTTTTCTTCTTCAATAAGGAAGGGCCAGACTACACAATTTGCACAACTACAAGCAACGATTACGCAGTTAACACATTTTTCTGGCAGGGAAATCTCACAAAATGCGTTATAACCGATTTGCAGTCTGGGTTGAGTAACAGCGTTATAACCGATTTGCAGTCTGGGTTGAGTAACAGCGTTATAACCGATTTGCAGTCTGGGTTGAGTAACAGCGTTATAAAAGATTTTTTTTTAAATATCGGATACAGAAGAAAAATTCGGGGACTTTTAGAGTTGACTTTATATCAGGATTCTTGCTATAACCAGTCTCGTTATAAAAGGAATATACTGTATTAATTACAATTGACAGTATTTGTGAATGTAAATGATAAAGTGACTGTTAAGGATGATATTAATGCTTGTTTCCAGCTTTATGATAATAGGGCCTCTCTTTGGTCGGCAGGTACGCAGACTCCAGGTGTAGCAGCACACACGGACCCATAGAGGCCTTCAACTTCCGACACACTAAGCGCGTGCACGTGTTCCTAGGCCCGGTCTGTGACTTCCCGCTGGCCGCTGTGGCCAGATACTCATCGGTGTGGAACATCCCCGTTCTCAGCACCGGCGGGTTGTCTCACGACTTTGCCATGGACAAAACAGGTGGGCACGTACTTGTTTTCTTTTTTTTTTTTCATTTACTTTTTCACAAAATCCCAGGACAATTTGGTTGAATATTTGAGTTGCAGATCCGGCAACAACGAACGAGGTAACAAGGTTGACGCTTGACTAATCAAACACCGAGAGGAAAATCATCTGTGGGCAAATCTGCAGTCAACAAACTACAATACAGAAGATCTACTGGTCAGTCTGGCACTTAGTTAAACCAACAATGTTAGTAGAATTTGTAAACCTAACAAAATCCTTCAACAAAACTGTGGAAAAAAAAGTCTCCTGAATTAGAAATAATTCATTCATTCAATCATTCATTCATTCAATCATTCATTCATTCAATCATTTTGCTCTCGGACCGAAGACGGCATACATGACTGAAGTCATAGTTCCCTTGATGGGCACTTTGCTGCTAGTTCTTGTAGGCCTTGCTTGTTTCTTTGTCCCATGTTTCAGCCTTCCCTAGTGATTGTTCTCGTAGCGATTCTCCTTGTTTTCTATCACCAGATGGTTTCTACATGAATGTCTCAATGGCAAGTCTTTCTTCATTCATTCTCAGCACATGACCGATGTATTTCTTCATTCATTCTCAGCACATGACCGATGTATTTCTTCATTCATTCTCAGCACATGACCGATGTATTTCTTCATTCATTCTCAGCACATGACCGATGTATTTCTTCATTCATTCTCAGCACATCACCGATGTATTTCTTCATTCATTCTCAGCACATGACCGATGTATTTCTTCATTCATTCTCAGCACATGACCGATGTATTTCTTCATTCATTCTCAGCACATGACCGATGTATTTCTTCATTCATTCTCAGCACATGACCGATGTATTTCTTCATTCATTCTCAGCACATGACCGATGTATTTCTTCATTCATTCTCAGCACATGACCGATGTATGTCCAACGCCTTCTTCTTATAAAGCTCGACACGTATTCTTGTTTCGATTCGTCTCTTGTCTGTTCATTGAAATGTTTTCTCTCCAACATATGTTATGATTATGGAAGGCCCCGGTATCACTGCAAACGAATTAAAATCCATAATTGCTCAACCGCCCGTGCCAGTGGAATCATCCGAATTAATATCTTATCTCTCAAAACAAAGAGAGGTAGCTGCAGTCCCCATCATAGCAGTCTCAGCACACGCCAAAAGACATAAGGCAAAACCGCACAGAAAGTGAACACAACCATCTGTTCCCCGTCAGACGATACCATCATTCATCGTAAGCAATCAGAATATCGCAACACGATCAAAACGAATGAAACGCACAGCTCACGGTGTGCACTGAGCACTTAACTCAGTAGCTCCTGCAGCAGGTCGGACTTGGAATATGAGGAAACTGCAACAAGGAACACTTTTCAGACACAGTCTTTAACGGTTTCTGCCACATATCCGCCATATTGACCGGAAGTTCCAACTTATGTTAGAGATCCTACGTAAACATGTTTTTAAAAAGTATGTAGTCTCGTATCTAAGGTCAATCGTATCTCTAGACTTTCCGTTTTGGTAATAATCGCTGTTTTACGATGGTGGCTTGTTATACGATCAACTGTCCATTGTCAGAGGGGAGATAAACAATGTCTCCATCTTGAACCGGAACTCATTTTGTGGATGCGAGACTTAGATTTAAAACAGAAGTCAAAGAAGACGTCAATCACAGACCACATCATCGAAGGTGTTACCCACTGCAATGTCATCACCCTTACCCTGTTTACAGAAACACCTGTGACACCTGAAAAGAAGTTTTTGTTCACACCTCTAGTGCCCTACATACAGGTGATCTCGCCATTGGACACTGCACACATCTACCACAAACGGCAGAACTCAAACACGACATCGGTCACCAACTGGGGAGTCCCGAAGCCCAAATAAACACTTCCAACCAAATCCAAGACATTTGTCACCGTTCTATTCGTGTCGAATAAAGCAGACTCCATCAGTCTACGTATACAAGACAGCAAACTCACGTATAAAACATAGAACGCACGTACAAGACGGAGAACTCAAGTACATAACATAGAACTCATGTACGAGAGAGAGAACTCGCTTACAAGATAGAAAACTCACGTAGAAGACAGAGAACTCGCTTACAAAACAAAAAACTCACGTACAAGAGAGAGAACTCACGTGCAAGACAGAACTCATGTACAGGACATACCTCACGTACAATACAGAGAACTCAGGTAAAAGACAAAACTCACATACAAGACAGAGAACTCACGTTAAAGACAAAACTCACATAAAAGACAGACAACTCACGTAAAAGACAGAACTCACGTAAAAGACAAAACTCACGTAAAATACAGAACACACGTACAAGTACGAAGCTGTTAACGTACCTAGGAGTGAGAGATCAAACAGAGAACTAACTTTGACGCTACACCCATAAAACAACGAAACGGAAAAAAAAACTTGTGGCATTAAAAAATCTGTCTGGATCCCCAGGGGAGCCAACAAAAACATGTTCAAATGGACACAGTGGGGCGCCATACGACCCACAGGAAACTACACGTCCAGCTGACCGGTCTCCTTCTCAGCGATCCACGGAAAGTGAACCCCCTAATATCCTGGAAAACCCTAAAGATCTACAACAATTACATAATGTAATAAACATAACAAGCAAATAATAGACTAGATATGAATATCAAAAAGACTAGAACTATGATCATAAACAAAGAAGAGCTACAACTACATGGGACATACTATAACCAGTGATGGAAAATGTACAACTGAAATAAACAAAAGAATAGGTATGGCAAAAAGTAATTTTAATGTCATGAAAAATATACTAACATCAAAACAAATAACAGCAGGACTAAAACAAAGAATGGCAAAATGTTACATCTTCTCAATATTCCTGTATGATGCAGAAACATGGACATTAGACAAGAAAACAGAACCTTTGAAATGTGGATTTATAGAAGAATAGGTAGAATTGGATGGAAGGAAAAGAAAACAAACAATGAAGTTTTAAAACAACTAAAAGTAACAAGAGAACTACTAAATACAATTAAGACAAGACAAATGGAATTTTGGGACATGTTAAAAGACACAACAGCCTACTAAAAGTAATATTGGAAGGGAAAATACAAGGTAAAAGAGGCAAAGACAGACCAAGACTAACATGGACGAGTAACATCAAAAGATGGACAAGTCAATCTATGACAGCCTACACCATTAAAGCAAGAAACAGAGTGGAATGGCGTTCCATGGTAGCCAACCATGCGGAGACGACACTCAATGATGATGAATATCCTGGCAACCCAGAATCCATAGAGAAAACAGCCTAATTTATACAGAAGTTAACAGCCCGCACACAAACACACGCACACATGCGCGTGCATAAACAAACGCGCACACATACAATACCGCCATACTGGAATAACAGAAAAACCCTGACCCACAGATAAAGTCGTGCTCGAGCAATTGTTGGAGCTATACGAACGTCTGGATAGGATTGCCAGCTAGAGCTGATTCGTCCTGGCTACAGGGGACAAGACATAGTCAAACACCTCTCGAGCGCTGGTAAACGAGGTGCTATCAACACTTGAGCACACAGCCGGAAGTAGTCAGTGCAGGGGCGGTGTCATGGGCGATGGTAGGGATAATGGCAGGGGCGGAGTAACACCAGGAAGTATTTCATTCTCAATTGTTGACTTGGAGAGAAGTTAGGTTTTGTCGAGTTGATCAGTTCTGGAAACGTTGACACTTGTTCTACAGAACACAATACCAAAGAGAACTGTCAGCACTCACCTGAGAGTTAGTCAGAAGATCACACACACACCTGCATTAAAGTGATTCAACGAGCATGATAAAAAAAAGTTGAGGCAGGGTCTGTATGCAGGTAGAGCCATTGTAGAGGTGAAAAATACGTAGGGTAACCTTTGCCTACGTCCCAGCACATGCAGGAGTACGGGGAAATGAAAACGCGGACAAATTGGCTAGCTGCGCTGTCGTTGAAGACGGTCAACCAATGGATCGGGCGGACATCATCAATGCCCTCCGAGATGTGGGAAGGGCACAGGACTTCGGCAACCATGAGTCCACGTCACTCCTTCGGATGAAAGAAATGGGAGTTAAGATGGGCACAGCCAGAAACGAGAAACTTAGTGGCCGTGTAAGAAGACTTATCAACCAACATAGAACTGGAGTCGTCAGCCCCTGGACACTGCGGGACTTGCTGACGAGGGGATCTAGCACCCATGGGCATGTTTGGAGTGCAATGATGATGACTCGCAAATAACTCAATAACTCAATAATTCAATACCAAACAAAAGACAAAGCAGACAGAGAAAGAAGTAAGAAGACAATAATCAGAGATTGGACAAAGTTCTCTGAGAGAATATTCGTCACATCGCAAAGCATTTCTTTCGCTAAGCAAGAAAAATACATAACCCTCTGCGACGAAACAGTAGGATAATAGAAAGAAAGAACGAAAGATTGTCGAAAGCTATAACTACAAATCCTACAGATTAACGCTAATGAAGGGCAAATTCTTTTAAAAAAAAAAAACAAATAAAAAAGTGAGGAAGAATTCCAATTGCCAGCGGGGCTGAAATGTTGGTTGAGGGTGTGGTAAAGGAGGATATTCATTGTTGCTTTGTTTTGAAAAAAGATATTATTAATCTATCATCATCATCATCATTATAATCATCATCATCATAATCATCATCATTATCAATATAATGATCATCACCATAATCATCATCATTATAATCATCATCACCATAATCATCATCATCATTATAATCATCATCACCATAATCATCATCATAATTATTATAATCATCATCACAATAATCATCATCATCATCAATATAATCATCATCACCATAATCATCATCATCATCATTATAATCATCATCACCATAATCATCATCATCACCATAATCATCATCATCATTATAATTATAATTATCATCACCATCGACCAACTCCTGAAAAATCTGACAGACAACAGCGTAGAAAAATTAAACGAGATGTTCACACAAATAATACTCAACACTGCAGAACAAACTATACCTAAAGGATGTAGAACACAATATCGACCATTTTGGAACACAGAACTAGAGACAGCAGTATCAGAAAGAAAGAAAGCCAGAACAATACTTGAGCAGAACCCAACTTTGAATAATAAAACAAGCTATAACAAGGCTAGTGCTAAGGTCAAACTAGTTACTAAAAAAGCAAAGAAAGAGAAATGGCAAGAAACATGCAGTAAACTCGATCTGCGACATGAAGGAAATAAAGCCTGGAGACTTATGCAACATTTGTCTGGTGATAAAAGAGAACCAAATCCTAAACCAATCAAATTTAATAATGAAATCATCAGCTCTAAAAAAAATATAGTTAAAAAATTTAATAGTTACTTTGCTTCAGTCAACAGAGCGAGCAAACTTACAGATAGCGATACAATTCAGCTACATAATTTAAAATTAATTGAAAGAGCCCCAACAACAAATGCTGCAATCTTTGAAGAAGATTTTAACATGAGGGAACTAGAAAAAGCATTAAGAAAATTAAAATGTAGAAAATCCCCAGGCCCTGACAAGGTACACAATGAGATGATAAAGCATCTCGGCAAGTCAGGGAAAGAAACATTACTCAGACTGATCAACAAAACATGGAAAGAAAGCAAGATTCCCAAGACATGGAGAAATGCCTATATAGTGCCATTGCTCAAAAAGAACAAGCCTCCAGATGACCCCGGAAGCTATCGTCCCCTATCCTTAACATCATGCATAGGTAAAATAGCTGAGAGTATGGTCAATAGCAGACTATACTGGTATCTGGAAACCTCTAATACTCTGTGCTATGAACAAGCTGGTTTCAGGGCAGGCAATAACATAGAAGACCAAATCCTCAGGTTAATACAACAGGTCCAAGATGGATTTCAGAAGAGACAACATACTTTAGCCATCCTAGTGGACCTGCAGCAGGCTTATGATAGAGTCTGGCGTAAGGGGCTTTTATTGAAGATGAGAGATGCCGGAATACATGGGAAACTGTACAAATGGGTTAAATATTTCATAGTTGACAGAACAATACAAACTAAATTAAATGAATCCATTTCAGACAAAGAGGTGCTAGAAGAAGGATTACCACAGGGATCACCACTCAGTTGTACCCTTTTTTTGATATATATCAATGATCTGACCAAAACCCTGATAAATAAAAAAGCTCTCTATGCGGATGATCTGGTCATGTGGAGTACTAACGAAAATATTAGAACAGCTGAAGCACAACTAAACAAAGACCTGAGACACCTAGAAGAATACTGTAATACCCGGAAAATGAAAATATTAGAACAGCTGAAGCACAACTAAACAAAGACCTGAGACACCTAGAAGAATACTGTAATACCCGGAAAATGAAAATATTAGAACAGCTGAAGCACAACTAAACAAAGACAAGAGACACCTAGAAGAATACTGCAATACCTGGAAAATAAAAATAAATGTACAGAAAACAGTATATACAGTATTTACTAGAAGTAACAAAATAGCTAAGACAAACATCAAACTCAATCTCCAACACAATAGTCTTCAAAAAGAGGAACACCCTACATACTTAGGAATACAACTAGACCGACAACTGAACCTGAAGAAACACGCAGAGAATCTCACTAAGAAGGCAACACAAAGACTTCAACTAATGAAAAGGCTTTCCAGTACCTTATGGGGAGCAGATAAAGAAACTCTTAGAAATCTCTATCTGGGATATGTTCGCTCTGTTTTGGATCATGGTAGCTCGCTCCTAGTGACATGCAGCAAAACAACTAACATGGCACTGGACAAGATACAAAATAATGCATTACGACTCATCAGCGGTGCAATGAGGTCCACTCCAGTTGCAGCCTGCGAAATCCACTGCAAAGTTGGTACCTTTAGAGTTGAGGAGAAACAAAGCCGCTATGGTCTCTATGAAAGACAAAAAAGAATGGAGAAGGACCACCCTAACAGAAAATTAGTAGATACATGGACTCCAAAACAAAGAATTAAGCAGATGTCAGTATTACAACATGTTAGAAATATACAAAAGAAATTCCATCTACCTGAAAAACGACTACAAACATCAAGAGTCATCAAAGAAATGCCACCAAGTACGAATTATAAAAAACCTGAAATAAATGTAGAGATATGTTACAGAACAGGTAAAAAAGCAGACCCAGTATCATTAACACTAGCAGCAAGGAAAACAATAGATACTTATCCAGAAGACTGGATACATATATACACAGATGGTGCAGCCACTAACGCTACTTCAAAAGCTGGATAATGGAATATTAATACATTATCCAGATGGGACAGCAGAAGAAATTTGTGGCCCTTGTGGTGAAGTCTGTAACAATTATGAAGCAGAAATAACAGCTATTGAAACAGCAATTTATCATTTAAATACGATTTTCGATACCACACCATCAAAGAAAACAAACACAGTCATATTTACGGATTCCAAATCGGCTCTGCAAGCACTGGAAAACAACACGAACAAACCAGAACTCACACAGCTTATCATAGACACAGACAAACTCATTGAAACACATAACATAAGATTGGTAATGCAATGGATCCCAGGACACTCAAATATACCAGGAAATGATAAGGCAGATACATTAGCTAAGAGAGGATCTAAACAGACACAGATACATCCATCACACTAGACACAGCCAAACAAGTCATAAACTCCAGCAGTAGGGAGGAGTGGCTGAATGGATGGGCCTTAGGGAAAACAGGGAGAGAGCTTTTTAAATATATGGCAAGACCAAATCCACAAGACAACATCAACAACCTAACAAGAAGAGACCAAACCACCATCTTCAGACTGAGAACAGGACATGTTATGCTGAATAGCCACATAAATAGAATACAACAAAACCATACCCCAGTATGTCCACTCTGTAATCACCCACAAGACAACATCAACAACCTAACAAGAAGAGACCAAACCACCATCTTCAGACTGAGAACAGGACATGTTATGCTTAATAACCACATTAATAGAATACAACAAAACCATACCCCAGTATGTCCACTCTGTAATCAACCACAAGAAACTGTAGAACACCACCTGTTTCAATGTCCTGAGCTCACTGACATCAGAACAACATTATTTCCCCAAAGACCCTCCAAATGGAATACTCTGTACGGAACAACAGCAGAACTTAAAAATACCTGCAGATACTACTACATGGTATTGGGCCGAAGGGCATCAGCTCAAAGGTCACTGGATCCATAACAACAACAACAACAACAACATCACCATAATCATCATCATCATCATCATCATCATCATCATCATCATTATTATCATCATCATCATCATCATCATCATCATCATCATCATCATCATCATCATCATCATCATCATCATCATCACCATCATCATCATCATCCTCATAATGACCATCATCATCATCATCATCAACATCATCAACATCACAATCATAATCATCATCATCATAATCACCATCATCATCATCATCAACATCATCATCATAATCACCATCATCATCATCATTATCATCATCATCCCTATCATTATTATAATCATCACAATCATTATAATCATCACCATAATCATCATCATCATCACCATAATTATCATCATCATCATCACTATAATCACCATCATTATCATCAGATTTATTATCACTATCATCATCATAATCAATATCATCATCATCATAATCATCATTATCATCATCATCATCATTAAAAATGCCATCATTATCAACGCCATCATTATTATCATCATCTTTTTCATCATAATCACCATTATTTTCATCATCATCATTATCATCATTATCATCATCATCATCATTATAATCATCATCATTATCATAACTATCACTATCATCAGCATTATTATCACTATCATCATCATAATAATCATTACCATAAGCATCATTATCATCACCATCATTATCATAACCATCATTATTATCAGATTTATTATCACTATCATCATCATAATCATTAACATAAGCATCATTATCATCACCATCATTATCGTAACCATCGTTATCATCACCATCATTATCATCAGATTGATTGTCACTGTCATAATAATCATTATCATAAGCATCATTATCATCAACATCATTATCATAACCATCATTACCATCAGATTTATTATCATCATCATAATCATTATCATCATCATCATCATCATCATCTTCATCATCATCATAATCATAATTATCACCATCATCATCATTATTATCATCATCTTTTTCATCATCATTATCATCATCATCATCACCATCATTATCATCATCACCGCCATCATCATCACTATCATTATTATCATTATCATCATCATTATCTTCATCATTATCATCACCATCATTATCATCTTCATTATCATCATCATCAACATCATCATCACCATCATTTTTAGCACCATTATCATCATCATCACCATCATTATCATCATTATCATCATCACCATCATTATCATCATCATCATTTTCATCGACATAATAATTATCATCATCACCATCATTATCATCGCCATCATAATCATCATCACCATCATCATCAACATCCTTATTAGCATCATTATCATCATCATCACCATCATTATCATCATCATCATTTTCATCGACATAATAATTATCATCATCACCATCATTATCATCGCCATCATTATCATCGCCATCATTATCATCATCACCATCATTGTCACCAACAATATCATCATCAGCACCATCTTTATCACCATCATTATCATCATAATTATCATCATTATTATCACCATCATTACCATCATCATCATTATCACCATCATTATCACTATCATTATCATCATCACCACCATAATTATCAGCATCATTACCAACATCATCATTATTATCACCATGATTATCATCATTATGATCTACATCATTATCATAACCATCATTACCATCACCATCATTACCATCACCATTATTATTGTTATTATTATCATCATTATTATTATCATCATCATCATAATGATCATAATAATTATCAACGCCATCATTATTATCATTATCACCATCATTATCAACGCCATCATTATTATCTTCATCATCTTTATAATCATCATCACCATTCATTTCACCAACATCATTATCACCATCATTATCATTATTATCATCACCATCATCATTATCACCATCATTAACATCATCACTAACATTATCATCATCATTATCATAATTAAAATCACCATTATAATCATCACCATCATTATCATCTTCATTATCATCACCATCACCATAATCATCATCATCATCATAATCATCACCACCATTAATACTATCATTATAATCACCATTATCATCATCATCATCATAATCATTATCATCATCATAATTATCATCGCCATCATTATTATCATTATCAACATCATTACCAACGCCATCATTATTATCATCATCATCGTCATCATCATCACCATTATTTTCATCATCATCACCATTATTTTCATCATCATCACCATTATTTTCATCATCATCATCAATATCGCCATCGTTATCATCACCATCATCAGCACCACCATTATCATCATTATTATTATTATCATCATTATCATCATCATCATTGTCTTCATCATCATTTTCAGCATTAATATCATCATCATTAGCATTATCATTGTCGTCAACATCATTGTCACCATCATCATCATTATAATCACCATCATTATCATCATCATCATTATAATCACCAATATTATAATTATCATCATCAGCATTACAATCACCATCATTATCATTATCACCATCATTATCATAATTATCCTTATCATTATCATCGTCATCACTATCATTATCACCATCATTATCATCATCATTATCATTATCATCGTCATCACCATCATTATAACCATCATCATCATCATCATCATCACAATCATATATTTTGTTCCGGTTTCCATACATTTGCTCTATTCCGCGAGAGATGACCTGGGCCTAAAGCAGTCAATCCGATCTCGTTTGTGATCATCAAAGCCTACGGGGAAGTGGGAAGGCCACAGGACTTCGACAACCATGAGTCCACGTCACTCCTTCGGATGAAAAAGAGATGGGAGTTAAGATGGGCACAGCCAGAAACGAGAAAATTAGTGGGCGTATGAGAAGACTTATCAACCAACACAGAACTGGAGTCGTCAGTCGCTGGACACTGCGGGACTTGCTGAGGAGGAGATCTGATCACCTATGGACATGTTCGGAGTGCAGTGATGATGACCTGCAAATAACTCAATAACTCAATAACAAAATATTTTACTTTCCTTGTTTTTAATTTATCTATCAACCAGTTTTCTAGAAGTTTAAGTTCCCTCAAAATTCACATCTTTATTCTTTCTCCATTCCTGGTGTTCTGTGTATTCTTTACCACTTACATTTGAAGACATTGGTCAGGAAATATGAATAGTCCAATAGGAATATGGAATGTTGGAACACTTAGATAAGTAGGAATGTTGGAACACTTAGATAAGTAGGAATGTTGGAACACTTAGATAAGTAGGAATGTTGGAACACTTAGATAAGTAGGAATGTCGGAAGATTTGACACACGAAATGGATTGTTATAAATAGAATATAAAATAATTTCTGGAGTCGTCAGTCGTTGGACACTCCCGCACTTGCTGAGGAGGGGATCTGAGCAGCTATGGACATTTTCGGAGTGCAATGATGAGGCTCCATAAATAACTCAATAACTCAATAGCACAAAGTTGCTATTATAATAGTTGTATAAAGTTGCTGTTGTAATATCATTGTGTGAAACACGGTAGGCACACTTTGGTGAAATAATAGTAAGTAAAAAGTTATACTTCTATAGAGACGATAAGGTTAAAGGTTACAAGTTATACTTTTATAGAGACGATAAGGTTAAAGGTCACAAGCTATACTTCTTTAGAGACGATAAGGTTAAAGGTTACAAGTTAAACCTCTATAGAGACGATAAAGTTAAAGGTCACAAGTTATACTTCTATAGAGACGATAAGGTTAAAGGTCACAAGTTATACTTCTTTAGAGACGATAAGGTTAAAGGTTACAAGTTAAACCTCTATAGAGACGATGAGGTTAAAGGTTACAAGTTATACTTCTATGAGACGATCATCAGCATTATTGCCGTCTCCGCAACGAAGGTTGGCTACCATTGAGCACCATTCCACTCTCTCTCTTGCTTTGATGGTGCAGGTTGTCATAGGTTGACTTGTCCACCTTTTGATATTTCTCGTTCATGTTAGCCTTGGTCTGCCTCTGCATCTTTTACCTTGTACTTCCCTTCCAATATTACTTTTAGTAGGTTGTTGTGTGTTTTAACATGCCCCAAAAATTGCATTTGTCTTGTTCTAATTGTGTTTAGTAGTTCTCTTTTCAATTTTAGTTGTTTTAAAACTTCATCGTTTGTTTTCTTTTCTTTCCATCCAATTCTACCTATTCTTCTATAAATCCACATTTCAAAGGCTTCAATTTTCTGTTCTGTTTTCTGTTCTAATGTAGTTCGTTCCTAAAACAATAGTTAGAATTTATCTCCATGCATTTCTTTGGAATGTTACGTGATGAGGCTTCAATCTCTTTCACGGTGGTCTGCCATATTCGTCTTTCGTGTCCTGAATATGCCTCATGTCTACCACACACTTTTCTGTTTTCCCTTTCTGGGCCGTTGGTCATTTCTGATTCTTCCGCCCCATCCACCGTCACAGACTTTTCACATTCGGGTTGAACATTCCCGGCCGGCGCCATTGTTGTTGAACTCTGTGTTTGCCTGTCGAACCGCGAACACACGACACAAAGAAGAATAGAACAAATACTCTACTGGTATAGTGAAGCCACCCTACAATCGTTGATCAACAACCTGGACAAAGCATGCGACGTTTTTTCACTGTCAATTAGTGTTCAAACAACAGTAATACAAAGTCAAGGCGACATCAAACCTGTATTAATCACTCTAAAAGATTGTCCACTAGAATCAGTTCAGAAATTCACGTATCTTGAATCCACAATTACGTCAACCACTTCTCTTGATGATGAAATAAACAGCTGAATTGGTAAGGCAGCTACGACTTTCGGCAAACTCACAGAAAGGGCCTGGAGCAACACGAAACTAACACTAAAGACCAAACTCTTAATATATCAAACGTCTGTGTTTAGCGCACTATTATATGGATCTGAAACCTGGACAATATACTCAAGTCTTGTAAAAAGACTAAATGTCTTCCACATGCGATGTCTTCGAAGAATAATGCACATCAAATGGCAGGACAAAATAACCAACTTAATTGTCCTGTAACGTACTAAGATCCCAACAATTATGTCGATGCTCAGATGTAGAAGACTAAGATGATTGGGGCATGTCCAGCGAAAGGAAGAAAAGCATCCCCAGGTAAATACTATATGGTGAACTAATACACGGAAAAAAGACAAATCGGCAGAGCTGAGAGTTTCGGGAGGTGCGAGATTGAGTTTGTAACCACAACAGTTATTACATGTAAGGATACTGCTTCTTCTAACTATTGTTTACGTTTCATAAACGAAGCATGTGAATCATGAGGCTGCTCCGCCGTCTTGCAGGCATGTTCGCCAGAGTAAAAGGCTAAGGGAGTCAACCCTGATGTGAAACAACCCCACTGCCTTGTGGGTGAGATTTTGTAGTCAAAGGCTAGCGGAGCCAACCGTTAACAAACATAAAAACGCCGCCGTAACTTCTTTGTATAATCATTGGTCGCCACAAATATCTGGAAGCTGTAGAATTACGGTTTAACAGAAGAATGTTGAGAATACCATGGACAGCTAAGAAGAGTAATGAAACCGTTCTGAAAGAGGTCAAAGCAAAAAGAGAGTTAATTTCCAATATTAGGAAGAAACAATCATCATTTTTTGGACATTTAATGAGAAGAGAACAGCTGGAATGTATTGTAACAACTGAGAAAATTGAGGGACGAAGAGATAGAGGGAAGCAAAGAGAAAAGATACCAGATAGCTTAAGGAGAGTGGCTTGGAAGAAGGTCAACAATAGAAATGATAAATAGCTGTCGCAATCGAAAGCTGTGGAGAGACATGGTGACCTACGCCAGCAGGCACCGTACTTGATAACGATGATGTGTATTTTATCTTCCACGAAAGACAAACATGAATAATTGAACGAAAGTATCAGTGACAAACAGCTGTGCTCTCATTCAGTTGACGTCTCTAGCAATGGTCTGTGGTGATGGCGGTTGTTGATGGTAACGGGGGCGGGGGGGGGGGGCCTCGATAGCCTAGTTGGGAAAACCACCCGACGTGGGCTACTGACGTTCTACTTATTTATAATTGTAATTGTGTGGTTGGAAAAAGAAAATACCCCCACGGTCGACCAGCCGCTGGTAGAAATGGGAACCAGGATATTACCCTGGGAAGGTGAGGAATGCCGCCTCCCATCGTGAGTTTCAATGCTTTAAGCATCTCTGAACATTTCTGGATAGACGGCCGAGCACATATGGGTGGAAACTGAAGTTCTAAGATGCCAGTTAAAGTCTCGTACTTTACCTTTACCTCTAAATTTACCTTTACCTTTAACTTTACCATTTAACTTTACCTTTAACTTTACCTTTACATTTACCTATAACTTTACCTTTTCCTATAACTTTACCTTTGCCTTTAACTTTACCTTTACCATTACCTATAACTTTACCTTTGTCTTTAACTTTACCTTTACCTATAACTTTACCTTTGCCTTTAACTTTACCTTTACCTTTACCTATAACTTTACCTTTACCATTACCTATAACTTTACCTTTACCTTTAACTTTACCATTTAACTTTACCTTTAACTTTACCTTTACCATTACCTATAACTTTACCTTTGTCTTTAACTTTACCTTTTCCTTTAACTTTACCTTTACCATTACCTATAACTTTACCTTTGTCTTTAACTTTACCTTTACCTATAACTTTACCTTTACCATTACCTATAACTTTACATTTGCCTTTAACTTTACCTTTACCTTTACCTATAACTTTACCTTTGCCTTTAACTTTACCTTTACCTTTAACTTTAACTTTACCTTGACCTTCACTTTGACCTTTACCTTTAACTTTACTTCTACCTTTACCTTTAACTTCACCTTTACCTTTAACTTTACCTTTATTTTTAACTTTACTTTGACCTTTACTTTGACCTTTACCTTTAACTTTCTATCTATCTATCTATTGACCTTTCGAGCCGTAACCGGCCCATAGGGCGTAGACCAAGATACACCTTCTCCTATATGAATTTTTGTTCTAGCAGTTTTCTTTTAAAGATATTTTATCAAATCTCGCCATCTGTCTCTGTTCTGTGCAAGCAGTTCTATCTCATTGAGGGAGCCGATTCCTGCTGCTCTTGCCTCTCTCATCAATGTTCTTCTCAGTGTCTCCCTGGGTCTTCCTCTTTTTCTTTTACCTGTTGTTTCCCATATGAGGGCTTGCTTTGCTATTCGATTATTATCTCTTCTCATCACATGTCCAACGTATGACCATCGTCTTTTCTTTATTACTGAAGATATTAGTGGTTGATTGGCGATTTCTCTAATTTCCTCGTTTGTTTTGAATTCGTTCCATTCTATACCAAGTATTTTCCTTAGACATTTATTTTCGAATGCGTTCAATTTTGTTTCTTTATCTCTTGTTGTTTTCCAGCTTTCACACGCATACGTAAGGGTTGATAGTACATTTGATTTGAATAGCCTAAGTTTTGTGTTTGTGCTAATGAGTTTTGATTTCCACAACTTTTCAAGGCTTCTGAAAGACATTGCTGCTTTAGCCAGTCTGATTCTAATTTCTTTGCTCGTATCCCCTTCTCGATCAATGTGACTTCCAAGATAGATAAAGTGATCGATCTCTTCTACTGGTTTGTTTTCCATGTATATTTTGTCACTTGTTGGAATTAAACTTTTCATGACTTTAGTCTTTTCATGATTGACCTCAAGCCCAATTTTGCTGGCTATTGATGATAGTTCATTTGTGTTTTCCTGCATCGTTTTTATCTGACTGCTGATGAGACCTTTAACTTTACCTTTACCTTTAATTTTACCTTTACCTTTAACTTTACCGTTAACTTTACCTTTACCTTTAACTTTACCTTTAACTTTAACATTACCTTTACCTTTATCTTTACCTTTACCTTTAACTTTACCTTTAACTTTACCTTTACCTTTATCTTTATCTTTACCTTTACCTTTACCTTTAACTTTACCTTTAACTTTACCTTTACCTTTATCTTTACCTTTACCTTTATCTTTACCTTTAACTTTACCTTTACCTTTATCTTTACCTTTACCTTTAACTTTACCTTTAACTTTAACATTACCTTTACCTTTACCTTTATCTTTATCTTTACCTTTACCTTTATCTTTACCTTTACCTTTACCTTTATCTTTATCTTTACCTTTACCTTTACCTTTAACTTTACCTTTAACTTTAACATTACCTTTACCTTTACCTTTACCTTTACCTTTATCTTTACCTTTACCTTTACCTTTACCTTAATGATGTTAACGCTTGTTTCTTCCAGACCCACAGGCCGAATTCCGCACCCTGACCAGGATGGGGCCTACCTCCTTCACCAGCCTGGCCCAGGTGACCAGCCTGATTCTGAAGGCGAACAGGTGGGACAAGGTTCTCGTCATCTACGAGGTGTCGGGCTTCCCCCAGATCCAGGACAAGTTCTGTTACCTGGCCGTCTCGGCCCTGATCTACAAAAGTAAAGTGGACACCAGCATTAAGCGTCCATTTGAGTTTGTTCTCTTTGAACCCAGTAGACACAACCTTGGTACATTGTTGGTGGAGAAGCTTGGGGTCACTTATGCGGGTAAGTACATTCTCTCTTCTCTCTTGTCTGCATCTTTGTGTCTCTGTGTACTTCTCTGTCTTTACTTTTGTTTAGATATCTTTTCCTCTATTACTTCCTCTTTTTTAATTAGTATATCCTTCTCTCTTTCTTCTCCCCCAAATGTCTCGCCCCACGCTCGCTCTCTCTCTCTCTCTCTCTTTGTCTCTGTGTACTTCTCTGTCTTTACTTTGGTTTCCCTATCGTTCCCTCTATTTCCTTCTCTTTTTTATTTATTGTATCCCACTCTCTCTCTTCTCTCTCTCTCTCTCTCTCTCTCTTGCCTTTCCTAATCTCTTACTCCACTTGTTTCGTTCTCTCAACCCATGTGTTTACCTTTCTCCTCTCCATGCACAATTACTTAGACTACAATGAAACATGAGCCCACAGATATAATGACCAAATACTCACAAATACTATGAGTTATCAAGTGTTACTGTGTTGACACTCGCTGCATACTTGTGATATCTCTGATATGTTTAAATATTACAAGAAAGGTACAAGCGAGGCACCCGTTTTCCCTGTTCATTTATATATGTCTGGTATTTCATCTATCTATTGACCTTTCGAGCCGTAGCCGGCCCATGGGCGTAGACCAATAAACTCCTTCTCTTATATAAATTTGTATTCTAGCAGTTTTCATTTCTTATAAAGATATTTTATCAAATCTCGCCATTTGTCTCTGTTCTGTGCAAGCAGCTCTAACTTATTGAGGGAGCCGATTCCTGCTGTTCTTGCCTCTCTCATTAATGTTCCTCTTAGTGTTTCTCTAGGTCTTCCTTTTTTCCTCTTACCTGTTGTTTCCCATATGAGGGCTTGCTTTGCTATTCGTCTGGTATTTGCTCCACCCATGTATTCCACAAGCTTGTGCTGTGTACCAGCCGATTCATGTGTATCACTTTATGCGATCTATAATTAAACACAGACGATCTCTTTCACTTTTCTTTCTTTCATGCAACAAAGCTCGTCAAATCATCGGACAATTATCACCACTATTGTCCAACAAGGAAATAACTCTAGAGGCAAAATGGACACTTCACAATGCAATCTTCATCCCAACGTTGTGCTACCAATGCTAGTCCTGGACATTAGATACAAGAGCAACAAGAAAAATAACTTCTGCTGAGATGCAATGTGTTAGACGACTGACAGGAAACAGTCTGAGAGATAAGATCAGAAATGAAGAACTGAGGAAAAAGCTAGGAATAGCCCCCACCATATAATATATAAAGAAAAAACAGATTAAAATAGTTTGGCCACGTGACAAGGCAGAAAGATAAAAACACAACACAACGAGCCTTCAATAAACGTTGCACCACAAACGAACACCAGACCCAAAGGTTGACCACGAAAAAGAATGACAGAATGCTGCTATTATGCACTAGGAAACATAACAGCAGCAGAGACGAAAATAAGAGCAAAATACAGCAAAATATATCACCCCTCGACGCTGAAAGGCAGATGAGGAAGGAAAGAAGAGGAAGAAGTAACCTCTGTACTCTCTCACTCTCTTTCACTTATCCCCCCCCCCTTTTTTCTGACTTATATGTCTAATTAATTTGTACGAGTATGCTCCCTTACAATTACAAACATCACACGCATTCTTGTCGCTATTGTTTGTTGTACATTCTTGTCGCTATTGTTTGTTGTACATTCTTATCGCTATTGTTTGTTGTACATTCTTGTCGCTATTGTTTGTTGTACATTCTTGTCGTTATTGTTTGTTGTACTTTCTTATCGCTATTGTTTGTTGTACATTCTTATCGCTATTGTTTGTTGTACATTCTTGTCGCTATTGTTTGTTGTACATTCTTATCGCTATTGTTTGTTGTACATTCTTGTCGTTATTGTTTGTTGTACATTCTTATCGCTATTGTTTGTTGTACATTCTTGTCGCTATTGTTTGTTGTACATTCTTGTCGCTATTGTTTGTTGTACATTCTTGTCGCTATTGTTTGTTGTACATTCTTGTCGTTATTGTTTGTTGTACATTCTTGTCGCTATTGTTTGTTTTACATTCTTGTCGTTATTGTTTGTTGTACATTCTTGTCGTTATTGTTTGTTGTACATTCTTGTCGTTATTGTTTGTTGTACATTCTTGTCGTTATTGTTTGTTGTACATTCTTGTCGTTATTGTTTGTTGTACATTCGTGTCGCTATTGTTTGTTGTACATTCTTGTCGCTATTGTTTGTTGTACATTCTTATCGCTATTGTTTGTTGTACATTCTTGTCGCTATTGTTTGTTGTACATTCTTGTCGCTATTGTTTGTTGTACATTCTTGTCGTTATTGTTTGTTGTACATTCTTGTCGCTATTGTTTGTTTTACATTCTTATCGCTATTGTTTGTTGTACATTCTTGTCGCTATTGTTTGTTGTACATTCTTATCGCTATTGTTTGTTGTACATTCTTGTCGCTATTGTTTGTTTTACATTCTTATCGCTATTGTTTGTTGTACATTCTTGTCGTTATTGTTTGTTGTACATTCTTGTCGCTATTGTTTGTTGTACATTCTTGTCGTTATTGTTTGTTGTACATTCTTGTCGTTATTGTTTGTTGTACATTCTTGTCGTTATTGTTTGTTGTACATTCTTGTCGCTATTGTTTGTTTTACATTCTTGTCGTTATTGTTTGTTTTACATTCTTGTCGTTATTGTTTGTTGTACATTCTTGTCGCTATTGTTTGTTTTACATTCTTGTCGCTATTGTTTGTTTTACATTCTTGTCGTTATTGTTTGTTTTACATTCTTGTCGCTATTGTTTGTTTTACATTCTTGTCGCTATTGTTTGTTTTACATTCTTGTCGCTATTGTTTGTTTTACATTCTTGTCGTTATTGTTTGTTTTACATTCTTGCCGCTATTGTTTGTTGTACATTCTTGTCGCTATTTTTTGTTGTACATTCTTGTCGCTATTGTTTGTTTTACATTCTTGCCGCTATTGTTTGTTGTACATTCTTGTCGTTATTGTTTGTTGTACATTCTTGTCGCTATTGTTTGTTTTACATTCTTGTCGTTATTGTTTGTTTTACATTCTTGTCGCTATTGTTTGTTTTACATTCTTGTCGCTATTGTTTGTTTTACATTCTTGTCGTTATTGTTTGTTTTACATTCTTGTCGCTATTGTTTGTTTTACATTCTTGTCGCTATTGTTTGTTTTACATTCTTGTCGCTATTGTTTGTTTTACATTCTTGTCGTTATTGTTTGTTTTACATTCTTGCCGCTATTGTTTGTTGTACATTCTTGTCGCTATTTTTTGTTGTACATTCTTGTCGCTATTGTTTGTTGTACATTCTTGCCGCTATTGTTTGTTGTACATTCTTGTCGTTATTGTTTGTTGTACATTCTTGTCGCTATTTTTTGCTGCTCATTCTTATCGCTATTGTTTGTTGTACTTTTGCGCTATTGTCCAGCGCTGCTGTTATCATAGATCATATCCTCCGACATCCTGACCATTCCTTATTGCTTTGTTGAACTTCACTATTGTTAACATTCCTTATTGTTGTGTTGAACTTCACCATTGTTAACATTCCTTATTGTGTTGTTGAACTTCACTATTGTTAACATTCCTTATTGTTTTTTTTTTACTTCACTTTGTTAACATTCCTTATTGTTTTGTTGAACTTCATCAATGTTAACATTCTTTATTGTTTTGTAAAACTTCACCATTGTTACCATTTCTTATTTGTTCTCCTTTACTATTGTTACTATTTCTTATTTGTTGTCCTTTACTATTGTTACCATTTCTTATTTGTTGTCCTTTACTATTGTTACCATTTCTTATTTGTTGACCTTTACTATTGTTACCATTTCTTATTTGTTGACCTTTACTATTGTTACCATTTCTTACTTGTTGACCTTTACTATTGTTACCATTTCTTATTTGTTGTCCTTTACTATTGTTACCATTTCTTATTTGTTGTCCTTTACTATTGTTACCATTTCTTATTTGTTGACCTTTACTATTGTTACCATTTCTTATTTGTTGACCTTTACTATTGTTACCATTTCTTATTTGTTGACCTTTACTATTGTTACCATTTCTTATTTGTTGACCTTTACTATTGTTACCATTCAAGATGGACCATTTCCTTTAATACGTCGACGTTGTTACAATTACCAGCATTGTTACAATTACCGATATTGCTACAATTATCAATATTGTTACAATTGCCGATATTCTTTACAAGTATGGACATTGTTACAATTACCGATATTGTTACAATTACCATCATTGTTACAATTACCGATATTGTTACAATTACCAATATTGCTACAATTGCCGATATTATTACAATTACAGATATTGTTACAATTACCGATATTGTTACAATTACCAATATTGTTACGATTAACGTCAGTGCTACAATTATCTATATTGTTACAATTACCAACCTTGTTACACTTATCATGAATGTTACAATTACCAAAATTGTTACATTTGCCGATTAAACAAATTGTTACATCT
Source organism: Megaustenia siamemsis (assembly GCA_032433765.1). Taxonomy (NCBI): domain Eukaryota; kingdom Metazoa; phylum Mollusca; class Gastropoda; order Stylommatophora; family Ariophantidae; genus Megaustenia; species Megaustenia siamemsis. Next base: position 20,475,553 of record JAVIAB010000099.1, on the reverse strand, counting down.
TTGTAAAAGAGCGTTGTTTTTTGATGATTCGGTAGCGTGACTTATAAATGTGCACGTAGCTTTAAACATCCGCCCGTCCACGTATACACCGTATACGTAACAGATATAACATCCATCTGGATATACTTTAAACGTTCTACTGTTCTGCTCTTCTCATGATCTATTACTTTGATGTACTTCGCGTTGATGTCGGACTTTTCCTGGACTGCAGAGCCTGATAACAATGACTCTTTCGCCGCGACACTCCCACTTGGTTCTTCACCACAGCTTCAGACCACGACAAAGTGACAGTTGTAACTCACTGCACACAGAATTCTCTCGTGAAAGTAACAGAAAGTTTATTTACACGTAACATGTCCAATGAAACAATATATGTACAAGCCAGCGGTCAAAAAGTGAAGAAACATGATGTGATGGAATGAGAATATTTGAGCTGTGAATGACAGAAGATCTGAGAATAACAGAAGATCTGAGAATAACAGAAGATCTGAGAATAACAGAAGATCTGAGAATAACAGAAGATCTGAGAATAACAGAAGATCTGTGAATGACAGAAGATCTGTGAATGACAGAAGATCTGAGAATAACAGAAGATCTGAGAATAACAGAAGATCTGAGAATAACAGAAGATCTGAGAATAACAGAAGATCTGTGAATGACAGAAGATCTGAGAATAACAGAAGATCTGTGAATGACAGAAGATCTGAGAATGACATAAGATCTGAGAATAACAGAAGATCTGAGAATAACAGAAGATCTGAGAATGATAGAAGATCTGAGAATGATAGAAGATCTGAGAATGATAGAAGATCTGAGAATGATAGAAGATCTGAGAATGATAGAAGATCTGAGAATGATAGAAGATCTGAGAATGATAGAAGATCTGAGAATGATAGAAGATCTGAGAATGATAGAAGATCTGAGAATGATAGAAGATCTGAGAATAACAGAAGATCTGAGAATGATAGAAGATCTGAGAATGATAGAAGATCTGAGAATGACAGAAGATCTGAGAATGATAGAAGATCTGAGAATGACAGAAGATCTGAGAATGATAGAAGATCTGAGAATGATAGAAGATCTGAGAATGATAGAAGATCTGAGAATGATAGAAGATCTGAGAATGATAGAAGATCTGAGAATGATAGAAGATCTGAGAATGATAGAAGATCTGAGAATGATAGAAGATCTGAGAATGACAGCGTAGACCTGGCTGTGTTTAACTCCACTGTTACAGAGCGACCAATAATCATCAAATACAAAGCGAACACGATATATCACTGCAGGCCTAATGCTACAAATACACACATACTCGGACACAAACAGTCAACAAAATTAAAACGTGAAAAAAAAGCCAACAGAACGTAGAGTTGTCGACCTAATCCCATATTTGTGTTTACTTTGGCAGATATCTTTTTTCAGTAACATTGTTTCATGCCAATTCGTAGGACAGTTTTTGAATATTAAACAAAGTTTCTCTTTTTTTCTTTCTGTTTTTTTTTTTCAAAATGAGTCAACAGAATACAATTGATGTCTGTTGCTTGTTTACGTGGAATATTCATATCGCAGCAAACGAGAGTTAGCATCCTGTGGTGCAGTAACAAAAAAAAAACTATGATAAAATGTGAAGCTACTATGGTGATGATAACAATCTTGTTAGAAACTAGGGGACTCATCATCATCGAGTGCTGTTTCCGGATTGAAATTTTGGCTAACAAGGAGCGCCATTCCGCTCTGTCTCTTGATTTGGTGGTGCGGGTTGTCATAGGCTGACTTGTCCATCTTTTGATGTTACTCGTCCATGTTAGTCTTGGTCTGCATCATGCTCTATTACCTTGTATTTTCCCTTCCAAGATTACTTTTAGTAGGCTGTTGTGTTTTTAACGTGACACAAACATTCATTTGTCTTGTTTGAATTGTGTTTAGTAGTTCTCTTTTCATTTTTAGTTGTTTTAAGACTTCGTTTCTTTTCTTTTCATCCAATTCTACATATTCTTCTACAAATCCACATTTCAAAGGCCTCAATTTTCTGTTCTGTTTTCTTGTCTAATGTCCATGTTTCTGCACCATACAGGAATGTTGAAAAAGTATATAACATCAAATATATGGGTCGGTTATATTACCATTCAATGTAACACGGATACACCTTTGGCTTGCATTGTTAGAAAATTAACAGTAAAATCTAATGTTTAGAGCATGCGGTTTGATATTTTCCTAAAATTATATAACAAAAAACGATTTGTGCAAAATTCAGACTACCTTTGTACTTAAATGTTATAAAATCTGAAGGTGGGTGACAAAATAAGATTTCATGAAAAAGAATTACAGAAATTCATCAAACAGTTTCCGAGATAATTGATCCACTCTGTGGGCACGAATTTGTGAACGGACTATAGCACAAACATTGCATGAAATGTGAGCTAAAAACGGCATTTTCTTACCGATCAAGTCAGGAAACAAGTTTAATTACCTACTCTTTCTATATTATTTACAATATAGTGGGGGGGGGGGCGAGGAGGAGGAGATTTGTAAATACCTTGATCGTCAGGAAAGGTTAAAGGTTAGCCACTTGAAATAGGTTGGTAAACGCTGACTTAGAGAGTGGATATGAATATTCCATTTTCTCTGGCAGGAGAGGTGAGCACAATGTGTCCAGATACGCATTTGACATGAACGGCTGTATTATTACGATAGAAAAGATCATCTGCTGCCTTGCAGGAAGATTGGGGACAATCAAAGGCTAAGGAAAGCAAACCTGAATAAAATGCTGGCTGAAATCGGATGCACTGGGCCACTGGCGCAGAACACAGTGCAACGTTTTAACGGGCGTTCAGTCAAGGTGGATATGGCAGACTCTAACTGTGATGGTCTGTCTGTGGGGGCGATCAACACACTTAACCTGACAGCTGACTTCATGTGAGAGTCTGGGATCCTACTCTGACTGAGTCCTGATCGCAGACAGACAGACAGACAGACATTACGATTCTTGTTTACCGGTTTCAACTGAAAGTCGAATTGATGCACGGGAAAATTAAGAATTTGTATTTCTTCGGCCTTTTTCAATGTGAAAACATAACTAGTTTTGATAACAACACGACTGAGCACCGTAGATCTGCTAACATTAGGCCCCATTACTTGTGGTTGATTTTAATATAGCCTAAAGAAGAAATAGATAATAACCGAATAACAAAGCAAGCCCTCATGTGGGAAACAACAGGTAAGAGGAAAAGAGGCCGGCCCAGAGAGAGACACTGAGAACAACATTGATCACAGAGGCAAGAGCAGCATGAATCGGCTCCCTCAATGAGAGAGTTGTTTGCACAGAACAGAGACAAAAGGCGAGATTTGATAAAATATCTTTACAAGGATTGAAAACTGCTAGAATAAAAAATTAGATAAGAGAAAGAGTATCTGGGTCTATGCCCTTTTGGCCGGCTACGGCTCGAAAGGTCAATAGAAAGAAGAAATCTTGCAAACTAGATCAAATGCCTAAGAGCAAATAATATTTATATTTTAAAAAAAGTAAAGTACCCCGTCACGCCAAGTGGCGTATGTGGAATATGGTGTTAGTGACCATATATTTTACAGACCTTCGGATTTTTGGGGTAATGTGGTCAGTATTACGCCCATGCCGCTTTACTTTTCCCTGAAAAAATTAGGTACCCATTAAAGGCTGGGTGAACCCGGTAACCGTCGGTTGGAATCGAACCCTACCTCTTGTCCTTTGTAGTCCAGTTCACTAACCACTGAACTATCGCTGCTCCCAATATTTATATAACGCCATGAATATTAAAAGGCTGTATATAAACAATCACTGCGATCTATCAGTTAGTTTTCACGCAAATCAAAAGCAAATATATTCATGAATTTATGTACGGACTATAGATCTGTATCGTTCTTGGTTGCTGTTTCCACACTGCCAGATATTTTAGACATTACCTCACTCAAGGTTTTTGACAAAAATGAGAGTCTCACAGTTTCTGTGTCTGACATTTTAGTTGCTTGCTACCTGTTCTATTATTCTTCGTTTTTATATTTTTTAATGAGGAAGATACTATGCAATCCATTTTTTGACAATAGAAACAAGAACAAGAGTTCTTAAATGTTATGTAGAGCCAGTCTTAACATATGGATGCGAATCATGGACAATAGGACAACAGACAAGAAAATCACAGGAGTCTGTAGAAATGTGGTTTTACAAAAGAATGTTGAGAATATCATGGACAGCTAAGAAGAGTAATGAAGAGGTTCTGAGAGAGGTCACAGCAAAAAGAGAGCTAATTTCCAATATTAGGAAGAAACAATCATCATTTTTTGGCCATGTAATGAGAAGAGAACAACTTGAATATATTGTAACAACTGGGAAAATTGAGGGACGAAGAGATAGAGGGAAGCAAAGAGAAAAAATAACAGACAGCTTAAGAGAATGGCTTGGCAGAAGGTCAACAAAAAAAATGATAAATAACTGCCGGGATCGAAAGTTGTGGAGAGACATGATCACCTACGCCAGTAGGCCCAGTACTTAATGATGATATTTTTAAAGAGTTATTATGTTTTAGTTTTCTGAACATTTAACACCTAACCCTAGCTTGTTAACTTTCAATGTTAACATTTCTGAACATTTAACACCTAACCCTAGCCTGTTAACTTTCAATGTTAACATTTCTGAACATTTAACACCTAACCCTAGCTTGTTAACTTTCAATGTTAACATTTCTGAACATTTAACACCTAACCCTAGCCTGTTAACTTTCAATGTTAACATATCTGAATATTTAACAACTAGTCCTACCTTGCTAACTTTCAATGTTAACATTTCTGAATATTTAACAACTCTCCCTACCTTGTTAACTTTCATGGTTGTCATTTGTTTGCGACAAATATTCCTCATGTGGACAACTATGATTATCGTATAAACATGATATTCTATTTTTGGTGGCTGTTATCCCATGGATTGTTCCGTTTACTGCTAGTTGCATCAATATTACATTGATGTAGAATTTTTAATGAACAAGATCACAGCCCATATTCTTGCCTCCCTTCATTATTCTCATTAGGTGGTCAGTATTTATTTTCTGTTGATATTTTTGTGAATATTTTATTCTAGAAAAGATAACTGAATAAGCTTTGCTTATTTTAAAAAAATGAAACATTCACAGCATTTGCTTGCTTGCGTTCGCCCGATAACTAAAGGAGTGTACCTCCTCATCATCCGCCCTTAAAAGGACGTTAAAGCGTTTAATTATCAGGGGACGATGTTAACCTCATATGGTAGATGTACAACAGAGGTGAGATGGTAGATGTACAACAGAGGTGAGATGATAGATGTACAACAGAGGTGAAATGGTAGATGTACAACAGAGGTGAGATGGTAGATGTACAACACAGGTGAGATGGTAGATGTACAACACATGTGAGATGATAGATGTACAACAGAGGTGAGATGGTAGATGTACAACAGAGGTGAGATGGTAGATGTACAACAGAGGTGAGATGGTAGATGTACAACAGAGGTGAGGAGATGGTAGATGTACAACAGAGATGAGATGGTAGATGTACAACAGAGGTGAGATGGTAGATGTACAACAGAGGTGAGGAGATGGTAGATGTACAACAGAGGTGAGATGGTAGATGTACAACAGAGGTGAGATGGTAGATGTACAACAGAGGTGAGATGGCAGATGTACAACAGAGGTGAGATGGAGAATGGCTCAGGCAAAAGCAGCATTCCAAAAAATGAGGAAGATACTATGCAATTTATTTTTGACAATAGAAACAAGAAAAGGAGTTCATAAATGTTATGTAGAGCAAGTCTTAACATTAGGGATGTGAATCATGGACAATGGGACAACAGACAAGAAAATCAGTAGAGGCTGTAGAAATGTGGTTTTACAGAAGAATGTTGAGAATACCATGGGCAGCTAAGAAGAGTAATGAAAATGTTCTGAAAGAGGCTAAAGCAAAAAGAGAGCTAAGTTCCAATATTAGGAAGAAACAATCATCATTTTTTGGCCATGTAATGAGAAGAGAACAGCAGGAATGTATTGTAACAACTGGGAAAATTGAGGGACGAAGAGATAGAGGGAAGTAAATATAAAAGATACCAGACAGCTTAAGAGAATGGCTTGGCAGAAGGTCAACAACAGAAACGATAAATAACTGTTGCGATTGAAAGTTGTAGAGAGACATGATCACCTACACTAGAAGGCTTGGAACTTGATGATGATGTCCCTTGTTGTACAGTTATACCAAAATATATTGTGGTGCATGTGTGGAAGTATAATTAGGTTTGTGTGTAACAGTGTGTGCGTGTGTGTGTGTGTGAGAAAGAGAGAGAGAGAGAGAGAGAGAGAGAAAGAGAGAGAGAGAGAGAAAAAGAGAGAGAGAGAGAGAGAGAGAGAGAGAGAGAAAGCTTAGAGGGTAAGGAAACACACCATATACGTTTACTGCAGCAGGAAACATGACAACTGTATGTTATTATCGAGTTGCAGGCAATTCTCTCTCTAGTTATAAATCTTTGCTCGTTGATGAACATCAGAAGTTTGGGAACAATTGTTCAGCCCAAGATATTCCGCGTTGCGTCACTACCACTAATCATAATTTGACATTAGGAGCCGCGATAGCTCAGTGGTTAGTGAACTGGACTACAAAGGACAAGAGGTAGGGTTCGATCTCAACCGATGGCTTCCGGGTTCACCCAGTCTTAAATGGGTACCGGATTTTGTTCTGGGAAAGTAAAGCGGCACGGGCGTAATACCGACCACATTACCCCAAAAATCATGTGCTGAAGGTCTGTAAAATTGATGGTCACTAACACCATATTCTGTATCAGGTCTACGTTTCATTAACAAAATTATTTAGCAAAGCAAGCCCTCATGTGGGAAACAACAGGTAAGAGGAAAAGAGGAAGACCCAAAGAGACACTGAGAACATTGATGAGAGAGGCAAGAGCAGCAGGAATCGGCTCCCTCAATGAGATAGAGCTGTTTGCACAGTACAGAGACAAATGACGAGATTTGATAAAATATCTTTAAAAGAATTGAAAACTGCTAGAACAAAAATTCAGATAAGAGAAGGAGTATCTTGGTCTACACCCTACGGGCCGGCTACGGCTCGAAAGGTCAATAGAAATCCATGTTCCCTACACGCCACTGGGCTAGACGGGGATTCTTTACTTTTTTTTTTTTAACTCTAATCTGATATAATGACCACCGTTAATAAAACAGCTTTTCTATTCGAGATATGTAGTGTTGTACAGTGGTCAGTTAACATATGGTCACGTGGTAGTTGTCTGTTGGTCTATCTAAGGGCCGTAATCCAGGTAATTATTCCACAAGGGAGCACGTGACAGTTATTCCCCGGAACTTGTGGTCTTCTAATCAAGGTTATTCAGGTACACAAGGTCATGGTCACATGTTTTTTTGTTTCTTTTAATGAGAGATGTGAAAGCGAGAGTGTGGTCATTGAGTGTTGATACCAAGATGTTGAATTGTGCAGATGAGGAGGGACGGAGATGATGATGTGTATGAGGGATAAGGGAGACTGATTGTGTATGAAGGATGGAGTGAATGATGTGTATTAGGGATAAGGGAGAACGATGTGTATGATGGACGAAGAGGATGATGTGTATGATGAATAAGGGAGAACGATGTGTATGAGGGATAAGGGAGAACGATGTGTATGAGGGATAAGGGAGAACGATGCGTATGATGGACGAAGAGGATGATGTGTATGAGGGATAAGGGAGAACGATATGTATGAGGGATAAGGGAGAACGATGTGTATGAGGGATAAGGGAGAACGATATGTATGAGGGATAAGGGAGAACGATGTGTATGATGGACGAAGAGGATGATGTGTATGAGGGATAAGGGAGAACGATGTGTATGAGGGATAAGGGAGAACGATGTGTATGAGGGATAAGGGAGAACGATGTGTATGAGGGATAAGGGAGAACGATGCGTATGATGGAGGAAGAGGATGATGTGTATGAGGGATAAGGGAGAACGATATGTATGAGGGATAAGGGAGAACGATGTGTATGAGGGATAAGGGAGAACGATATGTATGAGGGATAAGGGAGAACGATGTGTATGATGGACGAAGAGGATGATGTGTATGAGGGATAAGGGAGAACGATATGTATGAGGGATAAGGGAGAACGATGTGTATGAGGTATAAGGGAGAACGATGTGTATGAGGGATAAGGGAGAACGATGTGTATGATGGACGAAGAGGATGATGTGTATGAGGGATAAGGGAGAACGATATGTATGAGGGATAAGGGAGAACGATGTGTATGAGGGATAAGGGAGAACGATATGTATGAGGGATAAGGGAGAACGATGTGTATGATGGACGAAGAGGATGATGTGTATGAGGGATAAGGGAGAACGATATGTATGAGGGATAAGGGAGAACGATGTGTATGAGGGATAAGGGAGAATGATATGTATGAGGGATAAGGGAGAACGATGTGTATGATGGACGAAGAGGATGATGTGTATGAGGGATAAGGGAGAACGATATGTAAGAGGGATAAGGGAGAACGATGTGTATGAGGGATAAGGGAGAACGATATGTATGAGGGATAAGGGAGAACGATGTGTATGAGGGATAAGGGAGAACGATGTGTATGAGAGATAAGGGAGAACGATATGTATGAGGGATAAGGGAGAACGATGTGTATGAGGGATAAGGGAGAACGATATGTATGAGGGATAAGAGAGAACGATGTGTATGACGGATAAGGGAGAACGATGTGTATGAGGGATAAGGGAGAACGATATGTATGAGGATAAGGAGAACGATGTGTATGAGGCACGGAGTGTATGAAGGATAAGGAGAACGATGTGTATGAGGGATAAGGAGAACGATGTGTATGAGGGATAAGGAGAACGATGTGTATGAGGGATAAGGGAGAACGATGTGTATGAGGGATAAGGGAGAACGATGTGTATGAGGGATACGGGAGAACGATGATTATGAGGGATAAGGGAGAACGATGTGTATGAGGGATAAGGGAGAACGATGTTTATGAGTGACGGAGTGAATGATGTGTATGAGGGACGGAGTGAATGATGTATATGAGGGACGGAGTGAATGATGTGTATGAGGGACGGAGTGAATGATGTATATGAGGGACGGAGTGAATGATGTGTATGAGGGACGGAGTGAATGATGTATATGAGGGGCGGAGTGAATGATGTATATGAGGGACGGAGTGAATGATGTATATTAGGGACGGAGTGAATGATGTGTATGAGGGACGGAGTGAATGATGTATATGAGGGACGGAGTGAATGATGTATATGAGGGACGGAGTGAATGATGTATATGAGGGACGGAGTGAATGATGTGTATGAGGGACGGAGTGAATGATGTGTATGAGGGACGGAGTGAATGATGTATATGAGGGACGGAGTGAATGATGTATATGAGGGACGGAGTGAATGATGTGTATGAGGGACGGAGTGAATGATGTGTATGATGGACGGAGTGAATGATATGTATGAGAGACGGAGTGAATGATGTATATGAGGGACGGAGTGCATGATGTGTATGAGGGACGGAGTGAATGATGTTTATGAGGGACGGAGTGAATTATGTTTATGAGGGACGGAGTGAATTATGTTTATGAGGGACGGAGTGAATTATGTTTATGAGGGACGGAGTGAATTATGTTTATGAGGGACGGAGTGAATGATGTGTATGAGGGACGGAGTGAATGATGTGTATGAGGGACGGAGTGAAGGATGTGTATGAGGGACGGAGTGAATGATGTGTATGAGGGACGGAATGAATGATGTGTATGAGGGACGGAGTGAATGATGTGTATGGGTGACGGAGTGAATGATGTGTATGAGGGACGGAGTGAATGATGTGTATGAGGGACGGAGTGAATGGTGTATATGAGGGACGGATTGAATGATATGTATGAGGGACGGAGTGAATGATGTGTATGGGTGACGGAGTGAATGATGTGTATGAGGGACGGAGTGAATGATGTGTATGAGGGACGGAGTGAATGATATGTATGAGGGACGGAGTGAATGATGTGTATGAGGGACGGAGTGAATGATGTATATGAGGGACGGAGTGAATGATGTATATGAGGGACGGAGTGAATGATGTGTATGAGGGACGGAGTGAATGATGTGTATGAGGGACGGAGTGAATGATGTGTATGAGGGACGGAGTGAATGATGTATATGAGGGACGGAGTGAATGATATGTATGAGGGACGGAGTGAATGATGTGTATGAGGGGCGGAGTGAATGATGTATATGAGGGACGGAGTGAATGATGTGTATGAGGGACGGAGTGAATGATGTATATGAGGGATGGAGTGAATGATGTGTATGAGGGACGGAGTGAATGATGTGTATGAGGGACGGAGTGAATGATGTATATGAGGGACGGAGTGAATGATATGTATGAGGGACGGAGTGAATGATGTGTATGAGGGACGGAGTGAATGATGTATATGAGGGACGGAGTGAATGATGTATATGAGGGACGGAGTGAATGATGTGTATGAGGGACGGAGTGAATGATGTGTATGAGGGACGGAGTGAATGATGTGTATGAGGGACGGAGTGAATGATATGTATGAGGGACGGAGTGAATGATGTGTATGAGGGGCGGAGTGAATGATGTATATGAGGGACGGAGTGAATGATATGTATGAGGGACGGAGTGAATGATGTGTATGAGGGGCGGAGTGAATGATGTGTATGAGGGACGGAGTGAATGATATGTATGAGGGACGGAGTGAATGATGTGTATGAGGGGCGGAGTGAATGATGTATATGAGGGACGGAGTGAATGATATGTATGAGGGACGGAGTGAATGATGTGTATGAGGGGCGGAGTGAATGATGTATATGAGGGACGGAGTGAATGATGTGTATGAGGGACGGAGTGAATGATGTATATGAGGGATGGAGTGAATGGTGTGTATGAGGGACGGAGTGAATGATGTGTATGAGGGACGGAGTGAATGATGTATATGAGGGACGGAGTGAATGATGTATATGAGGGACGGAGTGAATGATATGTATGAGGGACGGAGTGAATGATGTATATGAGGGACGGAGTGAATGATGTGTATGAGGGACGGAGTGAATGATGTGTATGAGGGACGGAGTGAATGATGTATATGAGGGACGGAGTGAATGATGTATATGAGGGACGGAGTGAATGATATGTATGAGGGACGGAGTGAATGATGTATATGAGGGACGGAGTGAATGATGTGTATGAGGGACGGAGTGAATGATGTGTATGAGCGACGGAGTGAATGATGTATATGAGGGACGGAGTGAATGATGTATATGAGGGACGGAGTGAATGATATGTATGAGGGACGGAGTGAATGATGTATATGAGGGACGGAGTGAATGATGTATATGAGGGACGGAGTGAATGATGTATATGAGGGACGGAGTGAATGATGTATATGAGGGACGGAGTGAATGATGTGTATGAGGGACGGAGTGAATGATGTGTATGAGGGACGGAGTGAATGATGTATATGTGGGATGGAGTGAATGATGTATATGAGGGACGGAGTGAATGATGTATATGAGGGACGGAGTGAATGATGTATATGAGGGACGGAGTGAATGATATGTATGAGGGACGGAGTGAATGATGTATATGAGGGACGGAGTGAATGATGTGTATGAGGGACGGAGTGAATGATGTGTATGAGGGACGGAGTGAATGATGTATATGAGGGACGGAGTGAATGATGTATATGAGGGACGGAGTGAATGATATGTATGAGGGACGGAGTGAATGATGTATATGAGGGACGGAGTGAATGATGTATATGAGGGACAGAGTGAATGATGTATATGAGGGACGGAGTGAATGATGTATATGAGGGACGGAGTGAATGATGTGTATGAGGGACGGAGTGAATGATGTGTATGAGGGACGGAGTGAATGATGTATATGAGGGACGGAGTGAATGATGTATATGAGGGACGGAGTGAATGATGTATATGAGGGACGGAGTGAATGATGTGTATGAGGGACGGAGCGAATTATATGTATGGGTGACGGAGTGAATTATGTTTATGAGGGACGGAGTGAATTATGTTTATGAGGGACGGAGTGAAATATGTTTATGAGGGACGGAGTGAATGATGTGTATGAGGGACGGAGTGAATGATATATATGAGGGACGGAGTGAATTATGTTTATGAGGGACGGAGTGAATGATGTGTATGAGGGACGGAGTGAATGATATGTATGATGGACGGAGTGAATGATATGTATGAGGGACGGAGTGAATGATATGTATGAGGGACGGAGTGAATGATGTGTATGAGGGATGGAGTGAATGATGTGTATGAGGGATGGAGTGAATGATGTGTATGAGGGACGGAGTGAATGATATGTATGATGGACGGAGTGAATGATATGTATGATGGACGGAGTGAATGATATGTATGAGGGATGGAGTGAATGATGTGTATGATGGATGGAGTGAATGATGTGTATGAGGGATGGAGTGAATAATGTGTATGAGTGACGGAGTGAATGATATGTATGAGGGATGGAGTGAATGATGTGTATGAGTGACGGAGTGAATGATGTGTATGAGGGATGGATTGAATGATATGTATGATGGACGGAGTGAATGATGTGTATGAGGGATGGAGTGAATGATATGTATGAGGGATGGAGTGAATGATATGTATGAGGGATGGAGTGAATGATGTGTATGAGGGATGGAGTGAATGATATGTATGAGGGATGGAGTGAATGATATGTATGAGGGATGGAGTGAATGATGTGTATGAGGGATGGAGTGAATTATGTTTATGAGGGCTTAGTGAATGGTGTGTATGAGGGACAACGATCTGGGAAAGCCAGTTATCAGTAGCTCGGCAGATAACTACAGAAGTGATTAAGAAAAGCCATGGGTGAGATATAACAGGGTAAAGTAAAGTTCCCCCGTCACGCCAAGTGGTGTATAGAGAATATGGTGTTAGTGACCAGTCACGCCAAGTGGTGTATAGGGAATATGGTGTTAGTGACCAGTCACGCCAAGTGGTGTATAGGGAATATGGTGTTAGTGACCAGTCACGCCAAGTGGTGTATAGGGAATATGGTGTTAGTGACCAGTCACGCCAAGTGGTGTATAGAGAATATGGTGTTAGTGATCCGTCTCGCCAAGTGGTGTATAGAGAATATGGTGTTAGTGACCAGTCACGCCAAGTGGTGTATAGAGAATATGGTGTTAGTGACCAGTCACGCCAAGTGGTGTATAGAGAATATGGTGTTAGTGATCCGTCTCGCCAAGTGGTGTATAGGGAATATAGTGTTAATGAGCCGTCACGCCAAGTGGTGTATAGGGAATATGGTGTTAGTGATCCGTCTCGCCAAGTGGTGTATAGGGAATATGGTGTTAGTGATCCGTCTCGCCAAGTGGTGTATAGGGATTATGGTGTTAGTGACCAGTCACGCCAAGTGGTGTATAGAGAATATGGTGTTAGTGACCAGTCACGCCAAGTGGTGTATAGAGAATATGGTGTTAGTGATCCGTCTCGCCAAGTGGTGTATAGGGAATATAGTGTTAATGAGCCGTCTCGCCAAGTGGTGTATAGGAAATATAGTGTTAGTGAGCCGTCTCGCCAAGTGGTGTATAGGAAATACAGTGTTAGTGAGCCGTCACGCCAAGTGGTGTATAGGAAATATAGTGTTAGTGAGCCGTCACGCCAAGTGGTGTATAGGAAATATAGTGTTAGTGAGCCGTCACGCCAAGTGGTGTATAGGAAATATGGTGTTAGTGAGCCGTCTCGCCAAGTGGTGTATAGGAAATATAGTGTTAGTGAGCCGTCTCGCCAAGTGGTGTATAGGAAATATGGTGTTAGTGAGCCGTCACGCCAAGTGGTGTATAGGAAATATGGTGTTAGTGAGCCGTCACGCCAAGTGGTGTATAGGAAATATAGTGTTAGTGAGCCGTCTCGCCAAGTGGTGTATAGGAAATATGGTGTTAGTGAGTCGTCACGCCAAGTGGTGTATAGGAAATATAGTGTTAGTGAGCCGTCACGCCAAGTGGTGTATAGGAAATATAGTGTTAGTGAGCCGTCTCGCCAAGTGGTGTATAGGAAATATAGTGTTAATGAGCCGTCTCGCCAAGTGGTGTATATGAAATACAGTGTTAGTGAGCCGTCTCGCCAAGTGGTGTATAGGAAATACAGTGTTAGTGAGCAGTCTCGCCAAGTGGTGTATAGGAAATATGGTGTTAGTGAGCCGTCACGCCAAGTGGTGTATAGGAAATATAGTGTTAGTGAGCCGTCACGCCAAGTGGTGTATAGGGAATGTGGTGTTAGTGACAATAATTTTACAGACCTTCGGAACATGATTTTTGGGGTAATGTGGTCGGTATTACTCCCGTGCCGCCTTTCTTTCCAAGAAAACAATCCAGTACCCATTTAAGGCTGGGTGAACGCGTAAGTCGTCGATCAGGTTCGAACCCAGACTCTTTTTCTATGTTGTCCAGTTGTCTAACCACTGAGCTATCGCGTTTCCTATATGAGAGAGAGAGAGAGAGAGAGAGAGAGAGAAAGAGAGAGTGGAAGCACTCGTCACACATTCAAGTACGACAAATAAGAGCAAGCACACATGACACACTCACAGTCTAAACACCCACACTCACACTTAAACCCACACCCCCACTCACACTTACATTCACACCCACACTCACATTTACTCTCACACTCACACCCACACTAACATTCACACCACCACTCACACTCACATTAAAACCTACACTCACACCCACACTCACACTTACATTAAAAGGTACACTCACACCCACACTCACACCCACACTCACACCCACAACCATACCCACACTTACACTCACACTTACACTAACACTCACACCCACACCCACACTCACACTCACTCCCCCACTCACACTTACACTTAAACCCACACCCCCACCCACACTCACACCCACAATTACACTAACAGTCACACCCACACTCACACTAAACATTAACACATACACTCACACCCACACTCACTCTCAAACCACACTCACACTCACACCCACACTTACACTCACACCCACACTCACACTCACATTAACAACTACACTCACACCCACACTCACACCCACACTCACACCCACAGTCACACCCACACTCACACAAACACACACTCAAACACAATCCCACACTCATACAAACACACACTCTCACACACACTCACACCCACTCTCACACACACACACTCACACTCAATCCCACACTCATACAAACACACACTCACACCCACACCCACACTCACATTAACACCTACACACACACCCACACTCACACCTACACTCATACCAACACAAACACCCACACTCACACCCACACTCACACCCACACTCACACACACACTCACACTCAATCCCACACTCATACAAACACACACTCACACACACACACATTCACATTCACACTCACGCTAACACTTACACCCACACTCACACCCACATTCATACTCTAATTAATACCTACACTCACATTAACACCTACACTAACACCCACACTCACATTAACACCTACACTCACACCCACACCCACACTCACGTTTACACCTACACTCACACTCACACTCATATTAACACCTACACTCACACCCACACTCACATCAACACTCACATTAACACCTACACTCTCACCCACACATATACCCACACTCACATCCACACCCACACACACACTCACACTCACACACACACTCAATCCCACACACATACAAACACACACTCACACTCAATCCCACACTC
The DNA here is from genome assembly GCA_032433765.1 of Megaustenia siamemsis. Taxonomy (NCBI): domain Eukaryota; kingdom Metazoa; phylum Mollusca; class Gastropoda; order Stylommatophora; family Ariophantidae; genus Megaustenia; species Megaustenia siamemsis. The sequence goes on along the minus strand of JAVIAB010000099.1, from coordinate 20,459,748 downwards.
ATACAAACACACACTCACACACATTCACACTTACGCTAATACCTACACCCACACTCACACCCACATTCACTATCACACTCACACCCACACACACACTCACATTCGCACACACACCCACACTAACACCTACACCTACACTCACACCGACACTCACACCCTAACACACAATCACACTCACACCCACACTCAATCCCACACTCACACAAACTCTCACACCAACACTCACACCCACACTCACACAAACACACACTCTCACACCGACACTCATACCCACACCCACACCCATACTCACACTCACAACCATACTCACACCCACACTCACACCCACACCCACACTCACACAAACACACACTCTCACCAACACTCACACCCACACTCACACAGACACACTCTCACACCGACATTCATACCCACACTCATACCCACACTGACACCACACTCACTATCACACCCACACCTACACTCCATATCACACCCACACCCACACCGACACTCACACCCACGCTCACTATCACACTCACACCCACACACCCGCACCCAAATTCACACCCACACTCCTACAATTCCAAGAAAAGCCTAGCACACGGCAACTGACGTTCTATGGCTCAGGCTACTTCCGGTGCGATGACATTTTTCCGATATGGTGAGAATGAAAGAGCCCTCTCTTCACATCGAGGCATAGGTAGCAAAGTAAAGTTTACAATCCTTTCTGTCCTTTCCAAACCTTTCCAGTCAAGAAAATAAGGTTCCCAATCAATAAAATAAGGTTCCCAATCAATAAAACAAGCTTTACAATCAATAAAACAAGCTTTACAATCAATAAAACAAGCCTTACAATCAAGAAAACAAGCTTTACAATCAATAAAACAAGCCTTACAATCAATAAAACAAGCTTTACAATCAATAAAACAAGCTTTACAATCAATAAAACAAGCTTTACAATCGTATGTGTGATATTCGTGCTATTCAATCTCTCCAAGATGTCATGTATGTTTGTGGTCCCTATCGCAAGTCACTGCGAGAAAGGTCGATCGTCTTTGACATGATCTGACCAATCAAAGGAATGTTGTTGCTTATTTGTTGTTTGTTGTTTGTTTTTTGTTTGTTCTGTAATCCACTGAAAATATTCCCGAGAAATTACCGAAACCTAATCCAGTATAAATAAAAATAATCTCATTCAATGGAAATCGAAAATATTTTTTCCTCTTTACTTTTATAACGGTCTCGGTGGCCAGAGGGGAGGTAACAAAATGTCATAAATGGGGAATAAATCACTGATCGCTATATTTTTTATTTTTAAAAATTAATTTATTATTTTCTCAAACAATAGTTTATATAAATATGTATTAATTTTAATGTGGAGGCGGGCTCTGTACGCATGCAATGGGTAGAGTCGTTACAGAAATAAAAAATACGTAATATACCTTTGTATATGTCCCTGGACATGCGGGAATACGGGGAAATGAAAGGGCGGACAGGTTGGCTAGCTGCGATGTCGTTGAGGACGGGCAACCAATGGATCGGGCGGACATCATCAATGCCATCCGAGATGTGAGAAGAGCACGGGACTTGGACAAACACAGATCCACGTCACTTCTTCGTATGATGGAAATGGGAGTTAAGATGGGCACAGCCAGAAATGAGAAACTTAGTGGCCGTGTAAGAAGACTTATCAACCAACATAGAACTGGAGTCGTCAGTCGCTGGACACTGAGGGAATTGCTGAGGAGGGGATCTGAGCACCTATGGACATGTTCGGAGTGCAATGATGATGACCCGCAAACAACTCAATAACTCAATAATTTTAATGTGATAATAACTTTTAATATCTGACATTGCAGATAACAAATAACATTTCATAATTTACAAGTTTTGATGTCAGTTTACAATGTCCGTCTTATTTATGTCCACATTTAAACAACTTCATAAACATGTTTGATGTGTGGGATGATAATGGAAGTCCTGACTTTGCTCAAGTCGTTTGGGTCTATCATTATTGATATAATAAATTGCAATAACATAGGACGGATTGTTATATCATTTACTGTTTTTAAACGCCGACTTTGAATTACTCCATATGATCTTCTTCTTCTTCTTCTTCTTCTTCTTCTTCTTCTTCTTCTTCTTCTTCTTCTTCATTCTTCTTCTTCTTTCCTTCCTCATTTGTCTTTCAGCGTCGAGGGGAGATATAAATGTGCGGTCCTTTGCTCTTCTGTTCGCTTCTGCTGCTGTTATTTTTCCTAGTGTTTCTAATATTCCATCAATTCATCTTTTTCATGGTCGACCTTTCGGTCTGGTATTCTCGCAACGTTTATTGAAGGCTCGTTGTGTTGTGTTTTGATTGCTCACGTGGTCAAACCATTTAATTTGTTGTTTATTTATATATTCTATGGCGGAGGTTATTCCTAGCATTTTTCTCAGTTCTTCATTTCTGATCTTATCTCTCAGACTGTTTCATGTCATTCGTCTAACACATTTCATCTCAGTAGAGGTTATTTGGTTATGGAAGGCCCCAGTATCACTGCAAACGAATTAAAATCCATAATTGCTCAAGCGCCCGTGCCAGCGTAATCATCTGAATCTCATCTCCCAAACAAAGAAAGGTAACTGTAGTCCCCATCATAGCAGTCTCAGCACACGCCAAAAGACATAAGCGAAAGTGAAACCGCGAAGAAAGTGAACACAGCTAACTGTTCCCTGTCATACGATATCATCATTCATCGTAAACAATTGAAATAATGAAACATGATCAAAACGGATGAGACACACAGCTCACGGTGTGCATAGAGCACTTAACTCAGTAGCTCCTGCAACAAGCCGGACTTGGAATATGAGGAAACTGCAACAAGGAACACTTTTCATGCATAGCCTGCAATTGTTCCCGCCGCCTATCCACCATATACCGGGAGTTCACGTCCTCTTGAAAATGATGATCGTCGTATATTTCAAAAATGTATAGCGCTTGATGATGTTAGGCCATCGTTGTTGGCTCCAATTCCGTACATATAGACACACAGTTAATCGTCAGATTATCCCCGTCGCACATCAAACAACCGACCGTAAGATTAGCGTGCGGCCGGTCTAGGGATGTACGATGAGCCATTACGATGACGTAGCACACAAAAATGTCGTACACACAATTTCGCTCCCTTTAGATTTCTGAATACTGTAGTAAAAGCAGCCTACACGAACAAAACACGGTGCAAATTCACCAAAGAGATAAAACTGCGGCTGACGAAGTTGTTTACATTACTGAGTAACATGGAAACAACTTCCGTCATGGAATTCCAACAACGGCTATGAACAGCACCAATGTGACGTAAAACGCAGAGTCTAGACGTTGGAAGGTCTCATTCACAATACTTTATTTGACAAAAAGGGACTGTTGCCGGCGTACGACTTTGCTTCGCAGATGTAACAAGTAGATCATCATTTTAATTTAACGCAGAAAAGTGCAACGGAGAACCGAAATTAATCAGACCCCAAATGCACTTTCTGCAGCGATCAAGAAACCGTGACCTTGATCCACCATCTTTACAACAGAAGTCCCTCAGTAGAGGTTATTTTTCTTATTGTTCTTGCATCTAGGGTATAGGACTGGCATTGGTAGCACAACGTTGGGATGAAGATTGTATTGTAGAGTCCAGGTCTGGCATTGGTAGCACAACGTTGGGATGAAGATTGTATTGTAGAGTCCAGGTCTGGCATTGGTAGCACAACGTTGGGATGAAGATTGTATTGTAGAGTCCAGGTCTGGCATTGGTAGCACAACGTTGGGATGAAGATTGTATTGTAGAGTCCAGGTCTGGCATTGGTAGCACAACGTTGGGATGAAGATTGTATTGTAGAGTCCAGGTCTGGCATTGGTAGCACAACGTTGGGATGAAGATTGTATTGTAGAGTCCAGGACTGGCATTGGTAGAACAACGTTGGGATGAAGGTTGTATTGTAGAGTCCAGGACTGGCATTGGCAGCACAACGTTGGGATGAAGATTGTATTGTAGAGTCCAGGACTGGCATTGGCAGCACAACGTTGGGATGAAGATTGTAGGTACAGTGCCCGTCTTGCCTCTAGAGTTGCCCCTATACGATTGTCATTAGAATATTTGTTTTACTTTGCCTGTAATAGAAATACATAATAATAGTCGGGAGTACACGTCCCGTGCAATGAGAGCAAGTGTTTAGTGTTAGAGTTTAGTTTTGGATTATGGTTGAGACTTGTTCACGTTTAGGATAAGACTTCCGGTAAATATGGCTGATGGGCGGCAGGAATTATTGAGGCTCAGTCTGAAAAGTGTTTCTTGATGCAGTTTCCTCATATTCCAAGTCCAGCTTGCTTCCTGGGCTACTGAGTTTAGTACTCCGTGCATACCATGAGCTGTGTTTTTCATCCCGATCGTGTTTCTTTATTCCGATTTCTTACGGCGAATGATGTTATATTATGAAGAAAGACAGTTCAGCTGCTTTCACTTTCGGTGACGCTTGGCCTTATGTCTTTTTAAGTGTGCTGTATAGCTGCTATAATGGGGACAGCTGCTGCCTTTCTTTGTTTGGATCCTTCAATGAGATGAGTTTTAATTCGGATGATTCCACTGGTACGGACGGTTGAGTAATTATAGATGTTAATTTGTCAGCAGTGATACCGGGTCCTTCGACTAACCATAACCGTAACAATAAAGATTAGGACTGAGGTTAAAGACGTGGTTTAGAAGTGGCATTGTTCCTTACGATTTGAGTAATGTAAATTGAGAACATTTTGTTGAGACATTAAACGAGCTAAATACGTCCCTGAAGGCTCATATTGATTTTAATATGGTGACATAATCACAAACTTCTTAGTTCATCACTCTAACATATTGAGATAACCACAAACTTTTTTGTTCTTTACTCTCATATGTTGAGATAACCACAAACTTTTTTGTTCTTTACTCTCATATGTTGAGATAATCACAAACTGTTTAGTTCTTTATTCGAATTTGGTTATTTGGTTATGGAAGGCCCCAGTATCACTGCAAACGAATTAAAATCCATAATTGCTCAACCGCCCGTGCCAGCGTAATCATCCGAATTAATATTTCATCTCCCAAACAAAGAACGGTAACTGTAGTCCCCATCGTAGCAGTCTCAGCACACGCCAAAAGACATAAGGTAAAACCGCGCAGAAAGTGAACACTGCCAACGGTTCCCTGTCACACGATATCAGCATTCATCGTAAACAAGCGGGATATCGAAGCTCGATTAAAACGGATTAAACACACAGCTCACAGTGTGCACAGAGCACTTAACTCAGTAGCTCCTGCAACAAGCCGGACTTGGAATATGAGGAAACTGCAACAAGGAACACCTGTCATACATAGCCTTTAATGGTTCCTGCCGCCTATCCACCATTTTGACCGGAAGTTCACGTGCTCCTGAAAATGATGATCGTCGTATTTTAAAAAAAAAATATATATCACTTGATGATGTTAGGACATCGTTTTTGACTCCAAATTTTCAAACTGATTTTTCCACTAAACCTGCGAGGTGACTGACACTCCGTCCCCGACAAGCTAGGTCCTGGTTGGACGTAGGAGTTTTCCTTCTTGTAAGGTGCATCCCTGCATTACCGGCATAATACCGACCACATTACACCAAAAATCATGTGCCGAAGGTCTATAAAAAAAGGTCATTAACAACATATTCCCTATACGCCACCGTGGCGTGATGGGGCTCTTCACGTTTTTTTTTTTTTTAACTGAGACACATCTCGAGAAGACAGAAACAAAAGTATAGAGACATACAACAAAAGAGGGCAATGAAAAACACAAGTCAGAGACACGCAACATAAGACGGCATTTAGAAACAGAAATACAGAGACACAGACCATAAGACGACATTTAGAAAGAAAAATACAGAGATACAGGCCATAAGACGACATTTAGAAACAGAAATACAGAGACACAGACCATAAGACGACATTTAGAAAGAAAAATACAGAGATACAGACCATAAGACGACATTTAGAAACAGAAATACAGAGACACAGACCATAAGACGACATTTAGAAACAAAAATATAGAGACACAGACCATAAGACGACATTTAGAAACAAAAATATAGAGACACAGACCATAAGACGACATCTAGAAACAAAAATATAGAGACACAGACCATCAGACGACATTTAGAAACAAAAATAAATAGACACAGAAAACAAGAGGACAGTGAGAAACAATACAGACTTGTACACGAGAAACCTGTTAGAAACAGAAATGTAGAGACACAACGCTAAACGACATAAACAGAAAGTCTGAGACATGAACAAAGATGGCATATACTGAAAGAAAATCTTTAACAAACATCATTAAGATACAAGATGATCTGAATGAACAGAGGCAATAAAGGCAATACAGATAACAGAGGTCATCACCATCATCATGTACCAAGCCTGCTGGCCTAGGTGATCATGTCTCTCCACAACCTTCGATCACTACAGTTATTTACCATTTCTGTCGTTGACCTTCTGCCAAGCCATTCTCTTAAGCTGTCTGGTATCTTCTCTCTTTGCTTCCCTCTATCTCTTCGTCCCTCAATTTTCCCAGTTGTTACAATATATTCCAGCTGTTCCCTTCTCATTACATAGCCAAAAAATGATGATTGTTTCTTTCTAATATTGGAAATTAGCTCTCTTTTTGCTTTGGCCTGTTTCAGAACGTTTTCATTACTCATCTTAGCTGTCCATGGTATTCTCAACACTCTTCTGTAAAACCACATTTCTACAGCCTCCAGTGATTTTCTTGTCTGTTGCCCTATTGTCCATGATTCACATCCATATGTTAAAACTGGTTCTACATAACATTTAAGAACTCTTGTTCTTGTTTCTAATGTCAAAAATGGATTGCACCATATAACAGAGATAGAATGATAGAATAATATGCAAGATAAACATCAGGATTGATTTAATGACGTATTTCAAGAACATTACTCAGCTGATGTTGATGAAATGTTCGATAACTCGCTGCCAACTTCAAGATCCTATTGTAATCTCGTGTTGCTGTCCCCTTGACATATATAAATGACTGTTTACACAAGTTTTCAAGTCCTAAACATTTGTTTTGTTGGAATGTTGACTTCGCTTCACCGACGTGCCGCACACTGACACAATGTGTCTGTGCGCGCGCGCTTGTGTGAGTGTGTGTATAGGTTTGTGTGTATGTTTTAGAGAAAGAGAGACAGAGGGAGGGAGGGAGAGACAAGAGCAGGGAAAGGGGTTTTATAATGCTGAACATACAGGAGTTGGAGAATCCTACATGGCAGCCATATTTCCTGATCTCTTCTTTTCACTCTGTTGTATCATTTCAGTACACTGTTGACCAGTTTGTCGCCGAGGGAATGCAGACAAACGGAGGTCCACTTATTGGTCACGTGATGATAGTGTCGAGCTTTCTCTGACAATACAGTACTTGAGACGGTCTACCTTCCCCTCACTGACGAGAAAGATCCGGCAACAGTCGAACTTTCTCTCACTGACGAGACAGATATCAGATCTAGCGACGGTCGAACTTTCTCTCACTGACGAGACAGATCTCAGATCTAGCGACGGTCGAACTTTCTCTCACTGACGAGACAGATCTCAGATCTAGCGACGGTCGAACTTTCTCTCACTGACGAGACAGATCCGGGGACGGTCGAGCATGTTCTCACTGACGAGAAAGATCCGGCAACAGTCGAACTTTCTCTCACTGACGAGACAGATTCGGGGACGGTCGAGCATGCTCTCACTGACGAGAAAAATCCGGCAACAGTCGAACTTTCTCTCACTGACGAGACAGATCTCAAATCTAGCGACGGTCGAACTTTCTCTCACTGACGAGACAGATCTCAGATCTAGCGACGGTCGAACTTTCTCTCACTGACGAGACAGATCTCAAATCTAGCGACGGTCGAACTTTCTCTCACTGACGAGACAGATCTCAAATCTAGCGACGGTCGAACTTTCTCTCACTGACGAGACAGATCTCAGATCTAGCGACGGTCGAACTTTCTCTCACTGACGAGACAGATCCGGGGACGGTCGAGCATGCTCTCACTGACGAGAAAGATCCGGCAACAGTCGAACTTTCTCTCACTGACGAGACAGACTTCAGATCTAGCGACGGTCGAACTTTCTCTCACTGACGAGACAGATCCGGGGACGGTCGAGCATGCTCTCACTGACGAGAAAGATCCGGCAACAGTCGAACTTTCTCTCACTGACGAGACAGATCCGGGGACGGTCGAGCATGCTCTCACTGACGAGAAAGATCCGGCAACAGTCGAACTTTCTCTCACTGACGAGACAGATCTCAAATCTAGCGACGGTCGAACTTTCTCTCACTGACGAGACAGATCTCAGATCTAGCGACGGTCGAACTTTCTCTCACTGACGAGACAGATCTCAGATCTAGCGACGGTCGAACTTTCTCTCACTGACGAGACAGATCTCAAATCTAGCGACGGTCGAACTTTCTCTCACTGACGAGACAGATCTCAAATCTAGCGACGGTCGAACTTTCTCTCACTGACGAGACAGATCTCAGATCTAGCGACGGTCGAACTTTCTCTCACTGACGAGACAGATCTCAAATCTAGCGACGGTCGAACTTTCTCTCACTGACGAGACAGATCTCAAATCTAGCGACGGTCGAACTTTCTCTCACTGACGAGACAGATCTCAGATCTAGCGACGGTCGAACTTTCTCTGACTGACGAGACAGATCTCAGATCTAGCGACGGTCGAACTTTCTCTGACTGACGAGACAGATCGCAAACGTTTACTGAAAAAAATTGAACTGACTAGAAAGGACAACAAGGATTGTAGCACTTTTATTGATTGGAAGGCACAGAGAAGATTGTACCACTTTTATTGATTTAAAAGGGCAGAGAAGGTTGTACCACTTTTATTGATTTAAAACGGCAGTGAAGATTGTACCACTTATTGGTTATTGGTTATTTATTGATTTAAAACGGCAGTGAAGATTGTACCACTTTTATTGATTTAAACGGTAGTGAATATTGTACCACTTTTATTGATTTAAAAAGGTAGTGAAGGTTGTACCACTTTTATTGATTTAAAACGGCAGTGAAGATTGTACCACTTTTATTGATTTAAAACGGCAGTGAAGATTGTACCACTTTTATTGATTTAAAACGGTAGTGAATATTGTACCACTTTTATTGATTTAAAACGGCAGTGAAGATTGTACCACTTTTATTTAATTTAAAATGACAGAGAAGATTGTACCACTTTTTTAAATTTAAAACGGCAGTGAAGATTGTACCACTTTTATTTAATTTAAAACGGCAGTGAAGATTGTACCACTTTTATTTAATTTAAAACAGCAGTGAAGATTGTACCAATTTTATTTAATTTAAAACGGCAGTGAAGATTGTACCACTTTTATTTAATTTAAAACGGCAGTGAAGATTGTACCACTTTTATTTAATTTAAAACGGCAGTGAAGATTGTACCACTTTTATTTAATTTAAAACGGCAGTGAAGATTGTACCACTTTTATTTAATTTAAAACGGCAGTGAAGGTTGTACCACTTTTATTTAATTTAAAACGGCAGTGAAGATTGTACTACTTTTAAGTTATTGAGTTATTTGCGGGTCATCATCATTGCACTCCGAACATGTCCATAGGTGCTCAGATCCCCTCCTCAGCAATTCCCTGTGTCCAGCGACTGACGACTCCAGTTCTATGTTGGTTGATAACTCTTCTTACACGCCCACTAAGTTTCTCGTTTCTGGCTGTGCCCATCTTAACTCCCATCTCTTTCATCCGAAGCAGTGACGTGGATCTGTGTTTGTCGAAGTCCTGTGCTCTTCCCACATCTCGGAGGGCATTGATGATGTCCGCCCGATCCATTGGTTGACCGTCCTCAAAGACAGCGCAGTTAGCCAACCTGTCCGCTCTTTCATGTCCCCGTACTCCCGCATGTCCAGGGACATAGACAAAGGTGCCCTTACGTATTTTGGATTTCTGCAACGACTCTACCCATTGCATGCGTACAGAGCCCGCCTCCACTATTTTTTGTAAACCTGGGAAGGCCGACCATCTAAGGGCAGAATCCCCCGACAGAAAAGATCAACTGCTGCCTTGCAGGAAGATTGGGGACAATCAAAGGCTAAGGAAAGCAAACCTGAAAAAATGCTGGCTGAAATCGGATGCACTGGGCCACTGGCGCAGAACACAGTGCAACGTATTAACGGGTGTTCAGTCAGAGTGGATCTGACAGACTCTAATTGTGATGTTCTGTCTGTGGGGGCGATCAACACACTTAGCCTGACAGCTGACTTCATATGAGAGTCTGGAATCCTTACTCTGATTGAGTCCTGAACGCAGAGAGAGAGAGAGAGAGAATCACTCAGTATACATGCGTGGGTGTAGTCTTGTGACTCTAACCATTTGAATGCCTTGGTCACTGCCATCGCCTCCATTGTCATGCTACTCGTGGTCATAACGTATGCACCACTGTCTTCTTTGACTATTCTGCCTGCCGAGCGTGCTGTAAATGCCCATGCACTTCTTTGGTGTCGTCTTACAGATCCGTCTGTATAGATGACTGCATCTTTCTCATCGGTGTTATCGCAGATGAGACCGTTGACCTCAGCATTAACCACGACCGGGTTCTGTTCCCTACTTTTCCTGTCGAGTGTGACAATACATGAGAAAGTTCCCTTGAATGACGTAGGCACCGGTATCCACTCCTCACCAACGCTGATATTGGTAAGCCCACAGACCTGTTTGATGACATCTTCTTCTCGGTCCACCCTTGATTTGCCTCTCTTTAGCCTGGCACCTTTCACTGTGTTGAGCACATGATGCAATAGATGCTTTTTATCTGTACTAATCTTCAGGTATACTCGTGCTCTCCAGATCTTGATTCTGTCATCCATGGTTGGAAAGTCAAGAAGATACCTCATTGCCACACAGGGAGTGTCCCTCGTACATCCCAGGATAATGCGCATGGCTTCATTTTGTATTTTCTCCAGCCTATCAATTTGAGTCGTACTGACAGTAAGAATTGCCAGGGCATACTCGATTGGTGCGAGGACTAATCCCTGGAACAGAAGAGTAAGTAGTCTCTGCTAGATGTTGGCAGCTGCCATGACCTTCAAGGCGGCTAATCCTTTGCGGGATTTTGTTATCACATGGTCGACGTGGTCCCGAAAACACAGGCTGCAATCAAACTTAACTCCGAGGTATGTCATCAACTTGTCCCTGGTCACCTCATCAGCTCCCATTCGTACTACCGGTGTGGTTGTATTAACGATATGATTGTTAAGGGAGAACCATGAAACTGATGCTTTATTAGGATTAACCAAGGCACCTGAAACCCCACACCAGGAAGAAATGCGATCGAATTCGTCTTGTATTGTGGAGGCGATTCCCCGTCTGACTCTTCCCTGTCGATATACCAGAATGTCTTCAGCAAAAGTCATAGTTCTTGCCCTCCCATCCAGCTGTTGGGCCGTGATCGTTATTGTGTACACGTTAAATAGAACTGGTGACAATGGTGAGCCTTGTGGCAGCCCAGGACAAATGGATGTTGGCTCGGAAGACCAACTTCCACATCTGAGTATCTCCTTCCTCTGAAACAGTGCCGCGGCGATCCATCTAATGAGGAAGGGGTTCACCGCCAGTTTGAGAAGCATTTGCATGAGGTATTCAAATGGTACCCTGTTGTATGCATCCTCCAGATCTATAGCAGCAGCACATGTCTCCTCTCGTCTGTGGAAGCCGTCGAAGACGTCATAGGCAAAGACTGCCACATTGAGCCATGTCTCTTTGTTATATCTATAACCTCCGAGTGTGGATGGGAATACGCGTTTCTGTTCAAGGCGACAGGTGAGGACACGGGCAACTATTTTCTCCAGCAGCTTGCCCGTTGTGTTCTACATTGTGATGATTCTGTAAGCACTGATCTGAGAATGGTCCTTGTTTGGCTTCGGTAGCGGTAGTAAGTAGCTGTGTAGCCACTCCTCCTTAATCTGGCCACTCCGAATACTGGCATTAAACTCATTGGCCAGTTTTGTCAAGTCGTCATCAGCTAAATCGCCTATGTCATCATACCGATCACCATCTGGACCAGGAGCAGAGTTGTGTGATCTTTTAAGTGTCAACGAATGGTATCGGTTGTGATTGTGAGATCTTCTTCCAGCACTACATCCTTACACAATTTTGACAGCGATCCCCGTATCCTCATTCTTACAGCCTCATTTCTTTGGTCCGTCTGCTCAATGTAGCGGGCCTTCCCTTTGCTCTCATCAGAGTTGTGCCATATCTGGCCTGTGCTCTCAAAGTCTGGTATGCCTCTGTGTCGTGTTGTGCCATTCACGCTCTGATGAAGGCGCCAGAATGTGGCGAGCGATTTTTCTGACCACACTTTTCTACAGATGTCATCCCATTTTGCATCCTTAGCCTGCTTAGCGCATAGTTTAAAGTGCATCATTTTTTGGTCGACCTCTTCTTTCAGACGCTTCAAGAGCTCAGGTTGTGTTCTACCATACCTTCTGGCTTTCTGCCATGTCTTGACCGTTTGTCTCTTGCTCAGCCAAGCTTCCTCGACATCTACATTCGACCAGGGTGGCTGCGTCCATCTCTCCTGCCTCCTACGAGGGGCGCTCTGTTTCCTATGTCTGATTTTGCTGATGACGTCCTGGTCTGTTTTCTCGTAGTTGAATGTGTGGAGCTTTCTTTTCTGGCTTCTATTTCTGCTTTTCTCAATTAGGAGGACACATGGATAGTGATCACTTCCGTGGAATCCCAGTGCACTCCACCTGCAAACCGGTGCGAAGTTGGAAGACACCAGTGCCAGGTCTGTGACACTATCAGAGTCCCCTGTTCGAGTGGCCATTCTTGTTGCCCTTCTATCATTCAAGCACACTAAATCGACCGATACCAGTGCGTTCTCTAGGTCTTCTCCCTGCTTGTTAGTTATGACGTTACCCCACTGTTTTCCTCTAGCATTAAAGTCTCCGCAGAAAATGACGTTCTCTTCATCAAACTCGAAGAGGTTCTGCCATTGTTGTGTGTTCACCTTCCCATTACAGGCACACACATTAACAATCACGAAATGAACTGGGGTCTGCACCCTAACCGCATGTATATGCAATTTTGCATTGTCCCACGCAGACATATCAACCTCAGCTGCCACCATATTGTTGCGCACAAGGATGGCCTGCCCAAGGTGTCGCCTATTGTAGAAACATTGAAAACCAGGAGTACTTACTGTCCTGTCACCAAGAAGAGTTTCTTGCAAAACCATTATATCAGCGCCCCACAGTAGCTTATCAAGAATGGGCCGTCGTTAATTAATGGACCCACAATTCCAATAAGTAACGCGCACATACTTTAGGCCTAGCCTCTCACACTTCGACAGTTTAATGCCACCACGCTTACCTTGTCGTGTTTTCCTTCTTCTTTGTTGTCGTTTGGGCTGCATCTGAATACTTACTGTCGTTATAGTATCATAGATGATTTAATCGCTGAACATCGATGCTGTGGATGGTCTAGACTCACGTGCACTTACTCAGTCGCACGGTCCAGAACCTGTTTCCACGTTATAAACTGGCCAACTCCAGTAAATAGCTCAACAGCACGCGGATACACTGTGAGCCTTCCACAAATTAAATGAATTACGCGTCCTTGACGACAGACCGGCGTAAACAAACCGCCATTTTTTAACGCGTTCAATATATGATAATATATGAACGGGAGACAGTGAGTACTAGAAAGAACAGAATGGTGTAGACAGTGAGCACTAGAAAGAACAGAATGGTGTAGACAGTGAGCACTAGAAAGAACAGAATGGTGTAGACAGTGAGCACTAGAAAGAACAGAATGGTGTAGACAGTGAGCACTAGAAAGAACAGAATGGTGTAGACAGTGAGCACTAGAAAGAACAGAATGGTGTAGACAGTGAGCACTAGAAAGAACAGAATGGTGTAGACAGTGAGCACTAGAAAGAACAGAATGGTGTAGACAGTGAGCACTAGAAAGAACAGAATGGTGTAGACAGTGAGCACTAGAAAGAACAGAATGGTGTAGACAGTGAGCACTAGAAAGAACAGAATGGTGTAGACAGTGAGCACTAGAAAGAACAGAATGGTGTAGACAGTGAGCACACGGTAGACAGTGAGCTTGTAGATAGTCTCAGAGGAGACATTTACCGTTGAGTTAATCAGTGAGTAGACCCACTTTAGACACTAAAACAGTGTTGATCAATCAACAACAAGGATGAGTATCAGTGATCAAATAAAGACATTGTAACAAAATGCAATGAATCAAAAGAAGCAACGTGATTTACATCAAATAGAAAGCGCGTACAATCACATGATCCCTTCAAATATCAATAAAAACAAACAAATGAACAGAAAAGTTCACTGGAAATCAGCACTTATCTGTGAGTCCTCTGAGCCACGCATTTTGATGCATTTACATGCCATGACCCTTTGATAGGAGGCTTTCAGCTGATTATATAAGATATCCATCGACATATTGACAGATGTTTTCATCTGACTGTGCATGTGACTATAGTATATGTTAAAGTGTGTTAATGTCAGTATCAAATATCAGTAATGTCAGTATGTAATGTGAGTGTGTAATGTCAGTATGTCAATATATAATGTCAGTAATAAAAAAGTAAAGAGCCCCCGTCACACCAAGTGGCGTATAGGGAATATGGTGTTAGTGACCATACATTTTACAGACCTTCAGCACATGATTTTTGGGGTAATGTGGTCGGTATTACGCCCGTGCCGCTTCACTTTCCCAGGAAAAAAATATCCGGTACCCATTAAAGTCTGGGTGAACTCGGAAGCCGTCGGTTGGGATCGAACCCTACCCCTTGTCCTTTGTAGTCCAGTTCACTAGCCACTGAGCTATCGCGGCTCATAATGTCAGTAATGTCAATATGTAATGGGTGTAATGTCAATATAAACTGTCAGTATAAAATGTCAGAAACGTCAGTATAAAATCTAAATGTCAGTATACAATGTCAGTAATGTCGGTATAAAATGACTGTAATGTCAATATAAAATGTATGTAATGTCATTATAACAATCAATAATGACTTTATAAAATGTCAGTATAAAATGTCAGTAATATCAGTATAAAATGTCAGTAATGTCAGTATAAAATGTCAGTAATGACAGTAGAAAATGTCAGTATAAAATGTCGGTAATGTCGTTGTAAAATATCGGTAATGTCAGTATAAAATGTCGGTAATGTCGTTGTAAAATATCGGTAATGTCAGTAAAACATGTCAGTAATGTCAATGTAAAATGTCGGTAATGTCAGTAAAAATGTCGGTAATGTCGTTGTAAAATGTCGGTAATGTCAGTATAAAATATCAGTAATGTCAGTGTAAAATATCAGTAATGTCAGTAAAAAATATCAGTAATGTCAGTATAAAATATCAGTAATGTCAGTATAAAATATCGATAATGTCAGTGTAAAATATCGGTAATGTCAGTATAAAATGCCGGTAATTTCAGTATAAAATGTCAATAATGTCGTTGTAAAATGTCGGTAATGTCAGTGTAAAATATCAGTAATGTCAGTATAAAATATCAGTAATGTCAGTATAAAATATCAGTAATGTCAGTGTAAAATATCAGTAATGTCAGTATAAAATGTCGGTAATGTCAGTGTAAAATGTCGGTAATGTCAGTGTAAACTATCAGTAATGACAGTTTAAAATGTCAGTATAAAATGACAGTAGTGTGTGATCTTCACTCTAAAGTATATGATAACAGATGCGCTATAGCGAGAGAACGGATGAGCCTCAAATAATCGATCACGATAACAATTACAACAGAAATATGTAATCGTGTGTGCCGTCAATGAAGAATTCGAATACCATCAGGTATGGGGTGAGCGATTACTTCAGGAAAGGGCACCGGAGCTGCCAGTTGTAGTAGTCGTTAATGGCAGGTGGGAGGGAGAGACTGGCCAGTTGTAGTAGTCGTTAATGGCAGGTGGGAGGGAGAGACTGGCCAGTTGTAGTAGTCGTTAATGGCAGGTGGGAGGGAGAGACTGGCCAGTTGTAGTAGTCGTTAATGGCAGGTGGGAGGGAGAGACTGGTCAGTTGTAGTAGTCGGTAATGGTAGGTGGGAGGGAGAGACTGGTCAGTTGTAGTAGTCGTTAATGGTAGGTGGGAGGGAGAGACTGGCCAGTTGTAGTAGTCGTTAATGGTAGGTGGGAGGGAGAGACTGGTCAGTTGTAGTAGTCGTTAATGGCAGGTGGGAGGGAGAGACTGGTCAGTTGTTGTAGTTGTTAATGGTAGGTGGGAGGGAGAGACTGGCCAGTTGTAGTAGTCGTTAATGGTAGGTGGGAGGGAGAGACTGGCCAGTTGTAGTAGTCGTTAATGGCAGGTGGGAGGGAGAGACTGGCCAGTTGTAGTAGTCGTTAATGGTAGGTGGGAGGGAGAGACTGGCCAGTTGTAGTAGTCGTTAATGGCAGGTGGGAGGGAGAGACTGGCCAGTTGTAGTAGTCGTTAATGGCAGGTGGGAGGGAGAGACTGGCCAGTTGTAGTAGTCGTTAATGGCAGGTGGGAAGGATAGACTGGTCCAGACGTAGAGGATAGTTCAGGGCATTTGAAAGCATAAATATTAAAGCAAACAAATAAACGTGTAAGATAGACACGAAGGCCAGCCCTGTTCACATTGTGAACCAGCTACTGTAGCATTGTTTTCCTATGTGACTGTGGCTATGTTCTACGGGCTGTCAGGAAGCAAATGACAAGATCGTTTAACACAGACGGTTGTTGAAGAGCTGAATCAACTACTACAAATAAAGTGGCGCTGTCAACGTGTCTCTGTACATTTGTTGAAGATATTAACCAACTACCACAAATAAAGTGGCGCTGTCAACGTGTCTCTGAACATTTGTTGAAGATATTCATCAACTACTACAAATAAAGTGGCGCTGTCAACGTGTCTCTGTACATTTGTTGAAGATATTAACCAACTACCACAAATAAAGTGGCGCTGTCAACGTGTCTCTGAACATTTGTTGAAGATATTAACCAACTACTACAAAAAAGGGGGTCCGCGATTGCTCAGTGGTTAGGGAACTGGACTACAAAGGACAAGAGGTAGGGTTCGATCCCAACCGACGGCTTCCGGGTTCACCCAGCCTTTAATGGGCACTGGATTTTTTTCTGGGAAAGTAAAGCAGCATGGGCGTAATACCGATCACATTACCCCAAAAATCATGTACTGAAGGTCTGTAAAATGTATGGTCACTAACGCCATATTCCCTATTTGTCACTTGGCGTGACGGGGGTACTTTAGGTTACTTTTTGACAACAAATAAAGTAGCACTGTCAAAGTGTCTCTGTCCTTTATGGTTTTGTCGAAAAAGAAGAGGTTTATAAACTATCAGTAGCAGGTAGACATGAGGAATAATTTGTTCAATGGATATCAATGAAGGAAACAAAAATACAAACCCATGAAACAGAAAATATAAAGAAATGTGTAACAGACTGGAACAGACAGTGAATCCTCTTCCTCTTCTTTTCTCTTTCTCACTGATACCTAAAAGGTGTCGTGGTTTATATCATTTGTCGTTCTTGAGCTGCTCGAACTGTCTGAATTAGTGATTTTCCTTTGTTGTTACATGTCTCTGTCACTGCATCTACCCATCTTCTTCTTTTCTCTTTCTCACTGATACCTAAAAGGTGTCGTGGTTAATATCATTTGTCGTTCTTGAGCTGCTCGAACTGTCTGAATTAGTGATTTTCCTTTGTTGTTACATGTCTCTATCACTGCATCTATCCATCTACTTCTGGGTCTTTCTTCTTTGTCTTTTTCCATGCATTCTCGAGAAGAACGCCCTTGATGGTGATTGGTGAGGATTCATTCTGACCAGGTGGCCCAACCATTTAAATTGTTGTTGACAGTCAATCAAGAGGTCATACAACCTGTGTGCCCGTGGTCAGATTTCTGGTGACTGTGTTTGTCTTGTTGACTGCTGCTGCATCTGTGAGCATGTGTTCTCACTCAATGGGATTGAGCTTACTGCTAGTCTCAAGAGACTACTGTTACTAGGCACAAGACACGACCTTGTCAACGGAAGACTGCACAAGTCGGATACAATAAAAGCCAAACATGATTTATACTATAAATGTACACTGAACATCTCACGACAATGTATCTTATTAGGATATCTTCTTCATTTTTTCCTCATCTGCCTTTCAGCGTCGAGGGGACATATAACTTGCGGTCTTTTGCTCTTCTGTTCGCCTCTGCTGCTGTTATGTTTCCTAGTGCTTCTAATATTCCATCGATCCATCTTTTTCGTGGTCGACCCTTGAGTTTGGTGTTCTCACAACGTTTGCTGAAGGCTCGTTGTATTGTGTTTTGATCTTTCTGCCTTGTCACGTGGCCAAACCATTTCCCTCTCTCTCTCCCTCTCTCTCTCTCTCTCTCTCTGCGATCAGGACTCAATCAGAGTAGGATTCCAGACTCCTACATGAAGTCAGCTGTCAGGTTAAGTGTGTTGATCGCCCCCACAGACAGAACATCACAATTAGAGTCTGCCAGATCCACTCTGATTGAACACCCGTTGCACTGTGTTCTGCGCCAGTGGCCCAGTTCATCAGATTTCAGCCAGCATTTTGTTCAGGTTTGCTTTCCTTAGCCTTTGATTGTCCCCAATCTTCCTGCAAGGCAGCAGATTGTCTTTTCTGTAGGGGGACTCTGCCCTTAGATGGTCGGCCCTCCCAGGTTTACGAGCACCATCTGCCCGAGTCACTAGAGGTGACTAACACAGACATACACACACAAAGATATGAGATGTGACTAACACAGACATGCACATAGCGATACGAGGTATGACTAACACCATTTTATCTGTTGTTTCTGTATATATTCTATGGCGTGGGCTATTCCTAGCTTTTTTTTATCAATCTAATATATTAGGATATAACCATTCATAATATGTAACTCTCTATATAACAGTTCAATCATCAGTAGTTGTGGTCGCTGAAGTACTTCGATCACCGTCGGGGGGTATACATCAGCCATCAGACTAGTCTACTGTGGGTCTACTCACTGATTAACTCAACGGTAAATGTCTCATCTGAGACTATCTACAAGCTAACTGTCTGCCTTTCTGTTCTTTCTAGGGCTCACTGTCTGCCGTTCTGTTCTTTCTAGGGCTCAATGTCTGCCGTTCTGTTCTTTCTAGGGCTCAATGTCTGCCATTCTGTTCTTTCTAGGGCTCACTGTCTACCGTTTTGTTCTTTCTAGTGCTCACTGTCTGCCGTTCTGTTCTTTCTAGGGCTCACTGTCTACCGTTTTGTTCTTTCTAGTGCTCACTGTCTACCGTTCTGTTCTTTCTAGCGCTCACTGTCTACCGTTCTGTTCTTTTTAGCGCTCACTGTCTACCGTTCTGTTCTGTCTAGTGCTCACTCTCTACCGTTCTGTTCTGTCTAGTGCTCACTCTCTACCGTTCTGTTCTGTCTAGTGCTCACTGTCTGCCGTCCTGTTCTTTCTAGGGCTCACTGTCTACCGTCCTGTTTTTTCTAGGGCTCACTGTTTGTCGTTCTGTTCTGTCTATTGTTCACTGTCTGCCGTTCTGTTCTGTCTAGTGCTCACTGTCTACCTTTCTGTTCTGTCTAGTGCTCACTGTCTGCCGTCCTGTTCTGTCTAGTGCTCACTGTCTGCCGTCCTGTTCTTTCTAGGGCTCACTGTCTACCGTCCTGTTGTTTCTAGTGCTCACTGTCTGCCGTTCTGTTCCTTCTAGGGCTCACTGTCTGCCGTTCTGTTCCTTCTAGGGCTCACTGTCTGCCGTTTTGTTCCTTCTAGGGCTCACTGTCTGCCGTTCTGTTCCTTCTAGGGCTCACTGTACTAACTCCGGACTAACTGACGCTGGGTTTACAATCTCTCTCTCTCTCTCTGGCACCATCTGTCTCCAACTGCGTAGCTCCTTTAAGATATTAGTTCCCTACCGTATACCCCGACATTTTGACCGGACAATCACGTGAATTCTGGTTCTCATTGTCCACTCATTGTCCACTCATTGTCCACTCATTGTCCCCTCATTGTCCCCTCATTGTCCACTCATTGTCCCCTCATTGTCCACTCATTGTCCACTCATTGTCCACTCATTGTCCACTCATTGTCCCCTCATTGTGACCGACTTCTAAACAAAGATCTGGATATTTCCTGAGTTGTCAATCCGGATCTGCTACTATCTGAGCTAGACAACGACTTTTCTTTAACAACGACTCTTGCCTTTTTGGTACTCAGGTAATTTGAAATTCGTGTCTTTTTCCGCTCGGAAGAGATTACTTCCGGTTTCTTGGTAATTTATATTTTTTGTTAATTTCACTACTTTCCCAGAACGGCTAGTCTTTCTTGAGATAAATGAAATGTAATACTACCATACAGTCCTGACTTGAGATAAATGAAATCTAATACTACCATACAGTCCTGACTTGAGATAAATGAAATCTAATACTACCATACTGTCCTGACTTGAGATAAATGAAATCTAATACTACCATACTGTCCTGACTTGAGATAAATGAAATCTAATACTACCATACTGTCCTGACTTGAGATAAATGAAATCTAATACTACCATACAGTCCTGACTTGAGATAAATGAAATCTAATACTACCATACTGTCCTGACTTCAGATAAATGAAATCTAATACTACCATACTGTCCTGACTTCAGATAAATGAAATCTAATACTACCATACTGTCCTGACTTGAGATAAATGAAATCTAATACTACCATACTGTCCTGACTTGAGATAAATGAAATCTAATACTACCATGCAGTCCTGACTTGAGATAAATGAAATCTAATACTACCATACTGTCCTGACTTGAGATAAATGAAATCTAATACTACCATACAGTCCTGACTGGAGATAAATGAAATCTAATACTACCATACAGTCCTGACTTGAGATAAATGAAATCTAATACTACCATACTGTCCTGACTTGAGATAAATGAAATCTAATACTACCATACTGTCCTGACTTGAGATAAATGAAATCTAATACTACCATACTGTCCTGACTTGAGATAAATGAAATCTAATACTACCATACTGTCCTGACTTGAGATAAATGAAATCTAATACTACCATACAGTCCTGACTTCAGATAAATGAAATCTAATACTACCATACTGTCCTGACTTCAGATAAATGAAATCTAATACTACCATACTGTCCTGACTTCAGATAAATGAAATCTAATACTACCATACAGTCCTGACTTCAGATAAATGAAATCTAATACTACCATACTGTCCTGACTTCAGATAAATGAAATCTAATACTACCATACAGTCCTGACTTCAGATAAATGAAATCTAATACTACCATACTGTCCTGACTTCAGATAAATGAAATCTAATACTACCATACTGTCCTGACTTGAGATAAATGAAATCTAATACTACCATACTGTCCTGACTTGAGATAAATGAAATCTAATACTACCATGCAGTCCTGACTTCAGATAAATGAAATCTAATACTACCATACTGTCCTGACTTCAGATAAATGAAATCTAATACTACCATACAGTCCTGACTGGAGATAAATGAAATCTAATACTACCATACAGTCCTGACTTGAGATAAATGAAATCTAATACTACCATACTGTCCTGACTTGAGATAAATGAAATCTAATACTACCATACTGTCCTGACTTGAGATAAATGAAATCTAATACTACCATACTGTCCTGACTTGAGATAAATGAAATCTAATACTACCATACTGTCCTGACTTGAGATAAATGAAATCTAATACTACCATACAGTCCTGACTTCAGATAAATGAAATCTAATACTACCATACTGTCCTGACTTCAGTAAATGAAATCTAATACTACCATACTGTCCTGACTTGAGATAAATGAAATCTAATACTACCATACTGTCCTGACTTCAGATAAATGAAATCTAATACTACCATACTGTCCTGACTTCAGATAAATGAAATCTAATACTACCATACTGTCCTGACTTCAGATAAATGAAATCTAATACTACCATACTGTCCTGACTTGAGATAAATGAAATCTAATATTACCATACTGTCCTGACTTGAGATAAATGAAATCTAATACTACCATACTGTCCTGACTTGAGATAAATGAAATCTAATACTACCATACTGTCCTGACTTCAGATAAATGAAATCTAATACTACCATACTGTCCTGACTTCAGATAAATGAAATCTAATACTACCATACTGTCCTGACTTGAGATAAATGAAATCTAATACTACCATACTGTCCTGACTTCAGATAAGTAAAATCTAATACTACCATACTGTTCTGAACTCTAAGGTAAATAATACAATTCCAGTTTTCAGATTACGTGCTGCTATGTGACCGCCTTTCAGTTCAGCATTCCCTAGAGAAAGCTAATGTCATGTTCAGTTTACAACCTTGTAATGAGTTCTTAGCCGTTTCTCAATCCGTATTCTGGAGTCGGAAGATGCACCACATAAATAAAAAGCAGAATAGCTCAGGCCAAAATAGCCATTCTGAAAATCAAAAATATCTTATGCAACAAATCTATGTCAATAGAAATGAGAAAAAAAGTTCATCGGTGCTATATAGAACCAATTCTGACTTATGGAAGCGAATCAAGGACAGTAGACAAACAAATGAAATGACGATTAGAACCTACAGACTTGGATCTGGCAGACTCTAATTGTGATGTTCTGTCTGTGGGGGCGATCAACACACTTAACCTGACAGCTGACTTCATGTGAGAGTCTGGAATCCTACTCTGATTGAGTCCTGATCGCAGACAGAGAGAGAGAGAGAGAGAGAGAGAGAGAGAGAGAGAGAACCTACAGAGATGGGTTTTCTCAGGAGAATGTTGAAGGTTCTCTGGACAGCTAAAAAGACCAATGAGGAAGTTCTCAAAGAGGCCACACAAAAATGTAGCTCCAAAAAAACAGAAAGAAACAATTGACATTTTTCGGGCACATCATGAGAAGTGGAAAGTTGGAATACTTGGTTACAACTGGCAACATAGGGAGCCACGAAGCTCAGTGGTTAGTGAACTGGACTACAATGGACAAGAACTGAGCGACGGCTGCCAGGTTCACCCAGGCTTAAATGGGTACTGGATTTGTTCTGGGAAAGTAAAGAGGCACGGGCGTAATACCGACCACATTACCCAAAAATCATGTGCCGAATTTTTATAAAAATGATAGTCACTAACACCATATTCCCTATACGCCACTTGGCGTGACAGGGCTCTTTACCTTACTTAGTGGCAAAATACAAGGAAGGAGAGATCGAGGACAACAAAGGGATAAGATACTAGATAGCTTGGTATCGTGGCATGGAAAAACAGTCAACAACAGAATTAATACGATGTACTGTGAATAGACGATTGTGGAAGGACATGATCGCCTGCGCCAAGTGTTACGGCACATGATGATGACGAGATGAAAGCAAGATTTTTGTAGAGAACATATCAACCTGACCGTCGCGGATTACCATACTTTGTGCTTGCCGTGAGCTGTAGGGGAAATGTTTGGTTTGCCGGCGATTGGCCGTGCTATGTTCACAAGTTTAGCCGGTGTCACCTCAAGTTTTCATGCCGACATTATACATTCACTTGTCAGTTCAGTTATTCATGGAGTCTCCGTACAAAAAGTGATTTATTCGCTGTGTGATGTCATTGCATACAGGTGACAGCGTTCATATGTTATTTCTTGTGTTTGCTTCAACAATAACATCTTTCCGAGCGTTGTAAAGGTTGATACTTGTATGTTTATGAAATCTTATTATCATATGTTTATGAGCAGTCTTCAAGAGATGGCCGTTTTTGGACTTTTGGATGTTTTTTGAGAAAAGTCCACTGACTCCATGAAGAAAAATCATCACCATCATCATCATCATCATCATCATCATGTACCGGGCCTACTGGCGTAGGTGATTATATCTCTCCGCAACTTTCGATCATGATAGTTATTTATCATTTCTGTTGTTGACCTTCTGCCAAGCCATTCTCTTAAACTGTCTGATATTTTTTCTCTTTGCTTCCCTCTATCTCTTTGTCCCTCAATTTTCCCAGTTGTTACAATATATTCTAGTTGTTCTCTTCTCATTACATGGCCAAAAAAATGATGATTGTTTCTTCCTAATATTGGAAATTAGCTCACTTTTTGTTTTGGCCTCTTACTGAACATTTCCATTACTCATCTTAGCTGTCCATGATATTCTCAACATTTTACTGTGAAATCACATTTCTACAGCATCCAGTGATTTTCTTATCCGTTGTCCAATTGTCCATGATTTGCATCCATATGTAAAGACTGGCTCTACATAACATTTAAGATCTCTTTTTCTTGTTTCTATTTTCAAAAATGGATCGCATAGTATCTTCCTCATGAAGACGATAATTTGTCGGAAATGTGAATCTGATTTTAGTAATGAAGTTGATGCTATACTTGATAAAGCGTGCAAGTCTTGTTTCAACTCTCCCATGGCCTCAGAAAATGTCGCGACGTCTTAGCTTAACTATTGACGTCTTGTCTCCCCTGACCTCACTAAATGTCGGGACGTCTTAGCTTAACTATTGACGTCTTGTCTCCCCTGACCTCACCAAATGTTGGGACGTCTTAGCTTAACTATTGACGTCTTGTCTCCCCTGACCTCACCAAATGTCGGGACGTCTTTGCTAAACTGTTGACGTCTTGTCTCCCCTGACCTCACCAAATGTCAGGACGTCTTAGCTTAACTATTGACGTCGTCTCCCCTGACCTCCGCAAATGTTGGGACGTCTTAGCTTAACTATTGACGTCTTGTCTCCCCTGACCTCACCAAATGTCGGGACGTCTTTGCTAAACTGTTGACGTCTTGTCTCTCCTGACCTCACCAAATGTTGGGACGTCTTAGCTAAACCGTTGACGTCGTCTCCCCTGACCTCAGCAAATGTTGGGACATCAAAGCTAAACTGTTGACGTCTTGTCTCCCCTGACTGTCGCGAATATTTCTACTTCGTTCACAAATCTGTCTTCCGGTAATTCACGAGTTTGACGTCGTAAATTATTTCTACTCGGAGTAACGTCCCTTTACACTTTTTTCAGTTCTCTAATGTGTCATTAGAAGACCAGTGAGTTAGGAAGACTCTAAACCCTAGCCTAGTTGATAAAAATACAATTAAATTCAACAAAACTACAAATACTTGATACATTCAAATACATACAGTCAATCAAGGGAGATCATTCGTTTAGCAGAATTAATTTACGACGCTAAAATCGTAAATTACCCTTTCTTCAAAATACATACGTGTATTTGGTTTTAGTTGTGTTTCAACATTCCGATTGTTTACGATGAATGATGATGATATCGTATGACATGGAACAGACGGTTGTGTTCACTTTCTGTGCGGTTTCGCCTTATGTCTTTTGGCGTGTGCTGAGACTGCTATGATGAGGACTACTGCTACCGTTCTTTGTTTGGGAGATGAGTTAGTAATTCAGATGATTTCACTGGAACGGGCGGTTGAGCGAGCAATTATGGATTTTAATTCGTTTGCAGTGATACCGGGGCCTTCCATAACCATAACCATAACCATAACCATAACCATAACCAATAACCATAACCAATAACCATAACCAATAACCATAACTAATAACCATAACCAATAACCATAACCAATAGCCATAACCAATAACCATAACCAATAACCATAACCAATAACCATAACCAATAACCATAACGAATAACCATAACCAATAACCAATAACCATAACCAATAACCATAACCTACGTGTTTAATTAGCGAGACATTGAAGCTCCAATATAACCATGTAATGCTTCTATCATAGCATCTTGCTAACCATTTTATGGACCACCTTTCTGCCATGAGTTATGCCTGCACTACATCTGTAGTTGTCAACGCTCTCAGACTTGACCACAAGAATTGTAGATGATAATTTATATGTTCTGGAAATAACAGCTCAATAATAACGTTACTTTTCTACAACATTCCACATTCCTTCCACTCAACAATAAGTGTCATTAGCTAATGTATGTGATCATAGAAGCAGGTCATTGTTAGGACAGATGATTGCGTCACTTCTCGTGACCTTTATTTGTTTTTACCTTCGTCGATTTGGCCTCGATCATTATGTCTTGTCCCGCGAGTATCTGACGTCATGCTATTCCAGCGGTTATTTACTTTTTTTTATTAACCAGTGGTCCCTTTTCTTGATTCATAGACCACTGAAACATGACTCATAGACCACTGAAACATGACTCATAGACCACTGAAACATGACTCATAGACCACTGAAACATGACTCATAGACCACTGAAACATGACTCATAGACCACTAAAACATAACTCATAGACCACTGAAACATAACTCTAGATCAATGAAACATAACTCATAGACCACTGAAACATGACTCATAGACCACTGAAACATGACTCATAGACCACTGAAACATGACTCATAGACCACTGAAACATGACTCATAGACCACTGAAACATAACTCATAGACCACTGAAACATAACTCATAGACCACTAAAACATAACTCATAGACCACTGAAACATAACTCTAGATCAATGAAACATAACTCATAGACCACTGAAACATGACTCATAGACCACTGAAACATGACTCATAGACCACTGAAACATAACTCATAGACCACTAAAACATAACTCATAGACCACTAAAACATAACTCATAGACCACTAAAACATAACTCATAGATCACTAAAACATAACTCATAGACCACTAAAACATAACTCATAGACCACTAAAACATAACTCATAGACCACTAAAACATAACTCATAGATCACTAAAACATAACTCATAGACCACTAAAACATAACTCATAGACCACTAAAACATAACTCATAGACCACTAAAACATAACTCATAGACCACTAAAACATAACTCATAGACCACTAAAACATAACTCATAGACCACTGAAACATAACTCATAGACCACTAAAACATAACTCATAGACCACTAAAACATAACTCATAGACCACTAAAACATAACTCATAGACCACTAAAACATAACTCATAGACCACTAAAACATAACTCATAGACCACTGAAACATAACTCATAGACCACTAAAACATAACTCATAGACCACTGAAACATAACTCATAGACCACTGAAACATAACTCATAGACCACTGAAACATAACTCATAGACCACTAAAACATAACTCATAGACCACTGAGACATAATAAAAAATTGTCAACACTCAGGTGCATCAAATATTTTTTTTAAATCTCGTATGAGATGTGAATATGTGAGAGGTATGTATAATATTATGTGGTAGTTAATTCTTTCTGGAGAAGGTCAAGGTCAAGTACGAGACTTGAATCTGCGTCTTAGTACGCGCGTTTCCACCCATATGTGCTGGGTCACCTACATAGAAGTGTTCGGAGACTTCTTGACAGTGTCGCTTCAAGCATCGAAACTCACGATGTGAGGCGGCATTCCTTACCTTCTCAAGGTACTACCCTGGTACTCATTTCTGACAGCGGCTGGGTCGACCGCGTGGGTATTTTTCTTCCAATTCTTTTACAATTCAATGGTTCCAGCGGGATGCGAACACGGGTTGTCCGAACGTCGGTAGTCGGGTGGTTTTCCTAACTAGACTACCCAGTCTCCCTTCTTTCAGGAGAAATAGAAATGATAAGATCATGTACTTATGAATTAATACAACGCACCGGTACAAAGCGGGAGCCGCGATAGCTCAGTGGTTAGTGAACTGGACTACAAAGGACATGGGGGTAGGGTTCGATCTCAACCGACGGCTTCCGGGTTCACCCAGCCTTAAATGGGTACCGGATTTTTTTTCTGGGAAAGTAAAGCAGCACGGGCGTAATACCGACCACATTACCCCAAAAATCATGTGCTGAAGGTCTGTAAAATATAGGGTCACTAACACCATATTTCCTTATACGCCACTTGGTGTGACGGGGGTACTTTACTTTTTTTTTTTAACCGATACAAAGCGTTGCTTGACAATAACATGCATGCATATAGCATATAATTTGTGCACAATTGTACCTCAATAGTTTGGTGTAGGGAGAATCCTATACTCACACATCATCATCATCATGTACAATACTGGTTGACGTAGGCGATCATGTCCTCCCACAATCTTCTATCTACCGAGCATCGTATCAGTTCTGTTGTTGACTGTTTTCCATGCCATGACACCAAGTAAAAAAAAAAGTAAAGTACCCCGTCACGCCAAGTGGCGTATAGGGAATATGATGCTAGTGACCATAAATTTTTACAGATCCTCGGCACATAATTTTTGGGGCAATGTGGTCGGTATTACGCCCGTGCCGCTTTACTTTCCCAGAAAAAAATCCGGTACCCATTAACGGTTGGAGTGAACCTGAAGCCGTCGGTTGGGATCGAACCCTACCTCTTGTCCTTTGTAGTCCAGTCCACTAACCACTGAGCTATCGCGGCTCACCCATGACACCAAGCTCTCCAGTATTTTCTTTCTTTGTCGTCCGCCATCTCTCTTTCCTTTTATTTTACCAAGTATTCCAACTTTCCTCTTCTCATGATGTGCCCGAAAAATGATTGTTTCTTTCTGATGCTTTTTAGGAGTTCCTTTTTTGTGTTGGCCTCTTTGAGAATATCCTTATTAGTCTTTTTAACTATCCATTCAACTTTCAACATTCTTCTGAGAAATCCCATCACTGTGGTCTCTAATCGTCTTTTCATTTGTTTGTCTACTGTCCATGATTCGCTTCCATAAGTCAGAATTAATTTTATATAGCACCGATGAACTCTCTTTCTCACTTCTATTGACATTGATTTGTTCCATAAGATATTTTTCATTTTCTGAAACGCTATTTTTGCCTGAGCTATTCTCCTTTTTGAAGACCTAAGTAAAGCTATGAAGCAAGTGAAATCTTCAGACATCTTGATTGTAATGGGTGACATGAACGCTAAAGTAGGAAAAGGTAGATATAAGACAATTATAGGAAATCATGGTTTAGGAAAAAGAAATGACAGAGGAGAAAGATTAATACAATTCTGTGAAGAAAACAGGCTGATAATATGCAACACCTACTTTGAGCAAGAGAAAAGGAAACTATACACATGGAAAAGCCCTGGAGATAGGAAGAGGAATCAAATAGATTACATAATGATAAAAGAAAGGTTCCGCAACAGCATAAAGAAAGCCAAAACCTACCCAGGAGCAGATATTAATTCTGATCACAATCCTGTAATGATTAAAATGAAAATCAAACTAAAGAGAAACAAGCAAAAATCTGATTCATCAACAAACCCACTCGACATAACAGCTTTAAATCAAAAAGATATTAAAGATACCTATACAATACAAGTAAAGAACACATACCAGAAGCTGCTAGAGGAAGGAATTGAACAATACAGAAGAGAAAATCCTGATGAAAAAGTAACAACCAAATGGCAATGCATAAAGAAAGGCATACAAGAAACCTATTACCACCTTACCCAAAAGAGAAAAGAACAAAAAACAAAAATGGATAACTAACACCATCTTAGAAAAAATGGAAGAAAGGAGACAAGCGAAGAACACTGTCCAATACAATAAAATAGATAATGAGATACGCAAAATGTGCAAAAAGGCAAAAGAAGACTGGCTCAGCCAAAAATGTATAGAAATAGAAACTATGGAAAGCAAACAAGACTTAAGAGGAATGCACACAGAAATAAAGAGAATAACTAATAAAAATAAAAAAGCTACAGAAGGTGGATGCATTGCAGACAAAAAAAGGAAAAAATGCTAACAGACAATAAGGATATTATATATAGATGGCAGAAATATTTAACAGAACTATTTCATGATCAAAGGGACAAGAAACCAGTTATAAAATGTACATCAGGCTATAAAATCTTAAAATCTGAGGTGGAAAAAGCTATAAAAACAATGAAAAAGGGAAAAGCAGCAGGACCTGACAGCATACAGATAGAGATGATACAGGCACTTGAAGATTTTGGCATTGAAGTGATTACAGACATATGCAACGACATATACCACACAGGATACATACCAAATGAACTAAAAACATCAACTTTCATTGCATTGCCTAAAAAGAATGGTGCAGTTGAATGCAGTGACTTTAGAACAATAAGCCTAATGAGCCATGTTACAAAAATCTTGCTAAAAGTTATACAAGGAAGGATTCAGAATAAAATCAATACTGAATTAGATGAGCAGCAATTTGGATTTAGGAAAAATAGCGGGACAAAAGAAGCCATATTCTGCATGAGAACATTAATCGAAAAGTACACAGAAGTAAACAAACCAATATATGCCTGCTTCATAGACTACACCAAAGCTTTTGATAGAGTACACCACAAACAACTTATAGAATGCCTAAAAGAGATACATCTAGATGACATGGATATACGACTAATATGCAATCTATACTGGGAGCAAACAGCAGTAATAAAATATAACAAAGAGAACTCTACACCCATTGATATAAAAAGAGGAGTAAGACAAGGATGCATCCTATCACCAAGCTTGTTCAATCTATACACTGAGCAAATCTTTAAAAACATCTCAGAGATGCCAGGCCTACAAATTAATGGAAAGATAATCAATAACCTAAGATATGCTGACGATACTGTACTACTAGCAGAAAATCCTGAAGACCTACAACAATTACTTCATGAAATAAACACGACAAGCAAAAAATATGGACTAGATATGAATATCAAAAAGACTAAAACTATGATCATAAACAAAGAAAATACTCAAAAGCCACAAGTGAATATCAAAATCGAAGGAATAGACCTGGAGACAGTTCAGAACTACAACTACCTTGGACATACTATAACCAGTGATGGAAAATGTACAACTGAAATAAATAAAAGATTAGGAATAGCAAAAAGTAATTTTAATGTGAGGATGACACTCGATGATGATGAACTTCGCTCTAACGGCTTCTATATTTTAATCTTTCAGTCTTTAGTCCTTAGTTCGAACTGGCATCACTGCAATCATGGCATTCCCATATCCGCTCCACCGCTTGTTCCAGTAACCATCGAAGTGTTTGTATATTAATTGTTCCTGTCCAGCATTGGTTGAGCATGCTGTGTTCTTTAGTTCTGAGGATGCCTTTCCTGTGTTGTTCTCCGTGACGTCACGCTCATAATCCTACGCTAATCGTTCCAATGCAGGACCCCTCTGCCAGGCGCTTCCGCAGTTCCAAAATGGTAGCATTATTTGGTCTGCCTCTCTCCGTTTTACAAAACCCAGGCCGTCGTCCTAGAAAACCAAGATCTCTTGTTTTCCTCCACGCCACCCCCCTTTCCAAGGCGCACCTTTTAATTAACACTTCTGGGCGGCTGTAACGGTTGTCGTCTTCGACAAATCGTCTAAGCGCTGGCGCCAAACCCGTATCGCCTCAGTGGTCGAGGAACTTGCTATTATAACGATCGTCTCCGTCACCGAAGTCTTGCTCGTGTCGTTTGTCTTGTTCTTCACCAAAGCAGCAGCAGCTTCGTGACACGGCTTTCCAGACTCGGTGTAGCTGGCGGTAGGGATGACGAACATGCGCAAACTGTTCACCAACCCAATAATTAGTGTTGGACATCATCATCATGTGCCATACCGGTTGGCGTAGGTGATCATGTCCTTCCACAATTTTCTATTTACCGTGCATCGTATCAGTTCTGTTGTTGACTGTTTTCCATGTCATGACACCAAGCTATCCAGTATTTTCTCTCTTTGTCGTCTGCGATCTCTCTTTCCTTTTATTTTGCAGTTGTAACCAAGTATTCCAACTTTCCTCTTCTCATGATGTGCCCAAAAAATGTTGATTGTATCTTTCTGATGTTTTTTAAGAGCTCCCTTTTTGTGTTGGCCTCTTTGAGAACTTCCTTATTGATCTTTTTAGCTGTCCAGGGAACTTTCAACATTCTTCTGAGAAATTCCATCTCTGTGGCCTCTAATCGTCTTTTCATTTGTTTGTCTACTGTCCATGATTCGCTTCCATAGGCCAGAAATGGTTATATAAAGCACCGATGAACTCTCTTTTTCTCTTATATTGACATACATTTGTTGTATAAGATATTTTTCATTTTCTGAAATGCTATTTTGGCCTGAGCTATTCTGCTTTATATTTCTGTGGTGCATCTTCCATCTGATGTTATTATTGTCCCCAAGTATTTGACGCGTTGCACTTGTTTCAGGTTTGTCCTGTTTATTTTTATGCTGCATAATAGTGATGATTGTTTCGTCGATATGACCATTACTTCTCTTTTTTTTACTATTCAGACTGAGACCTTTCTTGTTGCTTTCTTTTACTATTATATATATCATTTCTTGTAGTTCATTCTCTGTCTCTATTAAGACTGTGTCTTCCGCATATCGCAAA
The DNA here is from genome assembly GCA_032433765.1 of Megaustenia siamemsis. Classification (NCBI taxonomy): domain Eukaryota; kingdom Metazoa; phylum Mollusca; class Gastropoda; order Stylommatophora; family Ariophantidae; genus Megaustenia; species Megaustenia siamemsis. Next base: position 20,427,325 of record JAVIAB010000099.1, on the reverse strand, counting down.
TTGTTCATGTTGTGACCGTTGGCTTGAATTCCTTTTCGCGAGCAGGACGCGTCACAATAAAAACAAAAATGAGCCAGATTTCCGACATGCTCCAACGTGCAAATCCAAAGTGAAGAAACACGTCATGAAAACACACTTCCACTAGCTGCCATTTGTTCCGAACTAAATGGGAACAAGCGTCCATTAGGGCAGGCTTCTATATTTACTTTAGTAGATAAACAAGAGTAGAGACTGACTTGTCACGTAGATGTGTCGTTTAATAGAGAGATTGACTTGTCACGTAGATGTGTCGTTTAATAGAGAGATTGACTTGTCACGTAGATGTGTCGTTTAATAGAGAGACTGACTTGTCACGTAGATGTGTCGTTTAATAGAGAGATTGACTTGTCACGTAGATGTGTCGTTTAATAGAGAGACTGACTTGTCACGTAGATGTGTCGTTTAATAGAGAGACTGACTTGTCACGTAGATGTGTCGTTTAATAGAGAGATTGGCTTGTCACGTAGATGTGTCGTTTAATAGAGAGATTGACTTGTCACGTAGATGTGTCGTTTAATAGAGAGATTGACTTGTCACGTAGATGTGTCGTTTAATAGAGAGACTGGCTTGTCACGTAGATGTGTCGTTTAATAGAGAGACTGGCTTGTCACGTAGATGTGTCGTTTAATAGAGAGATTGGCTTGTCACGTAGATGTGTCGTTTAATAGAGAGACTGGCTTGTCACGTAGATGTATCGTTTAATAGAGAGACTGGCTTGTCACGTAGATGTATCGTTTAATAGAGAGACTGACTTGTCACGTAGATGTGTCGTTTAATAGAGAGACTGACTTGTCACATAGATGTGTCGTTTAATAGAGAGATTGACTTGTTGTCACGTAGATGTATCGTTTAATAGAGAGACTGACTTGTTGTCACGTAGATGTATCGTTTAATAGAGAGACTGACTTGTTGTCACGTAGATGTATCGTTTAATAGAGAGATTGACTTGTTGTCACGTAGAGGTGTCGTTTAATAGAGAGACTGACTTGTCACGTAGATGTGTCGTTTAATAGAGAGACTGACTTGTCACGTAGATGTGTCGTTTAATAGAGAGACTGACTTGTCACGTAGATGTGTCGTTTAATAGAGAGACTGACTTGTCACGTAGATGTATCGTTTAATAGAGAGACTGACTTGTCACATAGATGTGTCGTTTAATAGAGAGACTGACTTGTCACGTAGATGTATCGTTTAATAGAGAGACTGACTTGTCACGTAGATGTATCGTTTAATAGAGAGACTGACTTGTCACATAGATGTGTCGTTTAATAGAGAGACTGACTTGTCACGTAGATGTATCGTTTAATAGAGAGACTGACTTGTCACGTAGATGTATCGTTTAATAGAGAGACTGACTTGTCACATAGATGTGTCGTTTAATAGAGAGACTGACTTGTCACGTAGATGTATCGTTTAATAGAGAGACTGACTTGTCACATAGATGTGTCGTTTAATAGAGAGACTGGCTTGTCACGTAGATGTATCGTTTAATAGAGGAAAGAGTTCGTTCACAGACCGCTTAGATAGTTCCGGAAAACCTGCTCGTGAGTGAGTGAGTGGGTTAGTGAGTGAGTGAGTGGGTTGGTTAGTGAGAGGGTGAGTGAAATGAATGAGTGAGTGGGTTGGTTAGTGAGAGGATGAGTGAAATGAATGAGTGAGTGGGTTGGTTAGTGAGAGGATGAGTGAAATGAATGAGTGAGTGGGCTAGTGAGTGGGTTAGTGAGTGAGTGGGTTGGTTAGTGAGAGGATGAGTGAAATGAATGAGTGAGTGGGTGGGCTAGTGAGTGGGTTAGTAAGAGAATGAGTGAAATGAATCGGCGAGTGGGCTATTGAGTGAGTGAATGCGTTAGTGAGTGAGTGGGATAATGAGTGAGTGAGTGGGCTAGTGAGTGAGTGAATGCGTTAGTGAGTGAGTGGGATAATGAGTGAGTGAGTGGGCTATTGAGTGAGTGAATGCGTTAGTGAGTGAGTGGGATAATGAGTGAGTGAGTGGGCTAGTGAGTGAGTGAGTGGGTTAGTGCGTGAAATGAATGAGTGAATGGAGTAAGTGAGTCAGTGAGTGAGTGAGTGAGTGAGTGAATGAGTGATTGAGTGAGTCAGTGAGTGAGTGAGTGAGTCAGTGGATCGGTGAGCCCAGAAGCTTTTGTTCCTTGAAGTGCCATGGCATCAACCGCGGATTGAGCTTGTCCATGTCCGCTATAGGCGGGTAGGGCAGTTCGGCATCACATTTAGGAGTTGCTGCCCGTCATGGCCCATATCTTTCCAACTGGATTCTTCTTCTCCTTCCTCTCTCCTTCTTCTTCTTTCCTTCCTCATTTGCCCTTTCAGCGTCGAGGGGAGATATAATTTTCGGTCTTTTGCTCTTCTGTTCGCCTCTGCTGTTATGTTTCCTAGTGCTTCTAATATTCCATCGACCCATCTTTTTCGTGGTCGACCCTTGGGTCTGGTGTTCTCATAACGTTTGTTGAAGGCTCGTTGTGTTGTGTTTTGATCTTTCTGCCTTGTCACGTGGCCAAACCATTTTATCTGTTGTTTCCTTATATATTCTATGGCGGGGGCTATTCCTAGCTTTTTTCTCAGTTCTTCATTTCTGATCTTATCTCTCAGACTGTTTCCTGTCATTCGTCTAACACATTTCATCTCTGTAGAGGTTATTTTTTTTATTGTTCTTGCATCTAGGGTCCAGGTCTGGCATTGGTAGCACAACGTTGGGATGAAGATTGTATTGCAGAGTGCTCGTTTTGCCTGTTTGGGAATTATCGTTTGTTATTAGACTTCCTAGGTATTTGAATTCCTCTACTTGTTTTAGTTGCCTGCCTTCTATAGTTATGTTGATGTTCTGTTTATTTTTGGGCGACATTCATGACTTCTGTTTTGTTGATGTTTATTTTCATGTTGTATTTTGTGCCTGAGCTGTTGAGTTTGTTGAAGTGTTCTTGTAGGTCTTCTATTGCTGGATTGTTCAATGTCAAGAAATCCGTTATTTGTTTTTTTTTTAAATGTTTTTTTAAAACAGATTGATCTAATGTCTGTTTTATTATTTATTTCTGGCAGCAATTAGAGCTTTCCCATTTATAGCGCAATGATAACAAGTCACCGACGGGGTGAGCTATATAATGGGGAGGGGGGACAGGCAAATAATTGCAATGCTGCGGTAAAGCTGGTAGCCTGGAGCCAGTGGTGGGGTGTGATAAATGCTCCAAGGTATGGTGACAGCTTTACAAGGAAGGAAAACAACACAATACTGACGTTTCGGCCTTTGGCCTTCTTCAGAATCAAAGACAACGACAACAAACGGTGAAGTACAATTATCGATAATTGATTTATCCTAGATCTCTCAGATCAGATCTCTCTTTTCTTATCTTACCATCTGACTTCTCCTCTCTCTGTCCACCTCTCCCTATACCTGATCATCCGACATGTAGTTATAGATAATTGTACTTCACCGTTTGTTGTCGTTGTCCCTGTATTCTGAAGAAGGTCACAGGCCGAAACGTCAGTATTGTGTTGTGTTCCTTCCTTGTAAAGCTGTCACCACACCCTGGACTGTTTATCACACCCCACCACTGGCTCCAGGGAGCAGCGATAGCTCAGTGGTTAGTGAACTGGACTACAAAGTACAAGGGGTAGGGTTCGATCCCAACCGACGGCTTCCGAGTTCACCAAGCCCTAAATAGGTACCGGATTATTTTCTGTGAAAGTAAAGCGGCACGGGCGTAATACCGACCACATTACCCCAAAAATCATGCGCTAAAGGTCTGTAAAATGTATGGTCACTAACACCAAATTCCCTATACGCCACTTGGCGTGACGGGAGCTCTTTACTACAACTTACCACTGGCTCCTGAGCTATAAAATCCCTGTTACAAGTCCAGTCAATCGTCCAGACACAGCTAGTGCCCTCTATGTGCTAGAAACATGTCGTAAGAAGAAAACTAAACAAATAAAATATTGGCTGCGATTTTTATGATTTTTGCAATTAATAGAGAAACATCGAACGGAGTCCTCACAGCATTTGTCGAAATTACAACCAGATGCAATTAATAAAGAAACATCCAACGGAGTCCTCACAGCATTTGTCGAAATTACAACCAGATGCAATTAATAAAGAAACATCCAACGGAGTCCTCACAGCATTTGTCGAAGTTACAACCAGATGCAATTATTGTAGCGTTTGTGTATATACCCGACTACTACTAATTTTGATAAAAGAAAGTTTGTTCTTTGTTACATATTCCTTTTGTTTAGTATCGATATGTTTTCGCAATTTTGATGGCTGCATGGTCTCGTTGGGCATGATGTCGTAAAAGTGTGCATTCTGTGTCAGTTACTTGTCTTCGGAACATTTACATGCAATACCAGTCGATAGACGGGACATGTACACGCAATACCTGTCGACAGACGGGACATCTACACGCTATACAGGTCGACGGACGGGACATGTACACGCAATACCAGTCGACAGGCGAGACCTGTGCACGCAATACCAGTCGATTATCGAGGTCTGTACACGCAATAAAAGTCGACAGATATTCTTTACTATAACGACGAAACGTTTTGCGATGATCGGAAGAAGTTTCGAACAGGATGCATCCTCATCAACATCATCCTCACCAACATCATCCTCATCAACATCATCCTCACCAACATCATCCTCATCAACATCATCCTCATCAACATCATCCTCATCAACATCATCCTCACCAACATCATCAGTTTTCTTTATATTTCACATTGAACCAACGATCCTGAGACTAAGTCAAAGTGACTTGATACTAAATTGATTGTGAGAATTTCCAAATTGTTTTTCTTGCAACTACCCAATGATAACATGTCGAAGCGGAAACATGTTTACAAGATCCACTCGAACCCGCCCACTGTACTTACTGTCGATCTCTAACTGAAATAAATGTCAGGTGCTTGCTCTCTGCCGCTCAGGATCATTCCTGGCTAAGTACATCATTTGTTTTAAAACAGTTACATTAATGACAGCTGAACTTTGTTCAGTATACGTTTATTTATAATGGGGATTAATTCATTCTCTGGGTACGTCTCCACATCGAAGGTTGGCTACCATGGAGCGCCATTTTACTCTGCCTCTTGTCTTGATGGGGAGCCGCGATAGCTCAGTGGTTAGTGAACTGGACTACAAAGGACAAGAGGTACGATTCGATCCAAACCGACGGCCCGGCTCACCCAGCCTTTAATGGATACCGGATTTTTTTCTGGGAAAGTAAAGCGGCACGGGCGTAATACCGACCACATTACCCCAAAAATCATGTGCTGAAGGTCTGTAAAATGTATGGTCACTAACACCATATTCCCTATACGCCACTTGGTGTGACGGGTCACTAACACCATATTCCTTATACGACACTTGGAGTGACGGGTCACTAACACCATATTCCTTATACGCCACTTGGTGTGACGGGTCACTAACACCATATTCCTTATACGCCACTTGGCGTGACAGGGCTACTTTACTTTTACTTTACTTGTGCTGATGGTGCACGTTGTCATCTCTCCACATTTTGATGTTATCAGTCCAACTTAGTCTTGGTCTGCCTCTTCCTCGTCTACCCTGTGCCTTCCTTCCTTTCCACGATAACTTTTAGAAGGCTAGTATGTCTCTTCACGTGTCCAAAAACAATTTCAGTTTTCTTCTTTGAATCGTATTCTTCCTCTTTTCTCTTTCTCACTGATACCTAAAAGGTGTCGTGGTTTATATCATTTGTCGTTCTTGAGCTGCTCGAACTGTCTGAATTAGTGATTTTCCTTTGTTGTTACATGTCTCTGTCACTGCATCTATCCATCTTCTTCTTTTCTCTTTTCACTGATACCTAAAAGGTGTCGTGGTTTATATCATTTGTCGTCCTTGAGCTGCTCGAACTGTCTGAATTAGTGATTTTCCTTTGTTGTTACATGTCTCTATCACTGCATCTATCCATCTTCTTCTTTTCTCTTTCTCACTGATACCTATAAGGTGTCGTGGTTATATCATTTGTTGTTCTTGTGCTGCTCGAACTGTCTGAATTAGTGATTTTCCTTTGTTGTTACATGTCTCTATCACTGCATCTATCCATCTTCATCTTTTCTCTTTCTCACTGATACCTAAAAGGTGTCGTGGTTATATCATTTGTCGTTCTTGAGCTGCTCGAACTGTCTGAATTAGTGATTTTCCTTTGTTGTTACATGTCTCTATCACTGCATCTATCCATCTTCATCTTTTCTCTTTCTCACTGATACCTAAAAGGTGTCGTGGTTTATATCATTTGTCGTTCTTGAGCTGCTTGAACTGTCTGAATTAGTGATTTTCCTTTGTTGTTACATGTCTCTGTCACTGATCTATCCATCTTCTTCTGTGTCTTCCTCTTGGTCTTTTCCCATGCATTCTCGAGAAGAACGCCCTTGATGGTGATTGGTGAGGATTCATTCTGACCAGGTGGCCAAAACCATTTAAATTGTTGTTGTTCTATATATTCTTGGCAGGGTTTTGTTCCTACCATTTTTCTTATGGTTTCATTTGGTATTCTATCTCTTCTTGTGTTGTTTGTTACTTTTCTCAAGCATCGCATCTAGCATCTTTCTTAAATGTGATTTAGAAAGGGTCCATGTTTGACTTTCATAGCATAAAGTTGGTATGGAGATGCTATTTATCATTTGTTGTTTAGCTGGCATAAAAATGTTTGGATGTCTTAGCAATGGTGAAAGCTGGTATGTGACAGCATTTGCTTTTTGTATTCTCATGTCAATTTCTCTGTCTAGTTTTCCATCTTCTGTGAACATTTTGCCAAAATACTTGAATTCCTTTCCTTACTGAATTGTATTAAGCACGTTAAAAACAATGTCAGTTTTCTTCTTTGAATCGTATTAAGCACGTTAAAAACAATGTCAGTTTTCTTCTTTGAATCGTATTAAGCACGTTAAAAACAATGTCAGTTTTCTTCTTTGAATCGTATTAAGCACGTTAAAAACAATGTCAGTTTTCTTCTTTGAATCGTATTAAGCACGTTAAAAACAATGTCAGTTTTCTTCTTTGAATCGTATTAAGCACGTTAAAAACAATGTCAGTTTTCTTCTTTGAATCGTATTAAGCACGTTAAAAACAATGTCAGTTTTCTTCTTTGAATCGTATTAAGCACGTTAAAAACAATGTCAGTTTTCTTCTTTGAATCGTATTAAGCAGGTTAAAAATAAATCTCCAGCCGATTCAGAACTTCCTTGTTTCTCTTGTTTTTCCTTCCACCCAATTCTCTCCATTTTCTTATACATCCACATCTCAAAAGCTTTAGTTTTCTGCTCTGTTTTTTTTATTTAATGTCCATGTTTCTGAACCATACAGGAATGCTGAGTAGATATCATAATCATCATTAAGTACTCGGCCTGCTGGCGTAGGCGATCATGTCTCTCCACAACTTTCGATCTCGACAGTTATTTATCATTTCTGTTGTTGACCTTCTGCCAAGCCATACTCTTAAGTTGTCTGGTAACTTTTCTCTTTGCTTACCTCTATCTCTTCTTCCCTCAAGTTTCCCAGTTGTTACAATTTATTCCAGTAGCTGAGTAGATATAGCATTTAGCTATTCTGTAGTTTTAGTTCTGATGTTATTTGCTTTGATGATAGTATATATTTCTTGTTATTGTAATTGGTTTTTGTCATGACCTTTCTTTTGTTTATTTCTCTCCGACATTTTCCACCATTTTGTTTATTACAGATAGTAGGTTAGAAACGTCAGCTTGTACTGAATGAGCTTGTACTGAATGAGCTTGTACTGAATGAGCTTGTACTGAATGAGCTTGTACTGAATGAGCTTGTACTGAATGAGCTTGTACTCAAGAGCCGGTAATTAAGATTTCCTTCTACGTTTCCGTTTCTTTCATATTTTCATTCATTCATTTAATCATTCATTCATTTAATCATTTAATCATTCATTCATTTAATCATTCATTCATTTAATCATTCATTCATTTAATCATTCATTCATTGATTCAATCTATCATTGATTGATTCAATCTATCATTTAATCATTCATTCATTTAATCATTCGTTCATTCATTCATTTAATCATTCATTAATTTAATCATTCATTCATTGATTCACTCTATCGTTATTTCTCTCATATTATAGTGCACAATACCATAACGTCTACTCCAGTCTTCGTATTTCTTTGTGCGAACATCGTGGTGTCCATCTCCCCCCACCCACCTCCCGACGATCACAATTTAAGAACCGCTGATGTAGCGGCTTTTCCTGTCATTGATGATTATTTAATGGGGCGTGGCTATCTTTAACTCATTGTGACCGTGAACTGTCAGGAAAGACCTACTCTACTGGCCGTCTGTCGTTACAGCTGGTGAGTCACAAATTACCTTCGGATTATTGGGGAATAACTATCTCAAGGTTTAACCCTTTGGTCTTTCTGACTGTGTTTCCTGAATATCCGGTGTTAGTTTGTCTAATGTTTGCAGAAATATCCGGTGTTAGTTTGTCTAATGTTTGCAGAAATATCCGGTGTTAGTTTGTTTAATGTTTGCAGAAATATCCGGTGTTAATTTGTCTAATGTTTGCAGAAATATCCGGTGTTAATTTGTCTAATGTTTGCAGAAATATCCGGTGTTAGTTTGTCTAATGTTTGCAGAAATATCCGGTGTTAGTTTGTCTAATGTTTGCAGAAATATCCGGTGTTAGTTTATCTAATGTTTGCAGAAATATCCAGTGTTAGTTTGTCTAATGTTTGCAGAAATATCCGGTGTTAGTTTGTCTAATGTTTGCAGAAATATCCGGTGTTAGTTTGTCTAATGTTTGCAGAAATATCCGGTGTTAGTTTGTCTAATGTTTGCAGAAATATCCAGTGTTAGTTTGTCTAATGTTTGCAGAAATATCCGGTGTTAGTTTGTCTAATGTTTGCAGAAATATCCGGTGTTAGTTTGTCTAATGTTTGCAGAAATATCCGGTGTTAGCTTGTCTAATGTTTGCAGAAATATCCGGTGTTAGTTTGTCTAATGTTTGCAGAAATATCCGGTGTTAGTTTGTCTAATGTTTGCAGAAATATCCGGTGTTAGCTTGTCTAATGTTTGCAGAAATATCCAGTGTTAGTTTGTCTAATGTTTGCAGAAATATCCGGTGTTAGTTTGTCTAATGTTTGCAGAAATATCCGGTGTTAGTTTGTCTAATGTTTGCAGAAATATCCAGTGTTAGTTTGTCTAATGTTTGCAGAAATATCCAGTGTTAGTTTGTCTAATGTTTGCAGAAATATCCGGTGTTAGCTTGTCTAATGTTTGCAGAAATATCCAGTGTTAGTTTGTCTAATGTTTGCAGAAATATCCGGTGTTAGTTTGTCTAATGTTTGCAGAAATATCCGGTGTTAGTTTGTCTAATGTTTGCAGAAATATCCGGTGTTAGTTTGTCTAATGTTTGCAGAAATATCCAGTGTTAGTTTGTCTAATGTTTGCAGAAATTTCCGGTGTTAGTTTGTCTAATGTTTGCAGAAATATCCGGTGTTAGCTTGTCTAATGTTTGCAGAAATATCCGGTGTTAGCTTGTCTAATGTTTGCAGAAATATCCGGTGTTAGCTTGTCTAATGTTTGCAGAAATATCCAGTGTTAGTTTGTCTAATGTTTGCAGAAATATCCGGTGTTAGTTTGTCTAATGTTTGCAGAAATATCCGGTGTTAGCTTGTCTAATGTTTGCAGAAATATCCGGTGTTAGCTTGTCTAATGTTTGCAGAAATATCCGGTGTTAGCTTGTCTAATGTTTGCAGAAATATCCAGTGTTAGTTTGTCTAATGTTTGCAGAAATATCCAGTGTTAGTTTGTCTAATGTTTGCAGAAATATCCGGTGTTAGTTTGTCTAATGTTTGCAGAAATATCCGGTGTTAGTTTGTCTAATGTTTACAGAAATGGGAAATGAAAGAGTTGAAGAAGTGTTCGCTAGCTGTGATCTTGTGGCGAGGAATGAGAGAGGCGACAAACTGGTTGAAGGGACAAGAGCAAACCTTTGAGGTAGGAAACACCTGGGAAAGGTGACAAACTGGTTGAAGGGACAAGAGCAAACCGTTAAGATAGGAAACACCTGGGAAAGGTGACAAACTGGTTGAAGGGACAAGAGCAAACCGTTAAGGTTGGAAACACCTGGAAAAGGTGACAAACTGGTTGAATGGACAAGAGCAAACCGTTAAGGTAGGAAACACCTGGGAAAGGTGACAAACTGGTTGAAGGGACAAGAGCAAACCGTTAAGATAGGAAACACCTGGGAAAGGTGACAAACTGGTTGAAGGGACAAGAGCAAACCGTTAAGGTTGGAAACACCTGGAAAAGGTGACAAACTGGTTAAATGGACAAGAGCAAACCGTTAAGGTAGGAAACACCTTGGAAAGGTGACAAACTGGTTGAAGGGACAAGAGCAAACCGTTAAGATAGGAAACACCTGGGAAAGGTGACAAACTGGTTGAAGGGACAAGAGCAAACCGTTAAGGTAGGAAACACCTGGGAAAGGTGATAAACTGGTTGAAAGGACAAGAGTAAACCGTTAAGGTAGGAAACACATGGGAAAGGCGATAAACTGGTTGACGGGACAAGAGCAAACCGTTAAGGTAGGAAACACCTGGGAAAGGTGATACACTGGTTGAAGGGACAAGAGCAAACCGAGAAGATAGGAAACACCTGGGGAAGGTGATAAACTGGTTGAAGGGACAAGAGCCAACCGCGATGGTAGGAAACACCTGGGAAAGGTGATAAACTGGTTGAAGGGACAAGAGCAAACCGAGAAGATAGGAAACACCTGGGGAAGGTGATAAACTGGTTGAAGGGACAAGAGCAAACCGTGATGGTAGGAAACACCTGGGAAAGGTGACAAGCTGGTTGAATGGACAAGAACAAACCGAGAAGATAGGAAACACCTGGGAAAGGTGACAAACTGGTTGAATGGACAAGAGCAAACCGAGAAGATAAGAAACACCTGGGAAAGGTGACAAACTGGTTGAATGGACAAGAGCAAATCGCGATGGTAGGAAACACCTGGGAAAGGTGACAAACTGGTTGAAGGGACAAGAGCAAACCGCGATGGTAGGAAACACCTGGGAAAGGTGACAAACTGGTTGAATGGACAAGAGCAAATCGCGATGGTAGGAAACACCTGGGAAAGGTGATTAAACTGGTTGAATGGACAAGAGCAAACCGCGATGGTAGGAAACACCTGGGAAAGGTGACAAACTGGTTGAATGGACAAGAGCAAACCGCGATGGTAGGAAACACCTGGGAAAGGTGACAGACTGGTTGAATGGACAAGAGCAAACCGCGATGGTAGGAAACACCTGGGAAAGGTGACAAACTGGTTGAATGGACAAGAGCAAACCGAGAAGATAGGAAACACCTGGGAAATGTGACAAACTGGTTGAATGGACAAGAGCAAACCGAGAAGGTAGGAAACACCTGGGAAAGGTGACAAACTGGTTGAATGGACAAGAGCAAACCGAGAAGGTAGGAAACACCTGGGAAAGGTGACAAACTGGTTGAATGGACAAGAGCAAACCGAGAACGTAGGAAACACCTGGATTAATCAAAACTCAAGGCACAAAAGTTTGTGGACGTGTAAAATCCTACGAGATAACGCGCGTTATCAAATCAACCCCAAAAATGTTGATTGCATCTTTCTGATGTTTTTTAAGAGCTCCCTTTTTGTGTTGGCCTCTTTGAGAACTTCCTCATTGGTCTTTTTAGCTGTCCAGGGAACTTTCAACATTCTTCTGAGAAATTCCATCTCTGTGGCCTCTAATCGTCTTTTCATTTGTTTGTCTACTGTCCATGATTCGCTTCCATAGGCCAGAAATGGTTATTTAAAGCACCGATGAACTCTCTTTTTCTCTTATATTGACATAGATTTGTTGCATAAGATGTTTTTTCATTTTCTGAAATGCTATTTTGGCCTGAGCTATTCTGCTTTATATTTCTGTGGTGCATCTTCCATCTGATGTTATTATTGTCCCCAAGTATTTGACGCGTTGCACTTGTTTCAGGTTTGTCCTGTATATTTTTATGCTGCATGCTGGTGATGATTGTTTCTTTGATATGACCATTTACTTCTGTTTTCTTACTATTCAGACTGAGACCCTTCTTGATGCTTTCTTTTACTATTATGTCTATCATTTCTTATAGCTCATTTTCTGTCTCTGCTATTAAGACTGTGTCATCCGCATATCGCAAATTATTTATGTTGTGACCATTGACTTCAATTCCTTTTTTGTCTACTAATAATCTCATAATATTTTCGTTGTAAAGTGAAAACAAATTCGGCGACAGAACACAGCCTTGTCTGACTCCTTATTTTATATACTGGAACTGCCCTGTTTGATTGCTAATTCCTAACTGATAATTCCTAACTTCTAATTCTTAAATGATAATTCTTAACTTCTAATTCCTAACTTCTAATTCCTAACTGATAATTCCTAACTGATAATTCCTAACTGATAATTCCTAACTTCTAATTCCTAACTGCTATTCCTAACTTCTAATTCCTAGCTGCTAATTCCTAACTTCTAATTCCTAACTTCTAATTCCTAACTGCTAATTCCTAACTGCTAATTCCTAGCTGCTAACAAAAACAAAAATAAAACACAAATACTGGCTGCTTAAAATCACAGGGAGGAAGATCGTGGAACAAGGAAGCATAATGGTGGACATCAAAGAAGTCTATGATGGTGATGAACATGAAGATGTAAACATTCGAGATGATGGGGACAGGTCACAACGGCTCACAGAAAGAAATGGAGGACTCATTGGTCAACAAAACAAGAGGAAAATCACATTGATCAGATAACGTAAACAAAGAGTTTACTCTTCGTTCTTGAGCTGCTCGAACTGTCTGAATTAGTGATTTTCCTTTGTTGTTACATGTCTCTGTCACTGCATCTATCCATCTTCTTCTTTTCTCTTTCTCACTGATACCTAAAAGGTGTCGTGGTTATATCATTTGTCGTTCTTGAGCTGCTCGAACTGTCTGAATTTGTGATTTTCCTTTGTTGTTACATGTCTCTATCACTGCATCTATCCATCTTCTTCTTTTCTCTTTCTCACTGATACCTAAAAGGTGTCGTGGTTTATATCATTTGTCGTTCTTGATCTGCTCGAACTGTCTGAATTAGTGATTTTCCTTTGTTGTTACATGTCTCTGTCACTGCATCTATCCATCTTCTTCTGGGTCTTCCTCTTGGTCTTTTTCCATGCATTCTCGAGAAGAACGCCCTTGATGGTGCTTGGTGAGTTTTCATTCTGACCAGGTGGCCAAACCATTTAAGTTGTTGTTGTTCTATATATTCTTGGCAGGGTTTTGTTCCTACCATTTTTCTTATGGTTTCATTTGCTATTCTATCTCTTCTTGTGTTGTTTGTTACTTTTCTCAAGCATCGCATCTCACATGTATTGATCTTTCTTAAATGTGATTTAGAAAGGGTCCATGTTTGACTTTCATAGCACAAAGTTGGTATGAAGATGCTATTTATCATTTGTTGTTTAGCTGGCATAGAAATGTTTGGATGTCTTAGCAATGGTGAAAGCTGGTATGTGCCAGCATTCGCTTTTTGTATTCTCATGTCAATTTCTCTGTCTAGTTTTCCATCTTCTGTGAACATTGTGCCTAAATACTTGAATTCCTCTACTTGTTTTATTTCTTTGTCTTTGATCTTGATGTTTAATGGGTGTCTTAATTTGCTTATTCTGATAGCCTCTTTTTTTGCTGTGTTAATTTTCATACTGTAGTTTGTGCAGCTTTTATCTAGAGATGTTAAATGCTGTTGTAGCAGGTTTTCATCCTCATATATTAGGCATTGGTCATCTGTGAAGAGTAGCTCGTTGATGTTGTAGTTTTCTACCTCTATGTTATTATTTGATTTGTCCTTGTTGTTGGTTGTTTCCTGATTTATTTTGTCCATACATATGATGAAGAGGAGTGGTGAGAGGACACATCCTTGTCTTACACCTGTTGTAACCTGAAACCATTCTGACAGACCTTCCGCGATGTTCTAACGGTACTTTGACTGTTTTTATATAATGCCATTATATTATCTAGTAGTTGTCCTGCTACTCCGTATGTTTTTAAAGTTTGCCAAAGTTTGTTCCTGTCCACACGATCAAACGCTTTTTCCTGGTCTATAAACACTATAATCACTTCCGGTGTGTGATTGTGCTGGCAACACGACACAATTTTCGATGGGAGTCAAATTTAAGTTATGAGTGAATTTCAATGCCCGTAGAAAAAGAAATTCAATCGTTCTTGTGCTATTTCAAAAATCACAAGTTGAAGAGTGTAAATCTTGCTGCCGGGGGTCTGGTTGGTCTCGAGGCAAGACGCTGGCCTCGAGACAGAGAGGTTGTGGGTTCAAATCCCGGCTGCACCGGTTGGGATGTTTATTTATGATTTCTCTCTGCAGCAACCACCCCTGGTCTCAGCAGCGAGGTCCGGCTTGAAACGTCAATTACTCATCAACGGAAAAAAATATGAGTACCTGCGAAGTCGGAGTTATCTGCCCGTGCGGTGAGGGACCCCTGTGCACACGGCTGCAAGGGAATAACGGATTAACGCGCAAAATTCAGTTCCTAGTCTCTAGGGACATTGTCAGAGGTAAAAGCTGGCGTACGAAAAAAAAAATCTTGCTGCCCGGTGCATCCGCCTTCACCATATTGCTATTTTCTGAACTTCTTCGTCAGGTTGTTTGGATAAATGAACTCAGAGAGTGGGTCCAAGATGACACCCACCATCACATTCAGTTGTTTGGATAAATGAACTCAGGGGGTGGGTTCAAGATGACACCCACCATTACATTCAGTTGTTTGGATAAATGATCTCAGATGGTGGGTCCAAGATGACACCCACAATCACATTCAGTTGTTTGGATAAATGATCTCATAGAGTGGGTCCAAGATGACACCCACCATCACATTCAGTTGTTTGGATAAATGAACTCAGAGAGTGGGTCCAAGATGACACCCACCATCACATTCAGTTGTTTGGATAAATGATCTCAGATGGTGGGTCCAAGATGACACCCACAATCACATTCAGTTGTGTGGATAAATGATCTCAGATGGTGGGTCCAAGATGACACCCAAAATCACATTCAGTTGTTTGGATAAATGATCTCAGATGGTGGGTCCAAGATGACACCCACCATCACATTCAGTTGTTTGGATAAATGATCTCAGATGGTGGGTCCAAGATGACACCCACCATCACATTCAGTTGTTTGGATAAATGATCTCAGATGGTGGGTCCAAGATGACACCCACCATCACATTCAGTTGTTTGGATAAATGATCTCAGATGGTGGGTCCAAGATGACACCCACCATCACATTCAGTTGTTTGGATAAATGATCTCAGATGGTGGGTCCAAGATGACACCCACCATCACATTCAGTTGTTTGGATAAATGAACTCAGAGGGTGGGTCCAAGATGACACCCACCATCACATTCAGTTGTTTGGATAAATGATCTCAGATGGTGGGTCCAAGATGACACCCACCATCACATTCAGTTGTTCGGATAAATGAACTCAGAGGGTGGGTCCAAGATGACACCCACCATCACATTCAGTTGTTTGGATAAATGAACTCAGAGGGTGGGTCCAAGATGACACTCACCATCACATTCAGTTGTTTGGATAAATGAACTCAGAGGGTGGGTCCAAGATGACACTCACCATCACATTCAGAAAGTAGAAACAAGCGTGATGATGTCCCGTGAAATTTGTTTGAAATGCTGCAATATTATGCCCCTTTCTCAAATGAGTAATGATCTTGTTAGTCATCATCATCATCATCATCATCATCATCATCATCATCATCATCATCATCATCATCATCATCAACAGCAAGTACCAAGCCTGCCGACATAGGTGATCATGTCTCTCCACAAATTTCGATCAAGACAGTTAATTATCATTTCTGTTGTTGACCTTCTGCCAACCCATTGTCTTAAGCTGTCTGGTATTTTTTCTCTTTGCTTCTCTCTATCTCTTCGTCCCTCAATTTTCTCAGTTGTTACAATATATTTCAGCTGTTCTCTTCTCATTACGTGGCCAAAAAATGATGATTGTTTCTTCCTAATATTGGAAATTAGCTCTCTTTTTGCTTTGACCTCTTATTTATTCTTCTTAGCTGTCCATGGTATCTTCAACATTCTTCTCTAAAAACACATTTCTACAGTCTCCAGTGATTTTCTTGTCTTTTGTCCTATTGTCCATGATTCATATCCATATGTTAAGACTGGCTCTACATAATATTTAATAACTCTTTTACTTATTTCTATTGTCAAAAATGGATTGCATAGTATCTTCCTCATTTTTTTGGAAAGCTGCTTTTGCCTGAGCCATTCTGTATCTCACCTCTTTTGTACATCTTCCGTCTGAGGTTAACAAAGTTCCAAGATATTTAAATATCGTTAGTATAATTAATGTTGGTTTTATTGCACGCGTTAGTTAATGTTGGTTTTATTGCACGCGTTAGTTAATGTTGGTTTTATTGCACGCGTTAGTTAATGTTGGTTTTATTGCACGCGTTAGTTATTGTTGGTTTTATTGCACGCGTTAGTTAATGTTGGTTTTATTGCACGCGTTAGTTAATGTTGGTTTTATTGCACGCGTTAGTTATTGTTGGTTTTATTGCACGCGTTAGTTATTGTTGGTTTTATTGCACGCGTTAGTTAATGTTGGTTTTATTGCACGCGTTAGTTATTGTTGGTTTTATTGCAAGCGTTAGTTAATGTTGGTTTTATTGCACGCGTTAGTTATTGTTGGTTTTATTGCACGCGTTAGTTATTGTTGGTTTTATTGCACGCGTTAATTAATGTTGGTTTTATTGCACGTGTTAGTTAATGTTGGTTTTATTGCACGCGTAAGTTAATGTTGGTTTTATTGCACGCTTTAGTTATTGTTATTGCTTTCTCAGAAAAAGAAATTCCGGTACCTATTTAAGGCTCGGTGAACCCTGAAGCCGTCGATTGGGATCGAACCCTACCTCTTGTCCTTTGTAGTCCAGTTCACTAACCACTGAGCTATGGCGGCTCCCACTTAATGTAATAATATATGTAAATTATCAACCTTAACTTAGCGTTTGCATTTTCCATTTTGGCGCGAACACTCTCTCGGAAAGCAACAAGTCATGTTATAGCCACATCCACGTCTAAAACATCAAACAATGCAGGCTACGTCGAACCACTCCAAGAACGGAGAGGAACTCAACAAACAGCGGGGATCATAGGCGTCGCAACCACGATTTATTGATGGGCTCTAACGGCTGTGGGTCTCATACATTCTAATATGAAGAAGCTCGTACAGTGTAACTGTGAGATTTAGAGGGAAGTTATTGATGACTGGTTGTGGAGTTGAAGTCATAAACAGGCAGCAGCTCAATCAGTTGGCTGGTCACGTGGTAGTAGAGTTGAATGTTTGGATAAAACGATATCAGCACAGAAGTGTGAGCGTCTTCCTCTTCTTTCCTTCCTCATTTGCCTTTCAGCGTCGAGGGGAGATATAATTTGCGGTCTTTTGCTCTTCTGTTCGCCTCTGCTACTGTTATGTGTCCTAGTGCTTCTAATATTCCGTCAATCCATCTCTTTCGTGGTCGACCCTTGGGTCTGATATTCTCGCAACGTTTATTAAGGGATTGTTGTGTTTTGTTTTCATCACTCTGCCTTGTCACGTGGCAACACCATTTTATCTGTTGTTTCTTTATATATTCTATAAGAAAAAGTATTTGGTTATGGAAGGCCCCGGTATCACTGCAAACGAATTAAAATTCACAATTGGTCAACCGCCCGTGCCAGTGGAATCATCCGAATCTCATCTCCCAAACAAAGAAAGATAACTGTTGTCCCCATCATAGCAGTCTCAGCACACGCCAAAAGACATAAGGCGAAACCACGTAGAAAGTGAACACAGCCAACTTTTCCCTGTCATACGATATCATCATTCATCGAAAGCAATTGGAATATCGAAACATGATCAAAACAGATGACACACAGCTCACGGTGTGCACAGAGCACTTAACTCAGTAGCTCCTGCAACAAGCCGGACTTGGAATATGAGGAAACTGCAACAAGGAACACTTTTCATGTATAGCCTTCAATTGTTCCTGCCGCCTAGCCACCATATACCGGGAGTTCACGTTCTCTTGAAAATGATGATCGTCATATTTTTAAAAAAATGTATAGCGCTTGAAGATGTTAGGCCATCGTTGTTGACTCCAATTCCGAACATATAAACACACAGTTAGTCGTCAGATTATCCCCGTCGCACATCAAACAACAGACCGTAAGATTAGCGTACGGCCGGTTTAGAGTCTAGGGATATACGATGAACCATTATGATGACGTAGCAGACCAAGAAAAAGTAAAGTACCCCCATCACGCCAAGTGACGTATAGGGAATCTGGTGTTAGTGACCATACATTTTACAGACCTTCAGCACATGATTTGGGGTAATGTGGTCGGTATTACGCCCGTGCCGCTTTACTTTCCCAGAAAAAAATCTGGTACCCATTTAATGCTGGGTGAACCCGGAAGCCGTCAGTTGGGATCGAACCCTACCTCTTGTCCTTTGTAGTCCAGTTGACTAACCACTGAGCTATCGCGGCTCCCCTTATATATTCTATGGTGGGGGCTATTCCTAGCTTTTTCTCAGTTCATCAATTCTGATCGTGTCTCTCAGGCTGTTTCCTGCCATGCGTCTGACACATTTCATCTCTGTAAATGTTATTTTTGTTGTTATTGTTCTTGCATGTAGGGTCCAGGCCTGGCATTGGTAGCACAACGTTGGGATGAAGATTGTATTGTAGGGTCCAGGCCTGGCATTGGTAGCACAACGTTGGGATGAAGATTGTATTGTAGGGTCCAGGCCTGGCATTGGTAGCACACCGTTGGGATGAAGATTGTATTGTAGGGTCCAGGTCTGGCATTGGTATCACAACGTTGGGATGAAGATTGTATTGTAGGGTCCAGGTCTGGCATTGGTATCACAACGTTGGGATGAAGATTGTATTGTAGGGTCCAGGTCTGGCATTGGTAGCACAACGTTGGGATGAAGATTGTATTGTAGGGTTCAGGCCTGGCATTGGTAGCACACCGTTGGGATGAAGATTGTATTGTAGGGTCCAGGCCTGGCATTGGTAGCACAACGTTGGGATGAAGATTGTATTGTAGGGTCCAGGCCTGGCATTGGTAGCACACCGTTGGGATGAAGATTGTATTGTAGGGTCCAGGCCTGGCATTGGTAGCACAACGTTGGGATGAAGATTGTATTGTAGGGTCCAGGCCTGGCATTGGTAGCACACCGTTGGGATGAAGATTGTATTGTAGGGTCCAGGCCTGGCATTGGTAGCACACCGTTGGGATGAAGATTGTATTGTAGGGTCCAGGCCTGGCATTGGTAGCACAACGTTGGGATGAAGATTGTATTGTAGGGTCCAGGCCTGGCATTGGTAGCACACCGTTGGGATGAAGATTGTATTGTAGGGTCCAGGCCTGGCATTGGTAGCACACCGTTGGGATGAAGATTGTATTGTAGGGTACAGGCCTGGCATTGGTAGCACAACGTTGGGATGAAGATTGTATTGTAGGGTCCAGGCTTGGCATTGGTAGCACAACGTTGGGATGAAGATTGTATTGTAGGGTCCAGGTCTGGCATTGGTATCACAACGTTGGGATGAAGATTGTATTGTAGGGTCCAGGCCTGGCATTGGTATCACAACGTTGGGATGAAGATTGTATTGTAATGTGCCCGTTTTGCCTCTAGTTATTTCCTTGTTTGACAATAGTGGTTATAGCTGTCAAATGATTTAACAAAATTTTGCTGCATCTTGAGTCTATCTCTGCTGTTTGTGAATTGTCGTTAGTCACTAGACTTCCTAGGTATTTGAATTCCTCTACTTGTTTTAGTTGCCTGCCTTCTACAGTTATGTTGATGTTCTGTTTCTCTTTTGCGACATTCATAGCCTCTATTTTGTTGATGTTGGTTTTCATGTTGTATTTTGTGCCTGTGCTGTTGAGCCTATTCAAGTGTTCTCGTAGGTCTTCTATTTTTCCATGTAATTGTGTACGTGACCACACCAAATATGGAAAGTCAACCTGATGTGATCTACATCATGTAATAAAGAAAATAATATCACCAGAGAGAGTCTTGGAATATCGTGCGGAGCCAGAGTAAACAAAATAATTACTTATATGGGATGTCTCAAGAATGGTCAATACATTTGTTAAATATTTGAAGACGTTCACAGTTTGTGTTGCTGAAGATATCGATGCCATGACTATTTGTGCTACAAGAAGATTGAGATGACTATTTGTTCTACAAGAGGATTGAGATGACTATTTGTTCTACAAGAAGATTGAGATGACTATTTGTTCTACAAGAAGATTGAGATGACTATTTGTTCTACAAGAAGATTGAGATGACTATTTGTTCTACAAGAAGATTGAGATGATTATTTGTTCTACAAGAGGATTGAGATGACTATTTGTTCTACAAGAATATTGAGATGACTATTTGTTCTACAAGAAGATTGAGATGACTATTTGTTCTACAAGAAGATTGAGATGAAAGTATCGTCGAAGATGATTGAAGTCTCATAGTTTAGTTGGCAAATCAATACCAGGAGAAATGTTGTGTCGGTGGTACACTGTGGGACAGTGCCGTTTAGATATCACGTGGACGAACTGTATAAAGATAGTATGTCTGCTCGTTGACACTGACAGAGATAAAGATTGTATGTCTGTTCGTTGAGAATGATAGAGATAACGATAGTATGTCTGCTCGTTGAGAATGATAGAGATAAAGATTGTATGTCTGCTCGTTGAGAATGATAGAGATAACGATAGTATGTCTGCTCGTTGAGAATGATAGAGATAACGATAGTATGTCTGCTCGTTGAGAATGATAGAGATAACGATTGTATGTCTGCTCGTTGACACTGACAGAGATAAAGATAGTATGTCTGCTCGTTGAGAATGATAGAGATAACGATTGTATGTCTGCTCGTTGACACTGACAGAGATAAAGATAGTATGTCTGCTCGTTGAGAATGATAGAGATAACGATAGTATGTCTGCTCGTTGACACTGACAGAGATAAAGATTGTATATCTGCTCGTTGACACTGACAGAGATAAAGATTGTATATCTGCTCGTTGACACTGACAGGGATAAAGATAGTATATCTGCTCGTTGACACTGACATAGATATAGATTGTATATCTGCTCGTTGACACTGACAGAGATAAAGATTGTATATCTGCTCGTTGACACTGACAGAGATAAAGATTGTATATCTGCTAGTTGACACTGATAGAGATAGAGATTGTATGTTTGCTAGTTGACACTGACAGGGATAAAGATTGTATATCTGCTAGTTGACACTGACAGGGATAAAGATTGTATATCTGCTAGTTGACACTGACATGGATAAAGATTGTATATCTGCTAGTTGACACTGACAGGGATAAAGATAGTATGTCTGCTCGTTGACACTAACAGAGATAAAGATTGTATATCTGCTAGTTGACACTGACAGGGATAAAGATTGTATATCTGCTCGTTGACACTGACAGAGATTAAGATTGAATGTCTGCTCGTTGAGACTGACATAGATAAAGATTGTATGTCTGCTCGTTGAGACTGACAGAGATAAAAATTGTATGTCTGCTCGTTGACACTGACAGAGATAAAGATTGTATATCTGCTCGTTGACACTGACAGAGATAAAGATTGTATATCTGCTCGTTGACACTGACAGAGATAAAGATTGTATGTCTTCTTGTTGACACTGACAGAGATAAAGATTGTATGTCTTCTCGTTGACACTGACAGGGTTTGATTCAGTCGATCTGTGTCCGTGTGCATTGTTGATTGGCTAATGCTGAAGCATCTTCGTGACGTCAGGTCTCGTGTTGTTCTAGACCAGCGGTTCATGTATACAATTGATTGATTGATTGCCACGAGTTGACACCAGCTTGCTGCTCTTTGACTCATTAGATGTAGCGGGTTGTAATGGCTTTCTTGACATTCCCGGCTCTTACTGGAGAGGTTGGAGTTCGTCTGTCCCAGGCTATGCTGGGAAACTACTAGTCGTGCTCTGAGGTACTGCAATACTGGGTCCTCTATATCAGTAACAGCCACCACTACAGGGAACACGGCGATCCTAGCTTCTGTTAGCCAGTCTGTTTTGACGCAGACTGTTACCAGGGGAGACCACGAGGAGGTAGATCTGCTAGGTCTTGGCCAGCTGATGGTGTGCCGGCCCTGCTATTGTGACCGCAGGTCCCAGGCGCTTGTGCTCATCCAAATGTATACAATAAAACTTAATGAAACATCAAACCACGATCAGAGAGTACTGCAAGAGTCTATCCGCCACTGGCTCAGTCAATCCCAGCTTGGAATATGTTCAGCTGTGTCGACATACGTCACGCTGGGAACTCAATAACTGTTTATTTTTGCGTGTTGACGTAGAGAGTAGCCGACCACGAATTTGAATACCAGGGAGCTGACTAATAGAACCACCAAGAACCGGACTAATAGAGCACCAAGAACCGGACTAATAGAGCACCAAGAATCGTATGATTGAACTCAACGGGGAGAGGTCTGATTCATGGGAAACCAGGGGAGAGAAGATAGCAGACACATGTTCTCAGGAGGAGAATGTGATATTTGGTTTGATGAATCTGGGAGAAGTGAAATGAGTCTTTTCAATGATAAGGTGTGTTCACTGGTCATTGTGATCAATACAGCCACACACGTTAGTTCATTGTGATCAATACAACTACACACGTTAGTTCATTGTGATCAATATAACCACACACGTTAGTTTATTGTGATCAATATAACCATACACGTTAGTTCATTGTGATAAATATAACCATACACGTTAGTTCATTGTGATAAATATAACCATACACGTTAGTTCATTGTGATCAATACAGCCATACACGTGTGTTCATTGTGATCAATACAGCCATACACGTGTGTTCATTGTGATCAATACAGCCATACACGTTAGTTCATTGTGATTAATACAGCCATACACGTGTCTTCATTGTGATCAATATAACCACATATGTTAGTTCATTGTGATTAATACAGCCACATACGTTAGTTCATTGTGATCAATACAGACATACACGTTAGTTCATTGTGATCAATACAGCCATACACGTTAGTTCATTGTGATCAATACAGCCATACACGTTAGTTCATTGTGATCAATACAACCACATACGTTAGTTCATTGTGATCAATACAGCCACACACGTTAGTTCATTGTGATCAATACAGCCACACACGTTAGTTCATTGTGATCAATACAGCCGCACACGTTAGTTCATTGTGATCAATACAGCCACACACGTTAGTTCATTGTGATCAATACAGCCACACACGTTAGTTCATTGTGATCAATACAGCCACACACGTTAGTTCATTGTGATCAATATAACCATATAAGTTAGTTCATTGTGATCAATACAGCCACACACGTTAGTTCATTGTGATCAATACAGCCACACACGTTAGTTCATTGTGATCAATACAGCCACACACGTTAGTTCATTGTGATCAATACAGCCACACACGTTAGTTCATTGTGATCAATATAACCATATACGTTAGTTCATTGTGATCAATACAGCCATACACGTGTGTTCATTGTGATCAATATAACCATATACGTTAGTTCATTGTGATCAATACAGCCACACACGTTAGTTCATTGTGATCAATATAAACATATACGTTAGTTCATTGTGATCAATACAGCCATACACGTTAGTTCATTGTGATCAATATAACCATATACGTGTGTTCAATTTGATCAATACAGCCACACACGTTAGTTCATTGTGATCAATACAACCATACACGTGTGTTCAATTTGATCAATACAGCCTCACACGTTAGTTCATTGTGATCAATACAACCATATACGTTAGTTCATTGTGATCAATACAGCCACACACGTTAGTTCATTGTGATCAATACAGCCACACACGTTAGTTCATTGTGATCAATACAACCATACACGTGTGTTCATTGTGATCAATACAGACATACACGTGTGTTCATTGTGATCAATACAGCCACACACGTTAGTTCATTGTGATCAATACAGCCACACACGTTAGTTCATTGTGATCAATACATCCACACACGTTAGTTCTTTATGATCAATACAGCCATACACGTGTGTTCATTGTGATCAATACAGACATACACGTGTGTTCATTGTGATCAATACAGCTACACATGTAATGACAGATAATGAGCCTATGGTAATTTTTGAAAATGACAATTTGTAGGCAATTTGACAGCTTTATTCTGATCACATGACCGCTTTATTCTGATCACATGACCGCTTTGTCCATTCTCATCACATGACCGCTTTGTCCATTCTCATCACATGAACGCTTTGTCCATTCTTATCACATGACCACTTTCGACCATTCTTATCACATGACCGCTTTGTCCATTCTCATCACATGAACGCTTTGTCCATTCTTATCACATGACCGCTTTGTCCATTCTCATCACATGAACGCTTTGTCCATTCTTATCACATGACCGCTTTGTCCATTCTTATCACATGACCACTTTCGACCATTCTTATCACATGACCGCTTTCGACCATTCTGATCATATAACCACTTTCGACCATTCTGATCACATAACCACTTTCGACGATTCTGATCACATGACCACTTTCGACCATTCTGATCACATAACCACTTTCGACCATTCTGATCACATAACCACTTTCGACCATTCTGATCACATAACCACTTTCGACCATTCTGATCACATAACCACTTTCGACCATTCTGATCACATGACCGAAGTATTTCCAGCGTCCTCACCGAATACAGCTGTAAAGGTGTCCTTGTTTGTTCTCTCACAGCGTATTTAGTTAAGGTCTCCCCAGTTTGTGTAGAACAGTCGTGGGAGACATTATTTGTCTAAATCAACTAATCTCTACTCTAGACCTTGAGTACATTCCTCTCGTCAGCAAGTCAGCATGGGAATTCGACTAGAGTTGAACATCTATATTGCTGTTTTTGTGAACAGTAGTTTAAATCAGCAACTACATGTCAGTTTGTTCAAGACACTTGATGCCAATACTGGACATGATGTTCAGCTGTGTCTCCATGACATTCTGCTCCCCAGATGAAGTGAATTACTTCTTGTAGCAGTTTGTTATGTCATGCTTGTGTTGTAACATTCATGAGTTGTTTCCCTGTGTTGATCTGGGAACCTACTAGCCTTGCAACTTCCGGTCAATATGGCGGATAGGCGACTGGAACCGTTGAGGCTCTGTCTGAAAAGTGTTCCTTGTTGCAGTTTGCTCATATTCCAAGTCCGGCTTGTTTCCGGAACTACTAGAGGCGGACTATGTACTCAGGCAGTGGGTAGAGTCCTTGCAGAAATAAAAAAATACGAAATGTCACCTTTGTCTACATTCCAAAAAAAAAAAAAAAAAAAAAAAATTTTTCGAATTCGCGATTTTTCGAACTTCATTATTTTTTTGGGGGAAATTTTTTTTGGGGGTTCGTCAGTTTGTCGAAACGGTCCACTGCGTCTGAGAGATTAACTCGGGTAAATTCAAAAGAGACTCGGTGGTAATCGGCTTATCTCGGTGGTCGTGATATGCTCTCGCGGCGTGTTGGATGAAAATATTTGTGAAAGAGTATTTTAAAAGAGTATATTTGTGAAAGTAAAAATTCAGAATTATTTAAAAAAAATATGTATTTGTGAAAGTAAAAAAAAAAACTCAGAATTATTAAAAATAAAAAATAAAAAAAATAAATAAAAACAATAAAAAGTCTCGCATCAGGATTCGAACACGGGTCTACTACGTGACAGGCCAGGCGACATGTAAAAAAAAATGCTGACAAGCAATGACTTTGAAGGTTAGTTTGTCGAACGGTGTACTGTGTCTGAGAGATTAACTCAGGTAAATTCAAAAGATCGCGGCGTCAAACAGTCCGGCTCAGGATATTTCAGTTAACCAACTCAGGTAAAACCCCGATTGAAAAGAAAACGGACTTATGTTAAAAATATAATGATGAAAAATCAATATTTTTAAAATCTTAAAATGAAGGGAAATTTAAAATATAGGCGATCGCGTAAATGATTGGGTCGCGGATCTCGCACTACATTTTTTTTTAGTGCCACCCTCAACACCAGCATCAACCCTTCATGTCCTATCATCATCATACCACACAAAGTTTCAAACCGATTATTATTCGACAGCGGTCGGCATGTGAGAAGGGCGGATATTAGGCGACAGGAGGCGACATGTAAAAAAAATGCTGACAAGCAATGACGTTAAAGGGGTATTGTTACGAAAAGAAAAATACGACTAGCTCGCGGGCGGGAACAGGTTGGTTGACACAGGTGTGTTATTTTAGTATCTTTTAGATGAATGTGGGAGTAGATTTTTATGGTTTTGAGGTCGACTTTTTGAGTATGTGCCTAAATTTGTGTGATCTCAGAGATGAAATGTGTTAGACGAATGACAGGAAACAGTATGAGAGATAAGCTCAGAAATGAAGAACTGAGAAGAAAGCTAGAAATAGCCCCCATCATAGAATATATAAGGAAACAACAGATAAAATAGTTTGGCTAGGTGACAGGGCAGACAGATCAAAAACACAACGAGCCTTCAGCAAAATGTTGTGAGAACACCAGACCCAACTGTCGACCACGAAAAAGGATGGGTCGATGTACAATTAGAAACGCTAGGAAACATACCAGCAGCAGAGGCGAACAGAAGAGCAAGAGACCCCAAATTATATCTCTCCTCGACGCTGTCTTTGTTAAGTCCATGGTTCGTTAGTTGATGGTTCGTTAAGTCCAGGGTTCGTGGGGTTGTGGTTCGTGGTTCGTGGTTCGTTGTGATTTGGTCTAACATTTTGGACCTAGAATATAACTTCCTATTCGTTGTGTCTAACTATTACGACTATGTGAGTAGCTTTTTGGGATTTTTAGGTCGACTTTTTGAGTATGACCCTAAATTTTTGTGTTCTGGGGGTAAAATGTTTGCGATTTGGCGGGACTTTGGATGTAACTATCTGATCGATGTGTCTAACTAGTATCAGTATGGAAGTAGATTTTTAGGAATACAACTAGACTGACAATTGAGCCTGAAGAAACACGTAGAGAATCTCACAAAGAAGGCAACACAAAGACTCCAACTAATGAAAATGTTAGAGAACGAGCAAGGGAATGTTAGAGAACGTTGGAGGCAATGTTAAAGAACGATCGTGGCAATGTTAGAGAACGCTCGAGGCAATGTTAGAGAACGATCGAGGCAATGTTAGAGAACGCTCGAGGTAATGTTAGAGAACGCTGGAGGCAATGTTAAAGAACGATCGTGGCAATGTTACAGAACGCTCGAGGTAATTTTAGAGAACGATCGAGGCAATGTTAGAGAACGCTCGAGGTAATGTTAGAGAACGCTGGAGGCAATGTTAAAGAACGATCGAGGCGTGATTTGGTCTAACTTTTTGGAGTTTGGAAGTAATTATCTGTTTGATGTGTCTAACTTTTATGAGTATGGGAGTAGATTTGTATGGTTTTAAGGTCGACTTTTTTAAATATGACTCTAAATTTGTGTGTTATGGTGGTAAAATCTTAGTGATTTGGTCCAATATTTTGGACCTTGAATATAACTTCCTGCTCGTTGTGTCTAACTAGTATGACTATGTGAGTAGCTTTTGGGATTTTTAGGTCGACTTTTTGAGTATGAGCCTATTTTGTTTTGGTTTACCATGAATGTGAGAGAGACAGAGAGAGAGAGAATATCGCTGGTTGATACTTTGTGTGGCTTGATGATATGACCTGAAGGGCTGATGATGGTGTTGAGGGTGGCACATGATGATGATAGGCCATGAAGGGGTGATGGTGTTGAGGGTGGCACATGATGATGATAGGACATGAAGGGTTGATGATGGTGTTGAGGGTGGCACATGATGATGTGTCACTAATAATCGGTTTGATACTTTGTGTGGCTTGATGATGATAGGACATGAAGGGATGATGGTGTTGAGGGTGGCACATGATGATGATAGGCCATGAAGGGGTGATGGTGTTGAGGGTGGCACATGATGATAGGACATGAAGGGGTTGATACTTTGTGTGGCTTGATGATGATAGGACATGAAGGGATGATGGTGTTGAGGGTGGCACATGATAATGATAGGCCATGAAGGGGTTGATACTTTGTGTGGCACATGATGATAGGCCATGAAGGGGTTGATACTTTGTGTGGCTTGATGATGATAGGACATGAAGGGGTTGATACTGTTGTTGAGGGTGGCACATGATGATGATAGGACATGAAGGCAGAGGGGGTAGTTCCATTGTCTAAAGATGGCGTTAAGGCAGTCTCGAAAACGCTTATGCTAACCTCAACTACACGCCGCCTGTTGTTAACCAGATCAACTACACGCCCTTTTTTGTTAACCAAGGGGACCTCACTCTTGTTAATCAGACGACAGCTCCGGCAGCCAGTATGGATGCCCAGGATGTTTCAGCAAAGTCACCGATTACCTATTCCAGCTTTGATCAAGGTTTTGTCAAAATGGAGGGCGGTTGTGTAGGAAACCCAGGCGGTTAAAATTATCAGCAACCGGACAGTAATATATATATATGATGTATTAATAAAGTTGTGAAATATTGCATTTTGTTTTGCTTTACCATGAATGAGAGAGAGCGAGCGTCACTATTTAATATTAGCACACCTTACTACACGACACATGATGATGTTGGTAGCGATAACACACACGACCAATAATCTTTCCCCAAGAACCGCTATCCTGGCACATGATGTTAGCGATACTACAATAACACACCTGTGTCAACCAACCTGTTCCCGCCCGCGAGCTAGTCGTATTTTCCTTTTCGTAACAATACCCCTTCAACGTCATTGCTTGTCAGCATTTTTTTTACATGTCGCCTCCTGTCGCCTAATATCCGCCCTTCTCACATGCCGACCGCTGTCGAATAATAATCGGTTTGAAACTTTGTGTGGTATGATGATGATAGGACATGAAGGGTTGATGCTGGTGTTGAGGGTGGCACTAAAAAAAAATGTAGTGCGAGATCCGCGACCCAATCATTTACGCGATCGCCTATATTTTAAATTTCCCTTCATTTTAAGATTTTAAAAATATTGATTTTTCATCATTATATTTTTAACATAAGTCCGTTTTCTTTTCAATCGGGGTTTTACCTGATTTGGTTAACGGAAATATCCTGAGCCGGACTGTTTGACGCCGCGATCTTTTGAATTTACCTGAGTTAATCTCTCAGACACAGTACACCGTTCGACAAACTAACCTTCAACGTCATTGCTTGTCAGCATTTTTTTTACATGTCGCCTGGCCTGTCACGTAGTAGACCCGTGTTCGAATCCTGATGCGAGACTTTTTATTGTTTTTATTTATTTTTTTTATTTTTTATTTTTAATAATTCTGAGTTTTTTTTTTACTTTCACAAATAAATATTTTTTAAATAATTCTGAATTTTTACTTTCACAAATATACTCTTTTAAAATACTCTTTCACAAATATTTTCATCCAACACACCGCGAGAGCATATCACGACCACCGAGATAAGCCGATTACCACCGAGTCTCTTTTGAATTTACCTGAGTTAATCTCTCAGATACAGTACACCGTTCGACAAACTAACCTTCAACGTCATTGCTTGTCAGCATTTTTTTTACATGTCGCCTGGCCTGTCACGTAGTAGACCCGTGTTCGAATCCTGATGGGAGACTTTTTTTTTATTTTTTTTTATTTTTAATAATTCTGAGTTTTTTTTTACTTTCACAAATACATATTTTTAAAAAATAATTCTGAATTTTTACTTTCACAAATATACTCTTTTAAAATACTCTTTCACAAATATTTTCATCTAACACACCGCGAGAGCATATCACGACCACCGAGATAAGCCGATTACCACCGAGTCTCTTTTGAATTTACCTGAGTTAATCTCTCAGACACAGTACACCGTCGACAAAGTGACGAAGTGGACCGTGTGGTAAGTGCCTGGCCTGTCACGCAGTCCCGTGTTCGAATCCTGATGCGAGACTTTTTATTGTTTTTATTTATTTTTTTTATTTTTAATTTTTAATAATTCTGAGTTTTTTACTTTCACAAATACATATTTTTTAAATAATTCTGAATTTTTACTTTCACAAATATACTCTTTTAAAATACTCTTTCACAAAAACTTTCATCTAACACACCGCGAGAGCATATCACGACCACCGAGATAAGCCGATTACCAACGAGTCTCTTTTGAATTTACCTGAGTTAATCTCTCAGACGCAGTGGACCGTTTCGACAAATTGACGAACCCAAAAAAAAAAATTTCCCCCAAAAAAATAATGAAGTTCGAAAAAATCGCGAATTCGAAAAAAATTTTTTTTTTTTTTTGGTGCATGTTTCGTGCAGTATCGGTGCCAAATCTATTGTCTGTCGGTGCGTGTAAGTGCACTTTTAGAGTGGGTAAACAGCCACACCTACTACTGACGTCATCAATGCCCTCTGAGATGTACGAAGCGCACAAGACTTCGACAACCATGAGTCCATGTCACTCCTTCGAATGAAAGAGATGGGCACAGCCCGAAACAAGAAACTTAGTGGGTGTATAAGAAGACTTATCATCCAACACAGACCTGGAGTCGTCAGTCGCTGGACACTGCGGGAATTGCTGAGGAGGGGATCTGAGCACCTATGGACATGTTCGGAGTGCAATGAAGATGACCCGCAATTAACTCAATAACTCAATAACTCAATAACTCAATAACTCAATAATTCAATAACATAATAACTCAATAACTCAATAACTCAATAACTCAATAACTCAATAACTCAATAACTCAATATCTCAATAACTCAATAACTCAATAACTCAATAACTCAATAACTCAATAACTCAATAATTCAATAACTCAATAACTCAATAACTCAATAACAACTCAATAACTCAATAACTCAATAACAACTCAATAACTCAATAACTCAATAACTCAATAACTCAATAACTCAATAACTCAATAACTCAATATCAAGACTGGCGTATCAAAGCATCGGTAGAAGAGAAGAACTAGACAAATTGTTGTTGGTGGACATTAAAGATAGACCCACCGTGATAATGAGTGACGTAATCGAAGAGTATATGACCTTTAGCGTCTTGACACTTGGTTGGTAGCAAGTAACCATGTTTAGTCAGTAGTTTGCTAATATCTCTAATGTCTTCTGCTGGACGCCGTTTTGCCGAACAGCTTCTCTCGTGTCTGAATATGTCAATATTGGATGACGTAATTAGTAAATAAAAAAAGTAAAGTACCCCCGTCATGCCAAGTGGTGTATAGGGAATATGGTGTTAGTGACCATAAATTTTACGGACCTTCAGCACATGATTTTTGGGGTAATGTGGTCGGTATTACGCCCGTGCCGCTTTACTTTCCCAGAATAAAATCCGGTACCCATTAAAGGCTGGGTGAACCGGAGCCGTCGGTTGGGATCGAACCCTACCCCTTGTCCTTTGTAGTCCAGTTCACTAACCACTGAGCTATCGAGGCTCCCAGGCGTAATTAGAGTTCTGGTTAATTTTATGCTAGAAAAAAGTCCTACATAGTTTTCTGTGTGTGTATGTGCGCGTACGTGTCTGTGTGTGTGTTCGACTGTTTGCTCTTTTCCTCCCCAAACTCATAAGTATATTGATAATATTATTCATGTCTGTAATAAACATTTGTTTGTGAGCATCATGAAATCAATGATGTGAATGAATCCATCTTTACGATGATACATTTCTATCAAGAAATCGTGTTGACAATATTTGTTGTTCCAATGTTTTGTTTCGCTGAGTTGACTCCGCTGTTTGCATTCCAGTGATCATCAGACCTTCCTTAGCGAGGCTATACAACAATCAAGAATGTTGAGTGACTTGCGTTCTCGCTTCATCTATTTCCTGTTTCCTGGAATCTTCCATAGAGCGGCCATTCACTTCTCAGAAGTGCTCAGCGTAGCTGTTCCTGTAGCTCCACCATTTTTGCTGGCCCTAGGGCTGTATTTTGCTTATTTCCGCTCACTGACTCCAGCGATTATATGCTTCAGATAGCTCCACATTTGAAACTCCTTTTATTTCACCAGTTGGGTCTGAGCTGAACATGCAAGCATATGTGAGACTGCATGAGAGCTCTGGGACTTTGTATTATGTTTATGTCATCAGGCATATATTAATGACGTCAAATAGTTGTGACGTGGCACGCTGTGTGAAACAAACTGAAGAAATTGGATGTGTTTGAAGCGGAACTCAGTTGTCAATTGTTGCTCCATGTTCCTGTTAAATGTTGCTCCATGTTCCTGTCAAATGTTGCTCCATGTTCCTGTCAAATGTTGCTCCATGTTCCTGTTAATTGTTGCTCCGTGTTCCTGTCAAATGTTGCTCGATGTTCCTGTCAAATGTTGCTCCATGTTCCTGTCAAATGTTGCTCCATGTTCCTGTCAAATGTTGCTCCATGTTCCTGTTAATTGTTGCTCCATGTTCCTGTCAAATGTTGCTCGATGTTCCTGTCAAATGTTGCTCCATGTTCCTGACAAATGTTGCTCCATGTTCCTGTCAAATGTTGCTCCATGTTCCTGTCAAATGTTGTTCCATGTTCCTGTCAAATGTTTCTCCATGTTCCTGTCAAATGTTACTCGATGTTCCTGTCAAATGTTGCTCCATGTTCCTGGCAAATGTTGCTCCATGTTCCTGTCAAATGTTGCTCCATGTTCCTGTCAAATGTTGCTCCATGTTCCTGTAAAATGTTGCTCGATGTTCCTGTCAAATGTTGCTCTATGTTCCTGTCAAATGTTGCTCGATGTTCCTGTCAAATGTTGCTCGATGTTCCTGTCAAATGTTGCTCCATGTTCCTGTCAAATGTTGCTCCATGTGGTCTAGGCTATCTAGTACCGGATATTGTAAAATCTTCGGTACCTACTTTAAATCAACTCCTACCAACTGATGTCTTCGGTACCTACTTTAAATCAACTCCTACCAACTGATGTCTTCGGTACCTACTTTAAATCAACTCCTACCAACTGATGTCTACAACTTGCGCACTGAACAATCTCTCGCAACAAAAAACATTATCAATCTGCACTGTTAAATAAGGCTATGACGTCAGCTTTCATTTAATGACCTGTAGAAGCCTGTGACGCGCGTCTTCACTTAGGTCAACACTTGAAGCTCAATATCTTTTATTTCCTCACTTCAGCATGTTGTCTTCTCTGGCAATGCTCTATGTAGAGGCAATATATAAAGATATTTTCGCTTTTTTATTTACATTTTTTAATGTGAAATCTATCATCCCAGCCCATAAAAAAGATGATTGTGATCAATCAGCCCTCCGAGGCTCTGTTGTAACAACATTTGTCGATGGATGTTGTATTTGTTAAATTAAAAGTAAACAACTTTAGTAAAGATTGAGTGATTGCTTTGAAATTGTAACAGAAGTAAAGCAGGGATATAATATATACTATCAGCTTTGCTATTTTGTGTTACCACTGATTACACAAATTAATACATTTTGCACATGTTATATGTGTGCTATGTATTTTATACATAAAAAATATCTTATGCAACAAATCTATGTCAATAGAAATGAGAAAGAGAGTTCATCGGTGCTATATAGAACCAATTTTGACCTATGGAAGCGAATCATGGAAGTGGACAAACGAATGAAAAGACGATTGGAGGCTACAGAGATGGGATTTTTCATAAGAATGTTGAGAGTTCCCTGGACAGCTAAAAAGACAAATGAGGAATTTCTCATAGAGGCCAACACAAAAAGGGAGCTCTTAAAAAAACATCAGAAAGAAACTATCAACATTTTTTGGACACATCATGAGAAGAGGAAAGTTGGAATACTTGGTTACAACTGGCAAAATAAAATGAAAGAGAAAATGCGGACGACAAAGAGAGAAAATACTGGATAGCTTGGTGTCATAGCATGGAAAACAGTCAACAGCAGAACTAATACGATGCACTGTGGATAGAAGATTGTGGAAGGACATGATCGCCTACGCCAGCCGGTTTGGCACATGATGATGACACACGCTATAATGGCACTAATGGTACGACAAGAATTACCTAAAAGATCTTGATTTTACAGATGATAGACATAGTCCTTCTAAGTGGGACAAGTAGAGCGACTCACTTTTAGATCGAAGTTTCCCTACATAATAATATTCATTTATTATTATTTGTCTACTGGATGAAGTAATCCAACTTGAATATCTTGGTAGTAATATAGATCCAGAAGGTGTGTGTGAGAGAGAGAGAGTGGTCAGAAACATCATAGTAAAGGCAGCAGGAAAATGTAGAATCCTGGACAAATTATGGTAATCAAAAATACTAAGCAAGAAAACAAACCTTAGAATATTCAATTCAAAAGTGGTGTAACCACTGACCTACCCATGTGAAAGCTGGAAAACAAACAAAAGAGATTGAGAGAAAACTAAACACTTCTGAATACAAATGCCGAAGAAGAAAACATTGTGTAAAATTGAATGAATTCAAGACTAATATTGAAATAAGAGAAATATAAGTAATATTTAAATGAGTTTGGCTAATCATTGAATCATTTTGTGACGAAGGCCATGACGTCAGCATCAGAGACGAATTGTTGTCTCTGTAGAGATTTGTTAAAGGGTCCGAACAAATGAAAGTCACGGACTCTTCAGGCTGGGTGTTGCAGAACTTCAGGCTGGGTGTTGCAGAACTTCAGGCTGGGTGTTGCAGAACTTCAGGCTGGATGTTGCAGAACTTCAGGCTGGGTGTTGCAGAACTTCAGGCTGGGTGTTGCAGAACTTCAGGCTGGGTGTTGCAGAACTTCAGGCTGGGTGTTGCAGAACTTCAGGCTGGATGTTGCAGAACTTCAGGCTGGGTGTTGCAGAACTTCAGGCTGGATGTTGCAGAACTTCAGGCTGGATGTTGCAGAACTTCAGGCTGGATGTTGCAGAACTTTAGGCTGGGTGTTGCAGAACTTCAGGTTGGGTGTTGCAGAACTTCAGGCTGGGTGTTGCAGAACTTCAGGCTGGGTGTTGCAGAACTTCAGGCTGGATGTTGCAGATCTTCTAACCGTTTCCTTTCTAACACTTCCTGCACAATGTTCGCGACATGTGGACAAGGATTGTTGTCCAACAGAATAACAACTCGCGAAAAGCATGCCGGGTCTCTTATTCTCGATGACTGTATGCAGGTTGTCTGGTGTGTCTTGATGACTGTATGCAGGTTGTCTGGTGTGTCTTGATGACTGTATGCAGGTTGTCTGGTGTGTCTTGATGACTGTATGCAGGTTGTCTGGTAGACCTTTTTACCTCATGGCATTAGTCGACTGGTCGGCATTCTTCGGCTTTTAGGAACTAAATCAACGCTCAGGGATCAACCCTGAACGCATCCCGCATCACACCGGCCATTTTTCCAACGATCTGCAGCAAAACCAATGGACACTGTGCCAAGAATGTAACCACAGCCACAAACTGCACATTAGTGTATGCTTATTACATCAGATGTGACATCATCATGCCTTCTTGTATACCTACTTCTTGCAGCTCGGGCAGGTTTCATTTGAACACGCCTTGTAGAACCAATTTGAATCCGATTATAGTTTAATTTTTGAGAGAAAAAAAACTTTCTAAATGAGTGATTACGTCATTGACACGCACACTAGAATAAGTACATGTTTCTATGTCCAACCATATGATCTGGACGTTAACCAATGTTATCAACGTACGGTACAAATTTTCATCTCCTTAAAATTCGAACCTCGATAAAAACTCTTTCTTATTTATTGGTGCATCAGTCAGAGAGCACAGTCTCTGCATCTCATGGTTCTATGTTAACCGGGTTGCTCTACGGATTGAATTCATCATCATCATCATCGAGTGCCATCGCCGCAACGAAGGTTGGCTACCATGGAGCGTCATTCTGCTCTGTCTCTTGCTTTGATGGTGCATGTTGTCATAGGCTGCATTTGTCGATCTTTTGATGTTACTCGTCCATGTTAGTCTTGGTCTACCTCTGCCTCTTTTACCTTGTATTTTCCCCTCCAGGATTACTTTTAGTAGGCTGTTGTGTCTTTTAACATGGCCCAAAAATCTCATTTGTCTTGTTCTAATTGTGTTTAGTAGTTCTCTTTTCATTTTTAGTTGTTTTAAGACTTCATCGTTTGTTTTCTTTTCTTTCCGTCCAATTGGTTGGATTGAAGTAAGTATGGGAATATGAAAGTGTGACAGTCGGTTGTATTGATACAGGTTAATGAATGTAGCTATTGGTATAATGTAAGGTTAATGAATGTAACTATTGGTATAATGTAAGGTTAATGAATGTAACTATTGGTATAATGTAAGGTTAATGAATGTAACCATTGGTATAATGTAAGGTTAATGAATGTAGCTATTGGTATAATGTAAGGTTAATGAATGTAACTATTGGTATAATGTAAGGTTAATGAATGTAACTTTCCAAGATAATCTCGCTGTGTGATTGCAAACAAAAAACAATTATATTAATTGTGAGGTGTCATCAATTACAGAAAGTTTCATCAGATTGCCATATATTTCTAAAACTTCAACCATTCGTTTGTTGAGTTTTGAAATTATTATTTTGTGTAAAAGAAAATATCCAGTTGCTATTAATATTGTGTGGCTTCAGTACCGGCTTACTGTCCTGTACTGGCTTACTGTCCTGTACTGGCTTACTGTCCTGTACTGGCTTACTGTCCTGTACTGACTCACTGTTCTGTACTGACTTACTGTCCTGTACTGACTTACTGTCCTGTACTGACTCACTGTTCTGTACTGACTTACTGTCCTGTACTGACTTACTGTCCTGTACTGGCTTACTGTCCTGTACTGACTTACTGTCCTGTACTGACTTACTGTTCTGTACTGACTTACTGTCCTGTACTGACTTACTGTCCTGTACTGGCTTACTGTCCTGTACTGGCTCACTGTTCTGTACTGACTTACTGTCCTGTACTGACTTACTGTCCTGTACTGACTTACTGTCCTGTACTGGCTTACTGTCCTGTACTGACTCACTGTCCTGTACTGACTTACTGTCCTGTACTGACTTACTGTTCTGTACTGACTTACTGTCCTGTACTGACTTACTGTCCTGTACTGACTCACTGTCCTGTACTGACTTACTGTCCTGTACTGACTTACTGTCCTGTACTGACTTACTTCCTGTACTGACTTACTGTCCTGTACTGGCTTACTGTCCTGTACTGACTCACTGTTCTGTACTGACTTACTGTCCTGTACTGACTTACTGTCCTGTACTGACTCACTGTCCTGTACTGACTTACTGCTCTGTACTGACTTACTGTCATGTACTGTCTAAATGTCGTGTACTATATTACTGTCCTGTACTGACTTAATGTTCTGTACTGAATTAATGTCGTGTACTATATTACTGTCCTGTACTGACTCACTGTTCTGTACTGACTTACTGTCATGTACTGTCTAAATGTCGTGTACTATATTACTGTCCTGTACTGACTTAATGTTCTGTACTGAATTAATGTCGTGTACTATATTACTGTCCTGTACTGACTTAATGTTATGTACTGACTTAATGTTCTGTACTGACTTAATGTCGTGTACTATATTACTATCCTGTACTGACTTAATGTTTTGTACTGACTTACTGTCGTGTACTATATTACTGTCATGTACTGACTTAATGTCGTGTACTATATTACTGCCATGTACTGACTTAATGTCGTGTACTATATTACTGTCATGTACTGACTTAATGTCGTGTACTATATTACTGTCCTGTACTGACTTAATGTTCTGTACTGATTTAATGTCGTGTACTATAATAATGTCCTGTACTGACTTAATGTTGTGTACTATATTACTGTCCTGTACTGACTTAATGTTCTGTACTGACTTAATGTCGTGTACTATATTACTGTCCTGTACTGACTTAATGTTCTGTACTGACTTAATGTTCTGTACTGACTTAATGTCGTGTACTATATTACTGTCCTGTACTGACTTAATGTCGTGTACTATATTACTGTCCTGTACTGACTCAATGTCGTGTACTATATTACTGTCCTGTACTGACTTAATGTTCTATACTGACTTAATGTCGTGTACTATATTACTGTCCTGTACTGACTTAGTGTCGTGTACTATATTCCCGTCCTGTACTGACTTAATGTCGTGTAATATATTACTGTCCCGTACTGACTTAATGTCGTGTAATATATTACTGTCCTGTACTGACTTAATGTCGTATAATATATTACTGTCCTGTACTGACTTAATGTTCTGTACTGACTTAATGTCGTGTAATATATTACTGTCCTGTACTGACTTAATGTCGTATAATATATTACTGTCCTGTACTGACTTAATGTTCTGTACTGACTTAATGTCGTGTACTATATTACTGTCCTGTACAGACTTAATGTCGTGTACTATATTACTGTCCTGTACTGAATTACTGTCCTGTACTGACTTAATGTCGTGTACTATATTACTGTCCTGTACAGACTTAATGTCGTGTACTATATTACTGTCCTGTACTGACGTAATGTCCTGTACTGACTTAATGTCGTGTACTGACTTACTGTAATGCACTGACTTTTTGTCTTGCACTGACTTACTGTCCTGACTTAATGTCCAGTACTGACTTACTGTCCTGTACTGACTTACTGTTCTGTACTGACTTACTGTCCTGTACTGACTTACTGTCCTGCACTGACTTACTGTCCTGTACTGACTCACTGTCCTGTACTGACTTACTATACTGTACTGACTTACTGTCCTGTACTGACTTACTGTCCTGTACTGACTTACTATACTGTACTGACTTACTGTCCTGTACTGACTTACTGCCTTGCACTGACTTACTGTCCTGTACTGACTTACTGTTCTGTACTGACTTACTATACTGTACTGACTTACTGTTCTGTACTGACTTACTGCCTTGCACTGACTTACTGTCCTGTACTGACTTACTGTCCTGTACTGACTTACTGTTCTGTACTGACTTACTGTTCTGTACTGACTTACTATACTGTACTGACTTACTGTTCTGTACTGACTTAATGTTGTGTACTATATTACAGTTCGGTACTGACTTACTGTTCTGTACTGACTTACTGTTCTGTACTGACTTACTGTCCTGTACTGACTTACTGTCCTGTACTGACTTACTGTCCTGTACTGACTTACTGTTCTGTACTGACTTACTGTTCTGTACTGACTTACTGTCCTGTACTGACTTACTGTTCTGTACTGACTTACTGTTCTGTACTGACTTACTATACTGTACTGACTTACTGTCCTGTACTGACTTACTGTTCTGTACTGACTTACTGTTCTGTACTGACTTACTATACTGTACTGACTTACTGTCCTGTACTGACTTACTGTTCTGTACTGACTTACTGTTCTGTACTGACTTACTATACTGTACTGACTTACTGTCCTGTACTGACTTACTGTCCTGTACTGACTTACTGTCCTGTACTGACTTACTGTTCTGTACTGACTTAATGTCCTGCACTGACTTACTGTCCTGTACTGACTTACTGTCCTGTACTGACTTACTGTCCTGTACTGACTTACTGTTCTGTACTGACTCACTGTCCTGCACTGACTTACTGTCCTGCACTGACTCACTGTGCTTCACTGACTTACTGTCCTGCACTGACTCACTGTGCTTCACTGACTTACTGTCCTGTACTGACTCACTGTGCTTCACTGACTTACTGTCCTGCACTGACTCACTGTGC
The DNA here is from genome assembly GCA_032433765.1 of Megaustenia siamemsis. Taxonomy (NCBI): domain Eukaryota; kingdom Metazoa; phylum Mollusca; class Gastropoda; order Stylommatophora; family Ariophantidae; genus Megaustenia; species Megaustenia siamemsis. The sequence goes on along the minus strand of JAVIAB010000099.1, from coordinate 20,387,435 downwards.
TTCACTGACTTACTGTCCTGCACTGACTCACTGTGCTTCACTGACTTACTGTCCTGCACTGACTCACTGTGCTTCACTGACTTACCGTCCTGCACTGACTCACTGTGCTTCACTGACTTACTGTCCTGTACTGACTCACTGTCCTGCACTGACTTACTGTCCTGCACTGACTTACTGTCCTGTACTGACTTACTGTCCTGTACTGACTTACTGTCCTGTACTGACTCACTGTCCTGCACTGACTCACTGTCCTGCACTGACTTACTGTCCTGCACTGACTTACTGTCCTGTACTGACTTACTGTCCTGCACTGACTTACTGTCCTGTACTGACTTACTGTCCTGCACTGACTCACTGTCCTGTACTGACTTACTGTCCTGTACTGACTTACTGTCCTGTACTGACTTACTGTCCTGCACTGACTTACTGTCCTGTACTGACTCACTGTCCTGCACTGACTCGCTGTCCTGCACTGACTTACTGTCCTGTACTGACTTACTGTCCTGCACTGACTCACTGTCCTGCACTGACTTACTGTCCTGCACTGACTTACTGTCCTGTACTGACTCACTGTCCTGCACTGACTCACTGTCCTGTACTGACTTACTGTCCTGTACTGACTCACTGTCCTGCACTGACTTACTGTCTTGCACTGACTTACTGTCCTGTACTGACTCACTGTCCTGCACTGACTTACTGTCCTGTACTGACTTACTGTCCTGTACTGACTTACTGTCCTGTACTGACTCACTGTCCTGTACTGACTTACTGTCCTGTACTGACTTACTGTCCTGTACTGACTTACTGTCCTGTACTGACTTACTGTCCTGTACTGACTTACTGTCCTGTACTGACTCACTGTCCTGCACTGACTTACTGTCCTGCACTGACTTACTGTCCTGCACTGACTTACTGTCCTGTACTGACTTACTGTCCTGTACTGACTTACTGTCCTGTACTGACTTACTGTCCTGCACTGACTTACTGTCCTGTACTGACTTACTGTCCTGCACTGACTTACTGTGCTGCACTGACTCACTGTCCTGCACTGACTTACTGTCCTGTACTGACTTACTGTCCTGCACTGACTCACTGTCCTGCACTGACTTACTGTCCTGCACTGACTCACTGTCCTGCACTGACTTACTGTCCTGTACTGACTCACTGTGCTTCACTGACTTACTGTCCTGCACTGACTTACTGTGCTGCACTGACTCACTGTCTTGTAGTGACTTAATGTCCTGTAGTGACTTAATGGCCTGTACTGACTTTATGTCCTGAACTGACTTTATGTCCTGCACTAACTTTATGTCCTGTACTGACTTGATATCCTGTACTGATTTACTGTTATGTAATGACTTAATCTTGCCGCCTACTGACTTACTGTCCTGCATTGATTTACTGTTACTGTTATTTTATGACTTAATATTGCCGCCTACTGATTTGGTTATTGGTTATGGAAGGCTCCGGTATCACTGCAAACGACTTAAAATCCATAATCGCTCAACCGCCCGTGCCAGTGGAATCATCCAAATTACTAACTTATCTCCCAAACAAAGAAAGGTAACTGTAATCACCATCGTAGCAGTCTCAGCACACGCCAAAAGACATAAGGCGAAACCACGCAGAAAGTGAACACAGCCAACTGTTCCCTGTCATACGATATCATAATTCATCGTAAACAATTGGAATATCGAAACATCATCAAAACGGATGAGACACACAGCTCACGGTGTGCACAGAGCACTTAACTCAGTAGCTCCTGTAACAAGCCGGACTTGGAATATGAGGAAACTGCAACAAGGAACACTTTTCAGACATAGCCTTAAATGGTTCCTGCCGCCTATCCACCATAGCCCGGAAGTTCACGTCCTCCCGAAAATGATGATCGTCACATTGAGAAAAAAAAATGTATAGCGCTTGATGATGTTAGGACATTGTTCTTGACTCCAACCGAACATATAAACACACAGTCGTCGAATTATCCCCGTCACACATCAAACAACAGACCCTACGGTTAGCGTACAACGAACGAAACACGGTGCAAATTACCCAAAGAGGAAAATCTTCCGTCGACTTGACGGAGAAGTCCACATTAATGCGTTTCAGCATCTAAATAACTCGCGTCAAACAATTCCAACGTCGGCCATTGAACAGCACTCAATGTGACGTAAACCGCATGTCAACACTAGACGGTGAAGGTCGCTTTTACAATACTTGACTTGTCAAAAAGAAACATTGCTGTGTGTACTCGGCTGCGCAGATTTGTCCACTTTGTCGACGCAGATTTGCTAAGTAGAACATCATTTTGATTTCAACACAGAAAATTGCATCAAAGAGTCGAAATTAATAAAAACCCAGATGTATTTTCTGCAGCGATCGAGAGAACGTGAAACGCTTCACCATTTTGAAACGGAAGTCCCCGCCAACTGATTTACTGTCCTGTACTGATTTACTGTTATTTTCTGACTTAATGTTGCCGCCTACTGACTTACTGTCCTGACTTACTGTCCTGTCGCCTTCTGACTTATTTTCAAGTCTTGACATATGGTTGTGTGCCATCTTATTGTCGTGTAATGTTTTATTTTCAATGTCCTCTGCGGAGAAAAAATAAATTTAGCCGTCACAAATTAATTAATTGTAATTATATGTTTAGTCATAAATATCACTATTCGGCTGGAGTACTAACTAATTGTCACATACTGACTTATTGTCACGTACTGACTTATTGTCACCTATTGACTTATTGTCACGTACTGACTTATTGTCACGTACTGACTTATTGTCACATACTGACTTATTGTCACATACTGACTTATTGTCACGTACTGACTTATTGTCACGTACTGACTTATTGTCACCTACTGACTTATTGTCACCTGTTGACTTATTGTCACCTGTTGACTTATTGCCACCTGTTGACTTATTGTCACCTGTTGACTTATTGCCACCTGTTGACTTATTGTCACCTGTTGACTTATTGTCACATACTGACTTATTGTCACATACTGACTTATTGTCACCTACTGACTTATTGTCACCTACTGACTTATTGCCACCTGTTGACTTATTGCCACCTGTTGACTTATTGTCACCTGTTGACTTATTGTCACCTGTTGACTTATTGTCACCTACTGACTTATTGTCACCTACTGACTTATTGCCACCTGTTGACTTATTGCCACCTGTTGACTTATTGTCACCTGTTGACTTATTGTCACCTGTTGACTTATTGTCACCTACTGACTTATTGCCACCTGTTGACTTATTGCCACCTGTTGACTTATTGTCACCTACTGACTTATTGCCACCTGTTGACTTATTGCCACCTGTTGACTTATTGTCACCTGTTGACTTATTGCCACCTGTTGACTTATTGTCACCTGTTGACTTATTGTCACCTGTTGACTTATTGTCACCTGTTGACTTATTGCCACCTGTTGACTTATTGTCACCTGTTGACTTATTGTCACCTGTTGACTTATTGTCACCTACTGACTTATTGCCACCTGTTGACTTATTGTCACCTACTGACTTATTGTCACCTGTTGACTTATTGTCACCTGTTGACTTATTGTCACCTGTTGACTTATTGTCACCTGTTGACTTATTGTCACCTGTTGACTTATTGTCACCTACTGACTTATTGCCACCTGTTGACTTATTGTCACCTACTGACTTATTGCCACCTGTTGACTTATTGCCACCTGTTGACTTATTGCCACCTGTTGACTTATTGCCACCTGTTGACTTATTGTCACCTGTTGACTTATTGTCACCTACTGACTTATTGCCACCTGTTGACTTATTGCCACCTGTTGACTTATTGTCACCTACTGACTTATTGCCACCTGTTGACTTATTGTCACCTGTTGACTTATTGCCACCTGTTGACTTATTGTCACCTACTGACTTATTGCCACCTGTTGACTTATTGCCACCTGTTGACTTATTGCCACCTGTTGACTTATTGTCACCTGTTGACTTATTGTCACCTACTGACTTATTGCCACCTGTTGACTTATTGCCACCTGTTGACTTATTGTCACCTACTGACTTATTGCCACCTGTTGACTTATTGCCACCTGTTGACTTATTGCCACCTGTTGACTTATTGTCACCTACTGACTTATTGCCACCTGTTGACTTATTGCCACCTGTTGACTTACTGTCACCTGTTGACTTATTGCCACCTGTTGACTTATTGCCACCTGTTGACTTATTGCCACCTGTTGACTTATTGTCACCTGTTGACTTATTGCCACCTGTTGACTTATTGCCACCTGTTGACTTATTGCCACCTGTTGACTTATTGCCACCTGTTGACTTATTGCCACCTGTTGACTTATTGCCACCTGTTGACTTATTGTCACCTACTGACTTATTGCCACCTGTTGACTTATTGCCACCTGTTGACTTATTGCCACCTGTTGACTTATTGCCACCTGTTGACTTATTGCCACCTGTTGACTTATTGTCACCTGTTGACTTATTGCCACCTGTTGACTTATTGTCACCTGTTGACTTATTGTCACCTACTGACTTATTGCCACCTGTTGACTTATTGCCACCTGTTGACTTATTGTCACCTGTTGACTTATTGCCACCTGTTGACTTATTGTCACCTGTTGACTTATTGTCACCTACTGACTTATTGCCACCTGTTGACTTATTGTCACCTGTTGACTTATTGTCACCTACTGACTTATTGCCACCTGTTGACTTATTGCCACCTGTTGACTTATTGTCACCTACTGACTTATTGCCACCTGTTGACTTATTGCCACCTGCTGACTTATTGTCACCTGTTGACTTATTGTCACCTACTGACTTATTGCCACCTGTTGACTTATTGTCACCTACTGACTTATTGCCACCTGTTGACTTATTGCCACCTGTTGACTTATTGTCACCTGTTGACTTATTGCCACCTGTTGACTTATTGTCACCTGTTGACTTATTGTCACCTGTTGACTTATTGTCACCTGTTGACTTATTGTCACCTGTTGACTTATTGTCACCTGTTGACTTATTGCCACCTGTTGACTTATTGTCACCTACTGACTTATTGTCACCTGTTGACTTATTGCCACCTGTTGACTTATTGTCACCTGTTGACTTATTGTCACCCACTGACAGATTGTCGGGTACTGATTTACTGTCACCCACTGACTGATTGTCGGGTACTGATTTACTGTCACCCACTGACTGATTGTCGGGTACTGATTTATTGTCACCCACTGACTGATTGTCGGGTACTGATTTACTGTCACCCACTGACTGATTGTCGGGTACTGATTTACTGTCACCCACTGACTGATTGTCGGGTACTGATTTACTGTCACCAAATGACAGATTGTCGGGTACTGATTTACTGTCACCCACTGACAGATTGTCGGGTACTGATTTACTGTCACCAAATGACAGATTGTCGGGTACTGATTTACTGTCACCAAATGACAGATTGTCGGGTACTGATTTACTGTCACCAAATGACTGATTGTCGGGTACTGATTTACTGTCACCAAATGACAGATTGTCGGGTACTGATTTACTGTCACCAAATGACTGATTGTCGGGTACTGATTTACTGTCACCAAATGACAGATTGTCGGGTACTGATTTACTGTCACCAAATGACTGATTGTCGGGTACTGATTTACTGTCACCAAATGACAGATTGTCGGGTACTGATTTACTGTCACCAAATGACTGATTGTCGGGTACTGATTTACTGTCACCAAATGACTGATTGTCGGGTACTGATTTACTGTCACCAAATGACTGATTGTCGGGTACTGATTTACTGTCACCAAATGACAGATTGTCGGGTACTGATTTACTGTCACCAAATGACTGATTGCTTAAAACTATTCCTAATAACAGTGGTCCAGGTCTAGATGACAGAGAGCCGCGATAGCTCAGTGGTTAGTCAACTGGACTACAAAGGACAAGAGTTAGGGTTCGATCTCAACCGACGGCTTCCGGGTTCACCCAGCCTTAAATGGGTACCGGATTTTTTTCTGGGAAAGTAAAGCAGCACCGACCACATTACCCCAAAAATCATGTGCCGAAGGTCTGTAAAAATGTATGGTCACTATCACCATATTCCCTATACGCCACTTGGCGTGACGGGGGCTCTTTACTACTTTACTTAGGTCTGGATGGCATTCGTAACGAGAACATTGGCGAAGTTATCTAACGAGGGTTTGGAGGAACTAGCAAGTATCTATAACGGTAGTATCATGAGTTCTACTGTTAGTGATAACTGGCCTCATATTTATCTGATACTACTGCCGTAACTGTGCAAAGACAATACGAAAATACACGGCTTGATTACTAAGATAAACACGGGGGGGTAAGTTCAAGAAAATAATTGCCTGGAAATTAATCTACCATTTGGGAAGGCCGCAACATCTGACACCTCCATTCGGTGGGTACCGTCTAAAACAAAGAGACTTGGGTAAGTGCAGCGATCTCTGTCCATGATGTAAGAGAGACGGGTAAAAGCAGCGATCTCTGTCTATGATGTAAGAGAGACGGGTAAAAGCAGCGATCTCTGTCCATGATGTAAGAGAGACGGGTAAAAGCAGCGATCTCTGTCTATGATGTAAGAGAGACGGGTAAAAGCAGCGATCTCTGTCTATGATGTAAGAGAGACGGGTAAAAGCAGCGATCTCTGTCCATGATGTAAGAGAGACGGGTAAAAGCAGCGATCTCTGTCTATGATGTAAGAGAGACGGGTAAAAGCAGCGATCTCTGTCCATGATGTAAGAGAGACGGGTAAAAGCAGCGATCTCTGTCTATGATGTAAGAGAGACGGGTAAAAGCAGCGATCTCTGTCTATGATGTAAGAGAGACTTGGGTAAGTGCAGCGATCTCTGTCCATGATGTAAGAGAGACTTGGGTAAGTGCAGCGATCTCTGTCCATGATGTGAGAGAGACTTGGGTAAGTGCAGCGATCTCTGTCCATGATGTAAGAGAGACTTGGGTAAGTGCAGCGATCTCTGTCCATGATGTAAGAGAGACGGGTAAGAGCAGCGATCTCTGTCTATGATGTAAGAGAGACTTGGGTAAGTGCAGCGATCTCTGTCCATGATGTAAGAGAGACTTGGGTAAGTGCAGCGATCTCTGTCCATGATGTAAGAGAGACGGGTAAGAGCAGCGATCTCTGTCTATGATGTAAGAGAGACGGGTAAGAGCAGCGATCTCTGTCCATGATGTAAGAGAGACTTGGGTAAGTGCAGCGATCTCTGCCTATGATGTAAGAGAGACGGGTAAAAGCAGCGATCTCTGTCCATGATGTAAGAGAGACTTGGGTAAGTGCAGCGATCTCTGTCCATGATGTAAGAGAGACTTGGGTAAGTGCAGCGATCTCTGTCTATGATGCAAGAGAGACGGGTAAAAGCAGCGATCTCTGTCCATGATGTAAGAGAACTTGGGTAAGTGCAGCGATCTCTGTCCATGATGTGAGAGAGACTTGGGTAAGTGCAGCGATCTCTGTCCATGATGTAAGAGAGACTTGGGTAAGTACAGCGATCTCTGTCCATGATGTAAGAGAGACGGGTAAGAGCAGCGATCTCTGTCTATGATGTAAGAGAGACTTGGGTAAGTGCAGCGATCTCTGTCTATGATATGAGAGAGACTTGGGTAAGTGCAGCGATCTCTGTCCATGATGTAAGAGAGACTTGGGTAAGTGCAGCGATCTCTGTCCATGATGTAAGAGAGACGGGTAAGAGCAGCGATCCCTGTCCATGATGTAAGAGAGACGGGTAAGAGCAGCGATCTCTGTCCATGATGTGAGAGAGACTTGGGTAAGTGCAGCGATCTCTGTCCATGATGTAAGAGAGACGGGTAAGAGCAGCGATCTCTGTCCATGATGTAAGAGAGACTTGGGTAAGTGCAGCGATCTCTGTCCATGATGTAAGAGAGACTTGGGTAAGTGCAGCGATCTCTGTCCATGATGTGAGAGAGACTTGGGTAAGTTCAGCGATCTCTGTCCATGATGTAAGAGAGACTTGGGTAAGTGCAGCGATCTCTGTCTATGATGTAAGAGAGACTCGGGTAAGTGCAGCGATCTCTGTCTATGATGTAAGAGAGACTCGGGTAAGTGCAGCGATCTCTGTCTATGATGTAAGAGAGACTCGGGTAAGTGCAGCGATCTCTGTCTATGATGTAAGAGACACTTGGGTAAGTGCAGCGATCTCTGTCTATGATGTAAGAGAGACTTGGGTAAGTGCAGCGATCTCTGTCCATGATGTAAGAGAGACTTGGGTAAGTGCAGCGATCTCTGTCCATGATGTAAGAGAGACGGGTAAGAGCAGCGATCTCTGTCTATGATGTAAGAGAGACTTGGGTAAGTGCAGCGATCTCTGTCCATGATGTAAGAGAGACTTGGGTAAGTGCAGCGATCTCTGTCCATGATGTAAGAGAGACGGGTAAGAGCAGCGATCTCTGTCTATGATGTAAGAGAGACGGGTAAGAGCAGCGATCTCTGTCCATGATGTAAGAGAGACTTGGGTAAGTGCAGCGATCTCTGCCTATGATGTAAGAGAGACGGGTAAAAGCAGCGATCTCTGTCCATGATGTAAGAGAGACTTGGGTAAGTGCAGCGATCTCTGTCCATGATGTAAGAGAGACTTGGGTAAGTGCAGCGATCTCTGTCTATGATGCAAGAGAGACGGGTAAAAGCAGCGATCTCTGTCCATGATGTAAGAGAACTTGGGTAAGTGCAGCGATCTCTGTCCATGATGTGAGAGAGACTTGGGTAAGTGCAGCGATCTCTGTCCATGATGTAAGAGAGACTTGGGTAAGTACAGCGATCTCTGTCCATGATGTAAGAGAGACGGGTAAGAGCAGCGATCTCTGTCTATGATGTAAGAGAGACTTGGGTAAGTGCAGCGATCTCTGTCTATGATATGAGAGAGACTTGGGTAAGTGCAGCGATCTCTGTCCATGATGTAAGAGAGACTTGGGTAAGTGCAGCGATCTCTGTCCATGATGTAAGAGAGACGGGTAAGAGCAGCGATCCCTGTCCATGATGTAAGAGAGACGGGTAAGAGCAGCGATCTCTGTCCATGATGTGAGAGAGACTTGGGTAAGTGCAGCGATCTCTGTCCATGATGTAAGAGAGACGGGTAAGAGCAGCGATCTCTGTCCATGATGTAAGAGAGACTTGGGTAAGTGCAGCGATCTCTGTCCATGATGTAAGAGAGACTTGGGTAAGTGCAGCGATCTCTGTCCATGATGTGAGAGAGACTTGGGTAAGTTCAGCGATCTCTGTCCATGATGTAAGAGAGACTTGGGTAAGTGCAGCGATCTCTGTCTATGATGTAAGAGAGACTCGGGTAAGTGCAGCGATCTCTGTCTATGATGTAAGAGAGACTCGGGTAAGTGCAGCGATCTCTGTCTATGATGTAAGAGAGACTCGGGTAAGTGCAGCGATCTCTGTCTATGATGTAAGAGACACTTGGGTAAGTGCAGCGATCTCTGTCTATGATGTAAGAGAGACTTGGGTAAGTGCAGCGATCTCTGTCCATGATGTAAGAGAGACTCGGGTAAGTTCAGCGATCTCTGTCCATGATGTGAGAGAGACTTGGGTAAGTGCAGCGATCTCTGTCCATGATGTAAGAGAAACTTGGGTAAGTGCAGCGATCTCTGTCCATGATGTAAGAGAGACTCGGGTAAGTGCAGCGATCTCTGTCCATGATGTAAGAGAGACTTGGGTAAGTGCAGCGATCTCTGTCTATGATGTAAGGGAGACGGGTAAGAGCAGCGATCTCTGTCCATGATGTAAGAGAGACTCGGGTAAGTGCAGCGATCTCTGTCTATGATGTAAGAGAGACTCGGGTAAGTGCAGCGATCTCTGTCCATGATGTAAGAGAGACTCGGGTAAGTGCAGCGATCTCTGTCTATGATGTAAGAGAGACGGGTAAAAGCAGCGATCTCTGTCCATGATGTAAGAGAGACTCGGGTAAGTGCAGCGATCTCTGTCTATGATGTAAGAGAGACTCGGGTAAGTGCAGCGATCTCTGTCTATGATGTAAGAGAGACTCGGGTAAGTGCAGCGATCTCTGTCCATGATGTAAGAGAGACGGGTAAAAGCAGCGATCTCTGTCTATGATGTAAGAGAGACGGGTAAAAGCAGCGATCTCTGTCTATGATGTAAGAGAGACTTGGGTAAGTGCAGCGATCTCTGTCCATGATGTAAGAGAGACTTGGGTAAGTGCAGCGATCTCTGTCCATGATGTGAGAGAGACTTGGGTAAGTGCAGCGATCTCTGTCCATGATGTAAGAGAGACTTGGGTAAGTGCAGCGATCTCTGTCCATGATGTAAGAGAGACGGGTAAGAGCAGCGATCTCTGTCTATGATGTAAGAGAGACTTGGGTAAGTGCAGCGATCTCTGTCCATGATGTAAGAGAGACTTGGGTAAGTGCAGCGATCTCTGTCCATGATGTAAGAGAGACGGGTAAGAGCAGCGATCTCTGTCTATGATGTAAGAGAGACGGGTAAGAGCAGCGATCTCTGTCCATGATGTAAGAGAGACTTGGGTAAGTGCAGCGATCTCTGCCTATGATGTAAGAGAGACGGGTAAAAGCAGCGATCTCTGTCCATGATGTAAGAGAGACTTGGGTAAGTGCAGCGATCTCTGTCCATGATGTAAGAGAGACTTGGGTAAGTGCAGCGATCTCTGTCTATGATGCAAGAGAGACGGGTAAAAGCAGCGATCTCTGTCCATGATGTAAGAGAACTTGGGTAAGTGCAGCGATCTCTGTCCATGATGTGAGAGAGACTTGGGTAAGTGCAGCGATCTCTGTCCATGATGTAAGAGAGACTTGGGTAAGTACAGCGATCTCTGTCCATGATGTAAGAGAGACGGGTAAGAGCAGCGATCTCTGTCTATGATGTAAGAGAGACTTGGGTAAGTGCAGCGATCTCTGTCTATGATATGAGAGAGACTTGGGTAAGTGCAGCGATCTCTGTCCATGATGTAAGAGAGACTTGGGTAAGTGCAGCGATCTCTGTCCATGATGTAAGAGAGACGGGTAAGAGCAGCGATCCCTGTCCATGATGTAAGAGAGACGGGTAAGAGCAGCGATCTCTGTCCATGATGTGAGAGAGACTTGGGTAAGTGCAGCGATCTCTGTCCATGATGTAAGAGAGACGGGTAAGAGCAGCGATCTCTGTCCATGATGTAAGAGAGACTTGGGTAAGTGCAGCGATCTCTGTCCATGATGTAAGAGAGACTTGGGTAAGTGCAGCGATCTCTGTCCATGATGTGAGAGAGACTTGGGTAAGTTCAGCGATCTCTGTCCATGATGTAAGAGAGACTTGGGTAAGTGCAGCGATCTCTGTCTATGATGTAAGAGAGACTCGGGTAAGTGCAGCGATCTCTGTCTATGATGTAAGAGAGACTCGGGTAAGTGCAGCGATCTCTGTCTATGATGTAAGAGAGACTCGGGTAAGTGCAGCGATCTCTGTCTATGATGTAAGAGACACTTGGGTAAGTGCAGCGATCTCTGTCTATGATGTAAGAGAGACTTGGGTAAGTGCAGCGATCTCTGTCCATGATGTAAGAGAGACTTGGGTAAGTGCAGCGATCTCTGTCCATGATGTAAGAGAGACGGGTAAGAGCAGCGATCTCTGTCTATGATGTAAGAGAGACTTGGGTAAGTGCAGCGATCTCTGTCCATGATGTAAGAGAGACTTGGGTAAGTGCAGCGATCTCTGTCCATGATGTAAGAGAGACGGGTAAGAGCAGCGATCTCTGTCTATGATGTAAGAGAGACGGGTAAGAGCAGCGATCTCTGTCCATGATGTAAGAGAGACTTGGGTAAGTGCAGCGATCTCTGCCTATGATGTAAGAGAGACGGGTAAAAGCAGCGATCTCTGTCCATGATGTAAGAGAGACTTGGGTAAGTGCAGCGATCTCTGTCCATGATGTAAGAGAGACTTGGGTAAGTGCAGCGATCTCTGTCTATGATGCAAGAGAGACGGGTAAAAGCAGCGATCTCTGTCCATGATGTAAGAGAACTTGGGTAAGTGCAGCGATCTCTGTCCATGATGTGAGAGAGACTTGGGTAAGTGCAGCGATCTCTGTCCATGATGTAAGAGAGACTTGGGTAAGTACAGCGATCTCTGTCCATGATGTAAGAGAGACGGGTAAGAGCAGCGATCTCTGTCTATGATGTAAGAGAGACTTGGGTAAGTGCAGCGATCTCTGTCTATGATATGAGAGAGACTTGGGTAAGTGCAGCGATCTCTGTCCATGATGTAAGAGAGACTTGGGTAAGTGCAGCGATCTCTGTCCATGATGTAAGAGAGACGGGTAAGAGCAGCGATCCCTGTCCATGATGTAAGAGAGACGGGTAAGAGCAGCGATCTCTGTCCATGATGTGAGAGAGACTTGGGTAAGTGCAGCGATCTCTGTCCATGATGTAAGAGAGACGGGTAAGAGCAGCGATCTCTGTCCATGATGTAAGAGAGACTTGGGTAAGTGCAGCGATCTCTGTCCATGATGTAAGAGAGACTTGGGTAAGTGCAGCGATCTCTGTCCATGATGTGAGAGAGACTTGGGAAGTGCAGCGATCTCTGTCTATGATGTAAGAGAGACTCGGGTAAGTGCAGCGATCTCTGTCTATGATGTAAGAGAGACTCGGGTAAGTGCAGCGATCTCTGTCTATGATGTAAGAGAGACTTGGGTAAGTGCAGCGATCTCTGTCTATGATGTAAGAGAGACTTGGGTAAGTGCAGCGATCTCTGTCTATGATGTAAGAGAGACTCGGGTAAGTGCAGCGATCTCTGTCCATGATGTAAGAGAGACTCGGGTAAGTGCAGCGATCTCTGTCCATGATGTAAGAGAGACTTGGGTAAGTGCAGCGATCTCTGTCCATGATGTAAGAGACACTTGGGTAAGTGCAGCGATCTCTGTCCATGATGTAAGAGAGACTTGGGTAAGTGCAGCGATCTCTGTCCATGATGTAAGAGAGACTCGGGTAAGTGCAGCGATCTCTGTCCATGATGTAAGAGAGACTCGGGTAAGTGCAGCGATCTCTGTCCATGATGTAAGAGAGACTCGGGTAAGTGCAGCGATCTCTGTCCATGATGTAAGAGAGACTCGGGTAAGTGCAGCGATCTCTGTCTATGATGTAAGAGAGACTTGGGTAAGTGCAGCGATCTCTGTCTATGATGTAAGAGAGACTCGGGTAAGTGCAGCGATCTCTGTCCATGATGTGAGAGAGACTCGGGTAAATGCAGCGATCTCTGTCCATGATGTAAGAGAGACTCGGGTAAGTGCAGCGATCTCTGTCTATGATGTAAGAGAGACGGGTAAGTGCAGCGATCTCTGTCCATGATGTGAGAGAGACTTGGGTAAGTGCAGCGATCTCTGTCCATGATGTAAGAGAGACTTGGGTAAGTGCAGCGATCTCTGTCTATGATGTAAGAGAGACTCGGGTAAGTGCAGCGATCTCTGTCCATGATGTGAGAGAGACTTGGGTAAGTGCAGCGATCTCTGTCTATGATGTAAGAGAGACGATTAAGAGCAGCGATCTCTGTCCATGATGTAAGAGAGACTCGGGTAAGTGCAGCTATCTCTGTCTATGATGTAAGAGAGACTCGGGTAAGTTCAGCGATGTCTGTCTATGATGTAAGAGAGACTTGGGTAAGTGCAGCGATCTCTGTCTATGATGTAAGAGAGACTTTGGTAAGTGCAGCGATCTCTGTCTATGATGTAAGAGAGTCTTGGGTAAGTGCAGCGATCTCTGTCTATGATGTAAGAGAGACTTGGGTAAGTGCAGCGATCTCTGTCCATGATGTAAGAGAGACTTGGGTAAGTGCAGCGATCTCTGTCTATGATGTAAGAGAGACTTGGGTAAGTGCAGCGATCTCTGTCCATGATGTGAGAGAGACTTGGGTAAGTGCAGCGATCTCTGTCCATGATGTAAGAGAGACTTGGGTAAGTGCAGCGATCTCTGTCTATGATGTAAGAGAGACTTGGGTAAGTGCAGCGATCTCTGTCTATGATGTAAGAGAGACTTGGGTAAGTGCAGCGATCTCTGTCTATGATGTAAGAGAGACTTGGGTAAGTGCAGCGATCTCCGTCTATGATGTAAGAGAAACTTGGGTAAGTACAGCGATCTCTGTCCATGATGTAAGAGAGACTTGGGTTATGTACAGCGATCTCTGTCCATGATGTAAGAGAGACTTGGGTAAGTACAGCGATCTCTGTCTATGATGTAAGAGAGACTTGGGTAAGTGCAGCGATCTCTGTCTATGATGTAAGAGAGACTTGGGTAAGTGCAGCGATCTCTGTCTATGATGTAAGAGAGACTTTGGTAAGTGCAGCGATCTCCGTCTATGATGTAAGAGAAACTTGGGTAAGTACAGCGATCTCTGTCCATGATGTAAGAGAGACTTGGGTTATGTACAGCGATCTCTGTCCATGATGTAAGAGAAACTTGGGTAAGTGCAGCGATCTCTGTCCATGATGTAAGAGAAACTTGGGTAAGTGCAGCGATCTCTGTCCATGATGTAAGAGAGACTTGGGTAAGTACAGCGATCTCTGTCAATGATGTAAGAGAAACGTGGGTAAGTGCAGCGATCTCTGTCCATGATGTAAGAGAAACTTGGGTAAGTGCAGCGATCTCTGTCCATGATGTAAGAGAAACTTGGGTAAGTGCAGCGATCTCTGTCCATGATGTGAGAGAGACTTGGGTAAGTGCAGCGATCTCTGTCCATGATATAAGAGAGACTCGGGTAAGTGCAGCGATCTCTGTCCATGATGTAAGAGAAACTTGGGTAAGTGCAGCGATCTCTGTCCATGATGTAAGAGAGACGGGTAAGAGCAGCGATCTCTGTCCATGATGTAAGAGAGACTCGGGTAAGTGCAGCGATCTCTATCTATGATGTAAGAGAGACGGGTAAGAGCAGCGATCTCTGTCCATGATGTAAGAGAGACTCGGGTAAGTGCAGCTATCTCTGTCTATGATGTAAGAGAGACTCGGGTAAGTTCAGCGATGTCTGTCTATGATGTAAGAGAGACTTGGGTAAGTGCAGCGATCTCTGTCTATGATGTAAGAGAGACTTTGGTAAGTGCAGCGATCTCTGTCTATGATGTAAGAGAGTCTTGGGTAAGTGCAGCGATCTCTGTCTATGATGTAAGTGAGACTTGGGTAAGTGCAGCGATCTCTGTCCATGATGTAAGAGAGACTTGGGTAAGTGCAGCGATCTCTGTCTATGATGTAAGAGAGACTTGGGTAAGTGCAGCGATCTCTGTCCATGATGTGAGAGAGACTTGGGTAAGTGCAGCGATCTCTGTCCATGATGTAAGAGAGACTTGGGTAAGTGCAGCGATCTCTGTCTATGATGTAAGAGAGACTTGGGTAAGTGCAGCGATCTCTGTCTATGATGTAAGAGAGACTTGGGTAAGTACAGCGATCTCTGTCCATGATGTAAGAGAAACTTGGGTAAGTGCAGCGATCTCTGTCCATGATGTAAGAGAAACTTGGGTAAGTGCAGCGATCTCTGTCCATGATGTAAGAGAAACTTGGGTAAGTGCAGCGATCTCTGTCCATGATGTGAGAGAGACTTGGGTAAGTGCAGCGATCTCTGTCCATGATGTAAGAGAGACTCGGGTAAGTGCAGCGATCTCTGTCCATGATGTAAGAGAAACTTGGGTAAGTGCAGCGATCTCTGTCTATGATGTAAGAGAGATAGGTAAAAGCAGCGATCTCTGTCCATGATGTAAGAGAGACTCGGGTAAGTGCAGCGATCTCTGTCTATGATGTAAGAGAGACGGGTAAGAGCAGCGATCTCTGTCCATGATGTAAGAGAGACTCGGGTAAGTGCAGCTATCTCTGTCTATGATGTAAGAGAGACTCGGGTAAGTTCAGCGATGTCTGTCTATGATGTAAGAGAGACTTGGGTAAGTGCAGCGATCTCTGTCTATGATGTAAGAGAGACTTTGGTAAGTGCAGCGATCTCTGTCTATGATGTAAGAGAGTCTTGGGTAAGTGCAGCGATCTCTGTCTATGATGTAAGAGAGACTTGGGTAAGTGCAGCGATCTCTGTCCATGATGTAAGAGAGACTTGGGTAAGTGCAGCGATCTCTGTCTATGATGTAAGAGAGACTTGGGTAAGTGCAGCGATCTCTGTCCATGATGTGAGAGAGACTTGGGTAAGTGCAGCGATCTCTGTCCATGATGTAAGAGAGACTTGGGTAAGAGCAGCGATCTCTGTCTATGATGTAAGAGAGACTTGGGTAAGTGCAGCGATCTCTGTCTATGATGTAAGAGAGACTTGGGTAAGTGCAGCGATCTCTGTCTATGATGTAAGAGAGACTTGGGTAAGTGCATCGATCTCCGTCTATGATGTAAGAGAAACTTGGGTAAGTACAGCGATCTCTGTCCATGATGTAAGAGAGACTTGGGTTATGTACAGCGATCTCTGTCCATGATGTAAGAGAGACTTGGGTAAGTACAGCGATCTCTGTCTATGATGTAAGAGAGACTTGGGTAAGTGCAGCGATCTCTGTCTATGATGTAAGAGAGACTTGGGTAAGTGCAGCGATCTCTGTCTATGATGTAAGAGAGACTTTGGTAAGTGCAGCGATCTCCGTCTATGATGTAAGAGAAACTTGGGTAAGTACAGCGATCTCTGTCCATGATGTAAGAGAGACTTGGGTTATGTACAGCGATCTCTGTCCATGATGTAAGAGAGACTTGGGTAAGTACAGCGATCTCTGTCCTTGATGTAAGAGAGACTTGGGTAAGTGCAGCGATCTCTGTCCATGATGTAAGAGAAACTTGGGTAAGTGCAGCGATCTCTGTCCATGATGTAAGAGAAACTTGGGTAAGTGCAGCGATCTCTGTCCATGATGTAAGAGAGACTTGGGTAAGTACAGCGATCTCTGTCCATGATGTAAGAGAAACTTGGGTAAGTGCAGCGATCTCTGTCCATGATGTAAGAGAAACTTGGGTAAGTGCAGCGATCTCTGTCCATGATGTAAGAGAAACTTGGGTAAGTGCAGCGATCTCTGTCCATGATGTGAGAGAGACTTGGGTAAGTGCAGCGATCTCTGTCCATGATGTAAGAGAAACTTGGGTAAGTGCAGCGATCTCTGTCCATGATGTGAGAGAGACTTGGGTAAGTGCAGCGATCTCTGTCCATGATGTAAGAGAGACTCGGGTAAGTGCAGCGATCTCTGTCCATGATGTGAGAGAGACTTGGGTAAGTGCAGCGATCTCTGTCCATGATGTAAGAGAGACTCGGGTAAGTGCAGCGATCTCTGTCCATGATGTAAGAGAGACTTGGGTAAGTGCAGCGATCTCTGTCTATGATGTAAGAGAGACGGGTAAGAGCAGCGATCTCTGTCCATGATGTAAGAGAGACTTGGGTAAGTGCAGCGATCTCTGTCTATGATGTAAGAGAGACGGGTAAGAGCAGCGATCTCTGTCCATGATGTAAGAGAGACTCGGGTAAGTGCAGCTATCTCTGTCTATGATGTAAGAGAGACTCGGGTAAGTTCAGCGATGTCTGTCTATGATGTAAGAGAGACTTGGGTAAGTGCAGCGATCTCTGTCTATGATGTAAGAGAGACTTTGGTAAGTGCAGCGATCTCTGTCTATGATGTAAGAGAGTCTTGGGTAAGTGCAGCGATCTCTGTCTATGATGTAAGAGAGACTTGGGTAAGTGCAGCGATCTCTGTCCATGATGTAAGAGAGACTTGGGTAAGTGCAGCGATCTCTGTCTATGATGTAAGAGAGACTTGGGTAAGTGCAGCGATCTCTGTCCATGATGTGAGAGAGACTTGGGTAAGTGCAGCGATCTCTGTTCATGATGTAAGAGAGACTTGGGTAAGTGCAGCGATCTCTGTCTATGATGTAAGAGAGACTTGGGTAAGTGCAGCGATCTCTGTCTATGATGTAAGAGAGACTTGGGTAAGTGCAGCGATCTCTGTCTATGATGTAAGAGAGACTTGGGTAAGTGCAGCGATCTCCGTCTATGATGTAAGAGAAACTTGGGTAAGTACAGCGATCTCTGTCCATGATGTAAGAGAGACTTGGGTTATGTACAGCGATCTCTGTCCATGATGTAAGAGAGACTTGGGTAAGTACAGCGATCTCTGTCTATGATGTAAGAGAGACTTGGGTAAGTGCAGCGATCTCTGTCTATGATGTAAGAGAGACTTGGGTAAGTGCAGCGATCTCTGTCTATGATGTAAGAGAGACTTTGGTAAGTGCAGCGATCTCCGTCTATGATGTAAGAGAAACTTGGGTAAGTACAGCGATCTCTGTCCATGATGTAAGAGAGACTTGGGTTATGTACAGCGATCTCTGTCCATGATGTAAGAGAGACTTGGGTAAGTACAGCGATCTCTGTCCATGATGTAAGAGAGACTTGGGTAAGTGCAGCGATCTCTGTCCATGATGTAAGAGAAACTTGGGTAAGTGCAGCGATCTCTGTCCATGATGTAAGAGAAACTTGGGTAAGTGCAGCGATCTCTGTCCATGATGTAAGAGAGACTTGGGTAAGTACAGCGATCTCTGTCCATGATGTAAGAGAAACTTGGGTAAGTGCAGCGATCTCTGTCCATGATGTAAGAGAAACTTGGGTAAGTGCAGCGATCTCTGTCCATGATGTAAGAGAAACTTGGGTAAGTGCAGCGATCTCTGTCCATGATGTGAGAGAGACTTGGGTAAGTGCAGCGATCTCTGTCCATGATGTAAGAGAGACTCGGGTAAGTGCAGCGATCTCTGTCCATGATGTAAGAGAAACTTGGGTAAGTGCAGCGATCTCTGTCTATGATGTAAGAGAGACGGGTAAAAGCAGCGATCTCTGTCCATGATGTAAGAGAGACTCGGGTAAGTGCAGCGATCTCTGTCTATGATGTAAGAGAGACGGGTAAGAGCAGCGATCTCTGTCCATGATGTAAGAGAGACTCGGGTAAGTGCAGCTATCTCTGTCTATGATGTAAGAGAGACTCGGGTAAGTTCAGCGATGTCTGTCTATGATGTAAGAGAGACTTGGGTAAGTGCAGCGATCTCTGTCTATGATGTAAGAGAGACTTTGGTAAGTGCAGCGATCTCTGTCTATGATGTAAGAGAGTCTTGGGTAAGTGCAGCGATCTCTGTCTATGATGTAAGAGAGACTTGGGTAAGTGCAGCGATCTCTGTCCATGATGTAAGAGAGACTTGGGTAAGTGCAGCGATCTCTGTCTATGATGTAAGAGAGACTTGGGTAAGTGCAGCGATCTCTGTCCATGATGTGAGAGAGACTTGGGTAAGTGCAGCGATCTCTGTCCATGATGTAAGAGAGACTTGGGTAAGAGCAGCGATCTCTGTCTATGATGTAAGAGAGACTTGGGTAAGTGCAGCGATCTCTGTCTATGATGTAAGAGAGACTTGGGTAAGTGCAGCGATCTCTGTCTATGATGTAAGAGAGACTTGGGTAAGTGCATCGATCTCCGTCTATGATGTAAGAGAAACTTGGGTAAGTACAGCGATCTCTGTCCATGATGTAAGAGAGACTTGGGTTATGTACAGCGATCTCTGTCCATGATGTAAGAGAGACTTGGGTAAGTACAGCGATCTCTGTCTATGATGTAAGAGAGACTTGGGTAAGTGCAGCGATCTCTGTCTATGATGTAAGAGAGACTTGGGTAAGTGCAGCGATCTCTGTCTATGATGTAAGAGAGACTTTGGTAAGTGCAGCGATCTCCGTCTATGATGTAAGAGAAACTTGGGTAAGTACAGCGATCTCTGTCCATGATGTAAGAGAGACTTGGGTTATGTACAGCGATCTCTGTCCATGATGTAAGAGAGACTTGGGTAAGTACAGCGATCTCTGTCCTTGATGTAAGAGAGACTTGGGTAAGTGCAGCGATCTCTGTCCATGATGTAAGAGAAACTTGGGTAAGTGCAGCGATCTCTGTCCATGATGTAAGAGAAACTTGGGTAAGTGCAGCGATCTCTGTCCATGATGTAAGAGAGACTTGGGTAAGTACAGCGATCTCTGTCCATGATGTAAGAGAAACTTGGGTAAGTGCAGCGATCTCTGTCCATGATGTAAGAGAAACTTGGGTAAGTGCAGCGATCTCTGTCCATGATGTAAGAGAAACTTGGGTAAGTGCAGCGATCTCTGTCCATGATGTGAGAGAGACTTGGGTAAGTGCAGCGATCTCTGTCCATGATGTAAGAGAAACTTGGGTAAGTGCAGCGATCTCTGTCCATGATGTGAGAGAGACTTGGGTAAGTGCAGCGATCTCTGTCCATGATGTAAGAGAGACTCGGGTAAGTGCAGCGATCTCTGTCCATGATGTGAGAGAGACTTGGGTAAGTGCAGCGATCTCTGTCCATGATGTAAGAGAGACTCGGGTAAGTGCAGCGATCTCTGTCCATGATGTAAGAGAGACTTGGGTAAGTGCAGCGATCTCTGTCTATGATGTAAGAGAGACGGGTAAGAGCAGCGATCTCTGTCCATGATGTAAGAGAGACTTGGGTAAGTGCAGCGATCTCTGTCTATGATGTAAGAGAGACGGGTAAGAGCAGCGATCTCTGTCCATGATGTAAGAGAGACTCGGGTAAGTGCAGCTATCTCTGTCTATGATGTAAGAGAGACTCGGGTAAGTTCAGCGATGTCTGTCTATGATGTAAGAGAGACTTGGGTAAGTGCAGCGATCTCTGTCTATGATGTAAGAGAGACTTTGGTAAGTGCAGCGATCTCTGTCTATGATGTAAGAGAGTCTTGGGTAAGTGCAGCGATCTCTGTCTATGATGTAAGAGAGACTTGGGTAAGTGCAGCGATCTCTGTCCATGATGTAAGAGAGACTTGGGTAAGTGCAGCGATCTCTGTCTATGATGTAAGAGAGACTTGGGTAAGTGCAGCGATCTCTGTCCATGATGTGAGAGAGACTTGGGTAAGTGCAGCGATCTCTGTTCATGATGTAAGAGAGACTTGGGTAAGTGCAGCGATCTCTGTCTATGATGTAAGAGAGACTTGGGTAAGTGCAGCGATCTCTGTCTATGATGTAAGAGAGACTTGGGTAAGTGCAGCGATCTCTGTCTATGATGTAAGAGAGACTTGGGTAAGTGCAGCGATCTCCGTCTATGATGTAAGAGAAACTTGGGTAAGTACAGCGATCTCTGTCCATGATGTAAGAGAGACTTGGGTTATGTACAGCGATCTCTGTCCATGATGTAAGAGAGACTTGGGTAAGTACAGCGATCTCTGTCTATGATGTAAGAGAGACTTGGGTAAGTGCAGCGATCTCTGTCTATGATGTAAGAGAGACTTGGGTAAGTGCAGCGATCTCTGTCTATGATGTAAGAGAGACTTTGGTAAGTGCAGCGATCTCCGTCTATGATGTAAGAGAAACTTGGGTAAGTACAGCGATCTCTGTCCATGATGTAAGAGAGACTTGGGTTATGTACAGCGATCTCTGTCCATGATGTAAGAGAGACTTGGGTAAGTACAGCGATCTCTGTCCATGATGTAAGAGAGACTTGGGTAAGTGCAGCGATCTCTGTCCATGATGTAAGAGAAACTTGGGTAAGTGCAGCGATCTCTGTCCATGATGTAAGAGAAACTTGGGTAAGTGCAGCGATCTCTGTCCATGATGTAAGAGAGACTTGGGTAAGTACAGCGATCTCTGTCCATGATGTAAGAGAAACTTGGGTAAGTGCAGCGATCTCTGTCCATGATGTAAGAGAAACTTGGGTAAGTGCAGCGATCTCTGTCCATGATGTAAGAGAAACTTGGGTAAGTGCAGCGATCTCTGTCCATGATGTGAGAGAGACTTGGGTAAGTGCAGCGATCTCTGTCCATGATGTAAGAGAGACTCGGGTAAGTGCAGCGATCTCTGTCCATGATGTAAGAGAAACTTGGGTAAGTGCAGCGATCTCTGTCCATGATGTAAGAGAAACTTGGGTAAGAGCAGCGATCTCTGTCCATGATGTAAGAGAGACTTGGGTAAGTGCAGCGATCTCTGTCCATGATGTAAGAGAAACTTGGGTAAGTGCAGCGATCTCTGTCCATGATGTAAGAGAAACTTGGGTAAGAGCAGCGATCTCTGTCCATGATGTAAGAGAAACTTGGGTAAGAGCAGCGATCTCTGTCCATGATGTAAGAGATAAGTAAAGGTAAAGTACGAGACTTGAACCGGCGTCTTGGCACGCGAGTTTACACCCATATGTGCTCGGCCACCTATCAGGAAATGTTCGGAGAATTCTGGATAGTGTCGCCTCAAGCATCGAAACTCACGATGCGAGGCGACATTCCTCACCTTCCCAGAGTAATATCCTGATACCCATTTCTGTCCACGGCTGGGTCGACCATGGGGGTATTTTTTTTCCAACCACGAGTACAATTCACACTCCATCAACTCGAAGTTCTCCATCAACTCTCTCTATCTGAAGTTCTCCATCAACTCTCTCTGTCGAAGTTCTCCATCAACTCTCTCTGTCGAAGTTCTCCATCAACTCTCTCTGTCGAAGTTCTCCATCAACTCTCTCTGTCGAAGTTCTCCATCAACTCTCTCTGTCGAAGTTCTCCATCAACTCTCTCTGTCGAAGTTCTCCATCAACTCTCTCTGTCTCAAGTTCTCCATCAACTCTCTCTGTCGAAGTTCTCCATCAACTCTCTCTGTCGAAGTTCTCCATCAACTCTCTCTGTCGAAGTTCTCCATGAACTCTCTCTGTCGAAGTTCTCCATCAACTGTCTCTGTCTCAAGTTCTCCAGCAACTCTCTCTGTCTGAAGTTCTTACAGAGAGAGTTGATGGAGAACTTGAGACAGAGAGAGTTGATGGAGAACTTGAGACAGAGAGAGTTGCTGGATAACTTCAGACAGACAGAGAGAGTTGCTGGAGAACTTCAGACAGAGAGAGAGAGTTGCTGGAGAACTTCAGACAGAGAGAGAGTTGCTGGAGAACTTCAGACAGAGAGAGAGAGAGTTGCTGGAGAACTTCAGACAGAGAGAGTTAACCATCCACTTCAAGATGTGGTTAGGGGGGAAGAAAGAGGGGTTGCCGTGGAGGCAACCGATGGTCAATGCGTTGTCGCTTCAGTTTTCTATTTTTATGTTCTCGTCCACAATCACAGACATCATGTATTTGAGTGGACGTTTCAACAAATTAATTCATCATTACTCTACTCTTCCCCTCAACGTTAATTCATCATTACTCTATTCTTCCCCTCAACGTTAATTCATCATTACTCTATTCTTCCCCTCAACGTTAATTCATCATTACTCTATTCTTCCCCTCAACGTTAATTCATCATTACTCTATTCTTCCCCTCAACGTTAATTCATCATTACTCTATTCTTCCCCTCAACGTTAATTCATCATTACTCTATTCTTCCCCTCAACGTTAATTCATCATTACTCTATTCTTCCCCTCAACGTTAATTCATCATTACTCTATTCTTCCCCTCAACGTTAATTCATCATTACTCTACTCTTCCCCTCAACGTTAATTCATCATTACTCTATTCTTCCCCTCAATGTTAATTCATCACTTCCCGTCTTGTCCAACTCTGTTATCCCTAATCCCCCACCAGTATTAAAACTCATTCTTCTTGTCTGGAAGTTAAAGCTCCTATTAAAACTGAACACTCATGTTGAAAGCTCATGTTAAACAAGACCTATCAGGACCTGTCACAACTCTCTCGACATCTTTTTGTCTGTACATTCTCATTTCTTTCTATGAACTGTCGTTTTTATATTGGGGACGTATTTTGTCTGTGTATCAGAGATCGCCTTCGGCACTTAATGAGAGATAATTAAGGAGCTGAAACTCCCGTCAAAGGAACCCTTCACGGTAACTGCCATGTATAATGTTGATCCGTTTATTTTTGGATTGATGTTAGTTTGTGAGTGGAAATCGCCAGCTTAGTTATCGTTATGGAAGGCCCCGGTATCACAGCCAACGAATTAAAATCCATAATTGCTCAACCGCCCGTGCCAGTGAAATCATCCGATATTGTTTTATGTGATCATCATCATCATCATCATCATCATCATCATCATCATCATCATCATCATCAAGTACCGGGCCTGCTGGCGTAGGTGATCATGTCTCTCCACAATTTTCGATCTCGATAGTTATTTATCATTTCTGTTGTTGACCTTCTGCCAAGCCATTCTCTTAAGCTGTCTGGTATCTTTTCTCTTTGCTTCCCTTTATCTCTTCGTCCCTCAATGTTCCCAGTTGTTACAAAATATTCCAGTTGTTCTCTTCTCACTACATGGCAAAAAATGATGATTGTTTCTTCCTAATATTGGAAATTAGCTCTCTTTTTGCTTTGGCCTCTTTCAGAACATTTTCATTACTCTTCTTAGCTGTCCATGGTATTCTCAACATTCTTCTGTAAAACCACGTTTCTACAGATTCCAGTGATTTTCTAGTCTATTGTCCTATTGTCCATGATTCACATCCATATGTTAAGATTAGCTTTACATAACACTTAAGAACTCTTTTTCTTGTTTCTAAAGTCAAAAATGGATTACATAGTATCTTCGTCATTAAAAAAAATGCTTTTGCCTGAGCCATTCTGCATCTCTCCTCTGTTGTACATGACATTTTTCATGTAACAGCAATCTAACATGTTGTTTTATGTAATATCAGTCTAACATGTTGTTTTATGTAATAGCTGTCTAACATATTGTTTTATGTAATTTGTAGTCTAACATGTTGTTTTATGTAATAGCAGTCTAACATATTGTTTTATGTAATAGCAGTCTAACTTGTTTTATGTAATAGCAGTCTAACATATTGTTTTATGTAATAGCAGTCTAACTTGTTTTATGTAATAGCAGTCTAACATATTGTTTTATGTAATAGCAGTCTAACATGTCGTTTTATGTAATAGCAGTCTAACATGTTGTTTTATGTAATAGCAGTCTAACATGTTGTTTTATGTAATAGCAGTCTAACTTGTTTTATGTAATAGCAGTCTAACATGTTGTTTTATGTAATATCAGTCTAACATGTTGTTTTATGTTATAGCAGTCTAACATGTTGTTTTATGTAATAGCAGTCTAACATATTGTTTTATGTAATAGCAGTCTAACATATTGTTTTGTGTAATAGCAGTCTAGCATATTGTTTTATGTAATAGCAGTCTAACATGCTGTTTTATGTAATAGCAGTCTAACTTGTTTTATGTAATAGCAGTCTAACATGTTGTTTTATGTAATAGCAGTCTAACATGTTGTTTTATGTTATAGCAGTCTAACATGTTGTTTTATGTAATAGCAGTCTAACATATCGTTTTATGTAATAGCAGTCTAACATATTGTTTTATGTAATAGCAGTCTAACATATTGTTTTATGTAATAGCAGTCTAACATATTGTTTTATGTAATAGCAGTCTAACATATTGTTTTATGTAATAGCAGTCTAACATATTGTTTTATGTAATAGCAGTCTAACATATTGTTTTATGTAATAGCAGTCTAACATATTGTTTTGTGTAATAGCAGTCTAACATATTGTTTTATGCAATAGCAGTCTAACATATTGTTTTATGTAATAGCAGTCTAACATATTGTTTTATGTAATAGCAGTCTAACATATTGTTTTATGTAATAGCAGTCTAACATATTGTTTTATGTAATAGCAGTCTAACATATTGTTTTATGTAATAGCAGTCTAACATATTGTTTTGTGTAATAGCAGTCTAACATATTGTTTTATGTAATAGCAGTCTAACATATTGTTTTATGTAATAGCAGTCTAACATGTTGTTTTATGTAATATCAGTCTAACATGTTGTTTTATGTAATAGCAGTCTAACATATTGTTTTATGTAATAGCAGTCTAACATATTGTTTTATGTAATAGCCGTCTAACATATTGTTTTGTGTAATAGCAGTCTAACATATTGTTTTATGTAATAGCAGTTTAATGTGTTTTATGTAATAGCAGTCTAACATATTGTTTTATGTAATGGCAGTTTAATATGTTTTATGTAATAGTAGTCTAACATATTGTTTTATGTAATAGCAGTCTAACATATTGTTTTATGTAATGGCAGTTTAATATGTTTTATGTAATAGTAGTCTAACATATTGTTTTATGTAATAGCAGTCTAACATATTGTTTTATGTCTTAACAATTTAGCGTACTGCTATTCTACGTACAAGTGGTGTCTTGTGTTATACTAATGTCGTCTACTGCTTTACTTCGTACCGTTAACAAATATAGTTTTCTGCTGCACTAGTCACACGTACCGATGGTGAGTACTTAGACCTGTTTGTTTTAACATACGAGAAGGTCTTATCCACAGAGGGCGAATACTTAGACTCGTTTATTATAACATATCAGGAGGTCTTACCCACAGAGGGCGAATACTTAGACTTGTTTATTATAACATATCAGGAGGTCTTACCCACAGAGGGAGAATACTTAGACTTGTTCATTATAACATATCAGGAGGTCTCACCCACAGAGGGAGAATACTTAGACTCGTTTATTATAACATATCAGGAGGTCTTACCCACAGAGGGCGAATACTTAGACTCGTTTATTATAACATATCAGGAGGTATCACCCACAGCGGGAGAATACTTAGACTCGTTTATTATAAAATATCAGGAGGTCTTACCCACAGAGGGAGAATACTTAGACTCGTTTATTATAACATATCAGGAGGTCTTAACCACAGAGGGCGAATACTTAGACTCGTTTATTATAACATATCAGGAGGTCTTAACCACAGAGGGCGAATACTTAGACTCGTTTATTATAACATATCAGGAGGTCTTACCCACAGAGGGCGAATACTTAGACTCGTTTATTATAACATATCAGGAGGTCTCACCCACAGAGGGAGAATACTTAGACTTGTTTATTATAACATATCAGGAGGTCTCACCCACAGAGGGAGAATACTTAGACCTACATGTTTTAACATACGAGAAGGTCTTACCCACAGAGGGAGAATACTTAGACCTAAATGTTCTAACATATCAGAAGGTCTCACCCACTGAGAGCAAATATTTAGACCTGTTTGTTCTAACATACCGCCAGCGTCGTCTGTTGTTCTCTGCGGGTAACCTTTCATTTATTAAGGGGAAAATCTGAAAGAAAAAATGAAGAAGCCAAGGGCCGGACATTCTTAGCTTTTGAAGCCCTAATATAAATTAGAGGGAGCGCGTTAGAAAAAAAAGTAGGTCAATAGATTGTAAAATGAGAAACTTATGCATTTAATGAGAGGGTTCAGCTTCAACTTCCGGCAGAAATCTGTCCAAATATGGCTGCCTGTGGCTAGCAAAATTATGTCTTCTTCTTCTACTCTTCTTTCCTTCCTCATCTGCCTTTCAGCGTCGAGGGGAGATATAATTTGCGGTCTTTTGCTCTTCTGTTCGCCTCTGCTGCTGTTATGTTTCCTGGTGCTTCTAATATTCCATCGACCCATCTTTTACGTGGTCGACCCTTGGGTCTGGTGTTCTCACAACGTTTGTTGAAGGCTCGTTGTGTTGTGTTTTGTTCTTTCTGCCTTGTCACGTGGCCAAACCAATTTATCTGTTGTTTCCTTATATATTCTATGGCGGGGGTTATTCCTGGCTTTTTTCTCAATTCTTCATTTCTGATCTTATCTTTCAGACTGTTTCCTGCCATTCGTCTAACACATTTCATCTCTGTAGAGGCTATATTTCTTATTGTTCTTGCATCTAGGGTCCAGGTCTGGCATTGGTAGCACAACGTTGGGATGAAGATTGTATTGTAGAGTACCCGTTTTGCCTCTAGAGATATCTTGTTGTTGGGCAATAGTGGTGATAGCTGTCCAATGATTTGACCATCTTTGTTGCATCTTGAGTTATGAAGCAAGTGAAATCTTCAGACATCTTGATTGTAATGGGTGACATGAACGCTAAAGTAGGAAAGGGTAGATATAAGACCATTACAGGAAATCATGGTTTAGGAAAAAGAAATGACAGAGGAGAAAGATTAATACAATTCTGTGAAGAAAACAGGCTGATAATATGTAACACCTACTTTGAGCAAGAGAAAAGGAAACTATACACATAGAAAAGCCCTGGAGATAAGAAGAGGAATCAAATAGATTACATAATGATAAAAGAAAGGTTCCGTAACAGCGTAAAGAAAGCCAAAACCTACCTAGGAGTAGATATTAATTCTGATCACAATCCTGTAATGATTAAAATGAAAATCAAACTAAAGAGAAACAAGCAAAAGTCTAATTCATCAACAAATCCACTAGATATAACAGCTTTAAATCAAAAAGATATTAAAGATACCTATACAATACAAGTAAAGAACACATACCAGAAGCTGCTAGAGGAAGGAATTGAACAATACAGAAGAGAAAATCCTGATGAAAAAGTAACAACCAAATGGCAATGCATAAAGAAAAGCATACAAAAAGCCTGCGACACCTTACCCAAAAGAGAAAAGAACAAAAAACAAAAATGGATAACTGACAACATCTTAGAAACAATGGAAGAAAGGAGACAAGCGAAGAACACTGCCCAATACAATAAAAGAGATAATGAAATACGCAAAATGTGCAAAAAGGCAAAAGAAGACTGGCTCAGCCAAAAATGTATAGAAATAGAAACTATGGAAAGCAAACAAGACTTAAGAGGAATGCACACAGAAATAAAGAGAATGACTAATAAAAATAAAAAAGCCACAGAAGGTGGATGCATTGCAGACAAAAAAGGAAAAATGCTAACAGACAATAAGGATATTATAGATAGATGGCAGGAATATATAACAGAACTATTTCAGGATCAAATGGACAAGAAACCAGTTATAAAATGTACATCAGGTTATAAAATCTTAAGATCTGAGGTGGAAAAAGCTATAAAAACAATGAAAAGGGGAAAAGCAGCAGGACCTGAAAGCATGCAGATAGAGATGATACAGGCACTAGAAGATTTTGGCATTGAAGTGATTACAGATATATGCACGACATATACCACTCAGGATACATACCAAATGAACTAAAAACATCAACTTTCATTGCATTGCCTAAAAAGAATGGTGCAGCTGAATACAATGACTTTAGAACAATAAGCCTAATGAGCCATGTTACAAAAATCTTGCTAAAAGTTATACAAGGAAGGATTCAGAATAAAATCAATACTGAATTAGATGAGCAGCAATTTGGATTTAGGAAAAATAGTGGGACAAAAGAAGCCATATTCTGCATGAGAACATTAATCGAAAAGTACACAGATGTAAACAAAGAATACTGTTATATAGTTATAGTTAGTCGAAAGCCCCGGTATCACTGCAAACGAATGGGAATCTATAATTGCTCAACCGCCCGTCCCCGTGAAATAATCCGAAATAACATCTCATCGAATACCTACACAAAGAAAGGCAGCTGCAGTCCCCATCATAGCAAACACAGCACACGGCAAAAGGCATAAGGCGCATCAGCACCGAAAGTGAACGTACATGAACTGTCCTTCGTCATACGATGTCATCATTCATCGTAAGCGGTCAAAATGTCGAAACACAATCCGGACGAAAAGCACAGCTCACGGTGTGCACAGAACTCTAAACTCAGTAGCTCCGGTAGCATGCCGGACTTGAAATATAAGGAAACTGCAACAAGGAACACTTTTCAGACAGTGTCTCAACGGTTCCTGTCACCTATCCACCATATTGACCGGAAGTCCGGAAGCTATTGTGTTCAGCTCAACGGCTGTTGAGCATCGTTTTGCTCAACACATGTTGAGCACATGTGTGCTGATGGTCACATGTTCAACCAACACGCGGGCCGGTCATAGATGTCGACTCTTGTAAGCGGACATGTGTTATTAACCCTATGTGACGTCATAACAGTGTCCCCTAATACTTTATTCTGTACCAATGTTGTATGTTGCTTTACACTAAATATCGTATTTCTAGATATATTTTCTACGTTTCTATTCTATCCGTAGAATCTGTTTCTTTTCAGTCATGTATTTCCCATATCCGCTCCACCACTTGTCACATGTTCCAAAATGTATCTTCCGTTGACAAGGTCGCTCTGTGCACGTCCTACTCGACTGCACAGTCGACAATTTCAGACCTTCATAGTCGCTTCTTAAGATATGCATATTATCTACGAGTATACAGCGTTACCATTTACTGGTAAATATCTGTCGTCACTCCCTTACACAGTACACAGATCTGAGGAGGACAATGTGGCACAGGCAACAACCTCCCTGAAAGAGAAACTCTATGGGGCAACCGACTCACTGAAACAGACAGCTGCCTTCATGAGAGAGTCTGGAGTCCTAGTCTGAATGAGCCATGATCGCAGAAGAAGAAGAAGACTTGTTTACGACTGTCCATGGAGCTCCTATCCGCTGCAGTAGTTTTTTTTGAGTCTGCATAACGTGGACAACATACATTTCCAATTTCCACCCTGTTAGCTTGAACATGGACAATAACTTTCTTATAGAGAGCCAACACACACACACACGCAAACATACACACACACACACGCAAACATACACACACACACGCAAACATACACACACACAATAAGACTAATTTAAATTGACGTTTTGTTCCTAATCTCATGGTTTCCATTTCGATCATCTTAAATCGCCGGACTCGAGACAGAGAGGTTGTGGGTTCAAATCTCG
Organism: Megaustenia siamemsis; assembly: GCA_032433765.1. Taxonomy (NCBI): domain Eukaryota; kingdom Metazoa; phylum Mollusca; class Gastropoda; order Stylommatophora; family Ariophantidae; genus Megaustenia; species Megaustenia siamemsis. The sequence goes on along the minus strand of JAVIAB010000099.1, from coordinate 20,356,823 downwards.
GCTACACCGGTTGGGATTTTTATTTATGATTTCTCTCTGCGGCAACCACCCCTGGTCTCAGCAGCGAGGCCCGGCTTGAAACGTCAATTACTCATCGACGGAAAAAACATGAGTACCTCCGAAGTCGGAGTTATTCTCCGACTATGCCGGAGTTTTGCCAGGGAAAAATGGATTAACACGTAAAACTCAGTTCCTAGTCTCTGGGGACTTCGTCAGAGATGAAAGCGGGCGAACGCAACAACAACAACAACACAACAACAACAACAACAACAACAACAACAACAATCCCTTAAATGTATATTATCGTCGTCGCACCTTAAATCAGTGTTAGTGAATGCATCTACGTCACTTGTTATCTGTAACGTCCGCCAGATCCAATTTATTTCTTTAGCTCCCACTCATTATAAACATAAAGAGACGTATATTTTCTGTACAAGCGTGGAACACACAAAACGTATATTTTCTGTACCAACGGGTAATGCAAACTAATTAACGTATGTGATGTCCTTTACACACCGATGTTGGCAAACATTACCGTCTGTGCTGTCCTCTACAAACCGATGTTGGCAAACATTACCGTCTGTGCTGTCCTCTACAAACCGATATTAGCAAACACTATCGTCTGTGTTGTCCTCTACAAACCGATATTAGCAAAGACTATCGTCTGTGTTGTCCTCTACAAACCGATATTAGCAAACACTATCGTCTGTGTTGTCCTCTACAAACCGATATTAGCAAACACTATCGTCTGTGTTGTCCTCTACAAACCGATGTTGGCACACACTACCGTCTGTGTTGTCCTCTACAAACCGCTGTTGGCACACACTACCGTCTGTGTTGTCCTCTACAAACCGCTGTTGGCACACACTGCCGTCTGTGTTGTCCTCTACAAACCGCTGTTGGCACACACTGCCGTCTGTGTTGTCCTCTACAAACCGCTGTTGGCAAACACTACCGTCTGTGTTGTCCTCAACAAACCGATATTGCCAAACACTATCGTCTGTGTTGTCCTCTACAAACCGTTGTTGGCAAACACTACCGTCTGTGTTGTCCTCAAGAAACCGATATTAGCAAACACTACCGTCTGTGTTGTCCTCTACAAACCGATATTAGAAAACACTACCGTCTGTGTTGTCCTCTACAAACCGATATTAGCAAACACTACCGTCTGTGTTGTCCTCTACAAACCGATATTAGCAAACACTATCGTCTGTGTTCTCCTCTACAAACCGATGTTGACAAACACTACTTTCTGTGTTGTCCTCTACAAACCGATATTAGCAAACACTACCGTCTTTATTGTCCTCTACAAACCGATATTAGCAAACACTATCGTCTGTGTTGTCCACTACAAACCGATATTAGCAAACACTACCGTCTGTGTTGTCCTCTACAAACAGATATTAGCAAACACTACCGTCTGTGTTGTCCTCTACAAACCGATATTAGTAAACACTACCGTCTGTGTTGTCCTCTACAAACCGATATTAGCAAACACTACCGTCTGTGTTGTCCTCTACAAACCGATATTAGCAAACACTACCGTCTGTGTTGTCCTCTACAAACCGATATTATCAAACACTACCGTCTGTGTTGTCCTCTACAAACCGATATTAACAAACACTACCGTCTGTTTTGTCCTCTACAAACCGATATTATCAAACACTACCGTCTGTGTTGTCCTCTACAAACCGATATTATCAAACACTACCGTCTGTGTTGTCCTCTACAAACCGATATTATCAAACACTACCGTCTGTGTTGTCCTCTACAAACCGATATTATCAAACACTACCGTCTGTGTTGTCCTCTACAAACCGATATTATCAAACACTACCGTCTGTGTTGTCCTCTACAAACCGATATTATCAAACACTACCGTCTGTGTTGTCCTCTACAAACCGATATTATCAAACACTACCGTCTGTGTTGTCCTCTACAAACCGATAGCGATACACACAAACAGCTCTTCTGAATTACTGGACGCACTTTGAAGGGAAAACGACCATGACGAGTTATTGAGTTAATGAGTTATTGAGTTTTTTGCAGGTCATCATCGTTATTGCACTCTGGACATGTCCATGGGTGCTCAGATCCCCTCTTCAGCAAGTCCCGCAGTGTCCAGCGACTGACGACTCCAGTTCTGTGTTGGTTGATAAGTCTTCTTACACGCCCACTAAGTTTCTCGTTTCTGGTTGTGCCCACCTTAACTCCCATCTCAGTCATCCGAAAAGTGACGTGGGCTAATGATTGTCAAAGTCTTGTGCCCTTCCCACATCTCAGACATTCATGACGTCACCCGATCCATTGCTTGTCCGTCTTCAACGATAGCACAGCTAGTCAACCTGTCCGCTCTTTCATTTCCCGTACTCCCGCATGCCTAGGGACGTAGACAAAGATGGCCCTACGTATTTTTTACTTCTGCGATGACTCTACCGATTGCCTACGTACAGAGCCCGCCTCCACTTTTCTTATCATGCTCATCGAATCACTCAGTATACATGCGTGGATGTAGTCTTGTGACTCTAACAAGATGAATTCCTTGGTCACTGCTATCACCTCCATCGTCATGCTACTCGTAACTCTAGCGTATGCACTACTGTATTCCTTGATTATTCTGCCTGCCGAGCGTGTTGTAAATGCCCATGTGCTCCTTTGGTGTCGTATTACAGATCCGTCTGTATAGATGACTGCATCTTTCTTATGGGTGTTATCGCAGATGATACCATTTACCTCTGCATTGACCACGACTGAGTTCTGTTCCCTACATTTCCTGTCGAGTTTGAAAATATACGAGAATGTCCTGAATGACGTAGCCACCGGTATCCACTCCTTGCCAGCGTTGATATTGGTAAGCCCACAGACCTTTTTGATGACATCTTATGCTCGGCCCACCCATGATTTGCCTCTTTTTAGCCTGGCACCTTTCCCTGTGTTGAGCTCATGATGCAATGGATGCTCTTTATCTGCACAAATCTTCAGGTATGCTCGTGCATTCCAGATCTTGATTCTGTCATCCATGGTTGGAAAGTCAAGAAGATACCTCATTGCTACACAGGGAGTGTCCCTCGTACACTCCAAGATAATGCGCATGGCTTCATTCTGTATTTTTTTCCGGCCTGTCAATTTGCGTCTTACTGACTGTAAGAACTGCCAGGGCATACTCGATTGGTGCGAGGACTAGTTCCGGTAACAGAAGAGTATGTAGCCTCTGCTCGATGTTGGCAGCTGCCATGACCTTCAAGGCGGCTAATCCTTTGCGGGACTTTGTTATCACATGGTCGACGTGGCCCCGAAAACACAGGCTCCCATGGCGAGCGTTGAGAATTGGCGTTACAGACGGGAGTCGATGGAAATACTTGAAACAAATGTTTTGTAAATACAAAAAATGAGGGGGGGGGAGGTTGAATATCATTATTATGCAAACTTTTCTGACTTCTGACTAGGTAAAGAGCAGGTGCCGAGTCGATAACTTGTCGGGCTAAAATCCAGGAGAACGTGGGTTCGAATCCTGGACGGGTAACATTATTTTCTATCGTTGGAGGGGGAAATCACTCACAGCTGACATCCTCGCGCCGACTGCTCACGACATGTGTCCTTTATTCTTCGATTCTCTGACTAGGTGTACTGTGATATATGAATGTTTGCAAGAGAAAGGGAATTTCATGAAAGTTATCAGTTTGTTGTTGCTGATGCGTCTAGGTATTATAAATTCAGGGACGCCAGTTGTGAGAGGGCGGCGAGTGGAAGTTATGCAGGACCAACATGATGACGTATTTAGGAATGACTGTACTTCCCAAAAATGAGGAAGATACTATGCAATCCATTTTTGACAATAGAAACAAGAAACAGAAATGTTATGTAGAGCCAGTCTTAACATATGGATGTGGATCACGGACAATAGGACAACAGGCAAGAAAATCACTGGAGGCTGTAGAAATGTAGTTTTACAGGAGAATGTTGAGAATACCATGGACAGCTAAGAAGAGTAATGAAAACGTTCTGAAAGAGGCCAAAGCAAAAAGAGAGCTAATTTCCAATATTAGGAAGAAACAAGGTGAAATGTGTTAGACGAATTACAGGAAACAGTCTGAAAGATAAGATCAGAAATGAAGAACTGAGAAAAAAGCTATGAATATCCCCGCCATAGAATATGTAAGGAATATACAGATAAAATGATTTGGCCACGTGACAAAGCAGAAATATCTAAACACAACACAACGAGCCTTCAACAAACGTTGTGAGAACACCAGACCCAAGGGTCGACCACGAAAAAGATGGATCGATGGAATATTAGAAGTACTAGGAAACATAACAGCAGTAGAGGCGAACAGAAGAGCAAAAGACCGCAAATTATACCTCCCCTCAACGCTGAAAGGTAAATGAGGAAGGAAAGAGGAAGAGGAAGAAGAAGAGCAATCATCATTTTTTTGGCCATGTAATAAGAAGAGAACAGCTGGAATATATTGTAACAACTGGGAAAATTGAGGGACGAAGAGATTGAGGGAAGCCAAAAGAAAAGATACCAGACAGCTTAAGAGAATGGCTTGGCAGAATGTCAACAACAGAAATGATAAATAACTGTCGTGATCGAAAGTTGTGGAGAGACATGATCACCTAGGCCAGCGGGCTTGGTACTTGATGATGATGACGTATTTAGGAGTTTGATCTTAGCCTGTGTTTGATAGGTCATTTTGACCTTTTGAGAACAAAAACTTGCAGGAGATTACCGGCGCTGAAGGTCATTGCAGAGGTCGTCACTGAACAACGGTAGGAGATGCTTTTGTACCGTCCATAAAGAACGTCATGACCATTCTCACAGCTAGAGCGACCACATACCGCTGAATGAAACATGAAATCATGACCATTCTCACAGCTAGTGCGACCACATACCGCTGAAGTGAAACATGAAATCATGACCATTCTCACAGCTAGTGCGACCACATACCGCTGAAGTGAAACATGAAATCATGACCATTCTCACAGCTAGAGCGACCACATACCGCTGAAGTGAAACATGAAATCATGACCATTCTCACAGCTAGTGCGACCACATACCGCTGAAGTGAAACATGAAATCATGACCATTCTCACAGCTAGAGCGACCACATACCGCTGAAGTGAAACATGAAATCATGACCATTCTCACAGCTAGTGCGACCACATACCGCTGAATGAAACATGAAATCATGACCATTCTCACAGCTAGTGCGACCACATACCGCTGAAGTGAAACATGAAATCATGACCATTCTCACAGCTAGAGCGACCACATACCGCTGAAGTGAAACATGAAATCATGACCATTCTCACAGCTAGTGCGACTCCATACCGCTGAAGTGAAACATGAAATCATGACCATTCTCACAGCTAGTGCGACTCCATACCGCTGAAGTGAAACATGAAATCATGACCATTCTCACAGCTAGTGCGACTCCATACCGCTGAAGTGAAACATGAAATCATGACCATTCTCACAGCTAGAGCGACCACATACCGCTGAAGTGAAACATGAAATCATGACCATTCTCACAGCTAGAGCGACCACATACCGCTGAAGTGAAACATGAAATCATGACCATTCTCACAGCTAGAGCGACCACATACCGCTGAAGTGAAACATGAAATCATGACCATTCTCACAGCTAGAGCGACCACATACCGCTGAAGTGAAACATGAAATCATGACCATTCTCACAGCTAGTGCGACTCCATACCGCTGAATGAAACATGAAATCATGACCATTCTCACAGCTAGAGCGACCACATACCGCTGAAGTGAAACATGAAATCATGACCATTCTCACAGCTAGAGCGACCACATACCGCTGAAGTGAAACATGAAATCATGACCATTCTCACAGCTAGTGCGACTCCATACCGCTGAATGAAACATGAAATCATGACCATTCTCACAGCTAGTGCGACTCCATACCGCTGAATGAAACATGAAATCATGACCATTCTCACTGCTAGTGCGACTCCATACCGTTGAAGTGAAACATGAAATCTTCACTTTCATGAAAGTGATAACTTTAATCAATTCAGATCAGAACAGAGACTTAACTTGACCCGTTGTCAGGCAGCATCAAATCAAGTTTATACGGTCTTGTCCGCAGACTGCAACTCTTTCATGGCACCTGAATGTTGTCTGTCCAACTAGATTGTCGTCCACTTGCCCATGATGTTTGCTTCATTGAGGCTGAGAGGCAGATGCTTAAATCACGAAAAGCGAGTATAAAAGTAAAGTAAAGAGCCCCATCACGCCAAGTGGCGTATAGAGAATATGGTGTTAGTGACCATCATTTTTATAGACCTTCAGCACATGATATTTGGGGTAATGTGGTCGGTATTACACCCGTGCCAAAAGCCAGTATAGACATACTTCAATATATTCAATACTTAGCTCAGTGGTTAGTGCACTGGACTACCAAGGACAAGAGGTCGGGTTTGATCCTGATCGACAGCTTCCAGGTTCACCCAGCCTTAATGGGTACCAGATTTGTTTCTGGGAAAGTAAAAGCGGCACGGGCGTAATACCGACCACATTACCCCAAAAATCATGTGCTGAAGGTCTGTAAAAATGATGGTCACTAACACCATATTCCCTATACGCCACTTGGCTTGACGGGGGTACTTTAGTTTTTTTGTTTAATATCAATACTTCTCTGTTGATTGATATTCATTGTGTGAGCTCTTGTTCGTTCAGTGGAGATAGATATACAATCGTATATGTGACGTTCAATGGAGATAGATATACAATCGTATATGTGACGTTCAGTGGAGATAGATATACAATCGTATATGTGACGTTCAGTGGAGATAGATATACAATCGTATATGGGACGTTCAATGGAGATAGATATACAATCGAATATGGGACGTTCAGTGGAGATAGATATAAAATCGTATATGGGACGTTCAATGGAGATAGATATACAATCGAATATGGGACGTTCAATGGAGATAGATATACAATCGTATATGTGACGTTCAGTGGAGATAGATATACAATCGTATATGTGACGTTCAATGGAGATAGATATACAATCGTATATGTGACGTTCAATGGAGATAGATATAAAATCGTATATGGGACGTTCAATGGAGATAGATATACAATCGTATATGTGACGTTCAGTGGAGATAGATATACAATCGTATATGTGACGTTCAGTGGAGATAGATATACAATCGTATATGTGACGTTCAATGGAGATAGATATACAATCGTATATGTGACGTTCAATGGAGATAGATATAAAATCGTAAATGGGACGTTCAATGGAGATAGATATACAATCGTATATGTGACGTTCAATGGAGATAGATATACAATCGTATATGGGACGTTCAATGGAGATAGATATACAATCGTATATGGGACGTTCAGTGGAGATAGATATACAATCGAATATGGGACGTTCAATGGAGATAGATATACAATCGAATATGGGACGTTCAGTGGAGATAGATATACAATCGTATATGGGACGTTCAGTGGAGATAGATATACAATCGAATATGGGACGTTCAGTTGAGATAGATATACAATCGTATATGGGACGTTCAGTTGAGATAGATATACAATCGTATATGGGACGTTCAGTTGAGATAGATATACAATCGTATATGGGACGTTCAGTTGAGATAGATATACAATCGTATATGGGACGTTCAGTTGAGATAGATATACAATCGTATATGGGACGTTCAGTTGAGATAGATATACAATCGTATATGGGACGTTCAGTTGAGATAGATATACAATCGTATATGGGACGTTCAGTTGAGATAGATATACAATCGTATATGGGACGTTCAGTTGAGATAGATATACAATCGTATATGGGACGTTCAGTTGAGATAGATATACAATCGTATATGGGACGTTCAGTTGAGATAGATATACAATCGTATATGGGACGTTCAGTTGAGATAGATATACAATCGTATATGGGACGTTCAGTTGAGATAGATATACAATCGTATATGGGACGTTCAATGGAGATAGATATACAATCGAATATGGGACGTTCAGTGGAGATAGATATACAATCGAATATGGGACGTTCAGTGGAGATAGATATACAATAGCGTATGGGACGTTCAGTTGAGATAGATATGCAATCGAATATGTGACGTTCAGTTGAGATAGATATACAATCGTATATGTGACGTTCAGTGGAGATAAATATACAATAGCATATGGGAGGTTCAGTTGAGATAGATATACAATCGAATATGGGACGTTCAGTTGAGATAGATATACAATCGTATATGTGACGTTCAGTGGAGATAAATATACAATAGCATATGGGAGGTTCAGTGGAGATAGATATACAATCGCATATGGGAGGTTCAGTGGAGATAGATATACAATATCATATGTGACGTTCAGTGGAGATAAATATACAATAGCATATGGGACGTTCAGTTGAGATAGATATACAATCGTATATGGGACGTTCAGTGGAGATAGATATACAATCGTATATGGGACGTTCAGTGGAGATAGATATACAATCGTATATGGGACGTTTAGTTGAGATAGATATACAATCGTATATGGGACGTTCAGTGGAGATAGATATACAATCCTATATGGGACGTTCAGTGGAGATAGATACAAAATAAATATGCTCAAACATATGTTGTGAGAAGCTATAATACAGGACAATTACATACATTTCACTTCATGCTACATTTATAGACATTTCAACCCATACAACAGGACAATTGTAGACATTTCACTTCATGCTACATTTATAGCCATTTCAACCCATACTACAGGACAATTGTAGACATTTCACTTCATGCTACATTTATAGACATTTCAACCCATACTACAGGACAATTGTAGACATTTCAACACATGCTACAGCACAATGGTAGATATTTAAACACATGCTACAGACAATTGTAGACATTTCAACACATGCTACAGGACAATTGTAGACATTTCAACCTATACTACAGGACAATTGTAGACATTTCAACACATGCAACAGGACAATTGTAGACATTTCAACACATGCTACAGGACAACTGTGGACATTTCAACACATGCTACAGACAATTGTAGACATTTCAACACATGCTACAGACAATTGTAGACATTTCAACACATGCTACAGACAATTGTAGACATTTCAACACATGCAACAGGACAATTGTAGACATTTAAACACATGCTACAGGACAATTGTAGACATTTAAACACATGCTACAGGACAAATGTAGACATTTAAACACATGCTACATGACAATTGTAGACATTTCAACACATGCTACAGGACAATTGTAGACAATTTAAACACATGCTACAGGACAATTGTAGATATTTAAACACATGCTACATGACAATTGTAGACATTTCAACCTATACTACAGGACAATTGTAGACATTTCAACACATGCTACAGGACAATTGTAGACATTTCAACACATGCAACAGGACAATTGTAGACATTTAAACACATGCTACAGGACAAATGTAGACATTTCAACACATGCTACAGGACAATTGTAGACATTTAAACACATGCTACAGGACAATTGTAGACATTTAAACACATGCTACAGGACAAATGTAGACATTTAAACACATACTACAGGACAATTGTAGACATTTAAACACATGCTACAGGACAATTGTAGACATTTCAACACATGCTACAGGACAATTGTAGACATTTAAACACATGCTACAGGACAATTGTAGACATTTAAACACATGCTACAGGACAATTGTAGACATTTAAACACATGCTACAGGACAATTGTAGATATTTAAACACATGCTACAGACAATTTTAAACATTTAAACACATGCTACAGGACAATTGTAGACATTTCAACACATGCAACAGGACAATTTTAAACATTTAAACACATGGTACAGGACAATTGTAGACATTTCAACACATGCAACAGGACAATTGTAGACATTTAAATACATGCTACAGACAATTGTAGACATTTCAACCAATAATACAGAGCAATTGTAGATATTTCAACCCATACTACAGAACAATTGTAGACGTTTCAACCCATACTACAGGACAATTGTAGACATTTAGACACATGCTACAAGACAACTATAGACATTTAAACACATGCTACAGACAATTGTATACGTTTCAACCCATACTACAGGACAATGTAAACGTTTCAACCCATACTACAGGACAATTGTAGACATTTAAACACATGCTACAAGACAATTATAGACATTTAAAGACATGCTACAAGACAACTATAGACATTTAAACACATGCTACAAGACAATTATAGACATTTAAACACATGCTAGAAGACAATTGTAGACATTTAAACACATGCTACAGGACAATTGTAAACGTTTCAACCCATGCTACATGACTTGGTTAAAGATTGCAATAAATCCCACCTGTTCCATGGTAGAGATGAGAGACGATACAGTCTACGCTCCCTCCATTTCGTTTATTTCTTTTAGTTTGTGACGTAATATCATGCGGAACTCCAATGGTTGGCGGACAGGGTTTGCCCGGGTTTAGTGGGAGGTCCGGGCGCTGTCTGTGGGTCATCAAAGTGAGATTAGAAGACAAACACGGCTCTATTCAATATTGACTTTTGTTGTCCCCATTCAACTGGCACACTTCAGGCGAAATGACGGAGCTTTGTTCATGACTTTGCAGCACCGGGGTGACTCCCGGAGTTTCATGTTAGTCAGGAGGGATGTTGTCTAGACTCAAGAGGGCTACTGTGGGATAGAGGGTAGACATGTGAACTGGTTTATAATTTCACAAATTCACATTGCAAGGAGATCTTTCTGTCTGTTGTTTGATGTGCGACGATGATAATCCGACGACTAACTGTGTTTCATATGTTCGGATTTGGAGTAAAAAAAATGTCCTAACATCATCAAGCGCTAGACATTAAAAAAATATGACGATCATCATTTTCAGGAGGACGTGAACTCCCGGTCAATATGGTGGATAGGCGACAGGAACCATTGAAGGCTATGTTTAACACGTCTTCCTTGTTGTAGTTTCCTCATATTCCAAATCCGGCTTGTTGCAGGAGCTACTGAGTTAAATACTCTGTGCACACCGTGAGCTGCGCGTTTCATCCGTTTTGATCATGTTTCAATATTCCGATTGCTTACCATGAATGATGATATCGTATAACAGGGAACAGATGGCTGTGATCACTTTCTGTGCGGTTTCGCCTTATGTCGTTTGGCGTGTGATGAGATCGCTGTGATGGGGACTGAAGCTACCGTTCTTTATTTGGGAAATGAGATATTAATTCGGATGATTCCACTGGCACGGGCGTTTGAGCAATTAGGGGTTTTAATTCGTTTGCGATACATGGCCTTCCACAACCATAACCACTGTTGTAGCAACTACCCGACCGTTCAAAATAGCGCATTTCTGGTTTCTTTTAGGATAATACTGAACAAACTAGCACCTAACAAACGTAAATTTTCACAGCATCTAAATATGGTCTGTAAATAGTCACCAAGCGAGGATTACGATTTCTATACCCCGAGAGAGAGACACACATCTTTCCTAATTACCTGATCCTCATCATCATGTGCCGTGTCGGTTGGCGTAGACGGTCATGTCCTTCCACAATCTTCTATCCACAGTGCATCGTATCAGTTCTGTTGTTGACTGTTTTCCATGCCATGACACCAAGCTATCCAGTATTTTGTGTCTTTGTTTTCCGCGATCTTATTTTCCCTGTATTTTGCCAGTTGTAACCAGGTATTCCAAATTCCTCTTCTCGTGATATGCCCGAAAAATGTTGATTGTTTCTTTCTGATGTTTTCTATGAGCTCCCTTTTTGTGTTGGCCTCTTTGAGAACTTCCTCATTGGTCTTTTTAGCTGTCCAGGAGACTTTCAACATTCTTCTGAGAAGTCCAATCTCTGTGGCCTCTAATTACCGGATAGAAGGAAAACAAAACTGTGACATAATCGTGACCTTGATATAAATATCTATTTTCAACAACTGCTACGTCACCAATTGTGAGGAATACATTTATATACAATGAGAAACCTTCGCGAATGTTCCATTCTAATGACGTTATTTATTAAGCAGATTCCACTATCATCACACTAACTATTTTTGTTCTTCCCTGTCATTTATGGACACACATAATCCTATTTATGCTGATGGACAACGCGTGCCTGCACTCATAAATTTAAAATAAAAATCAATCGATTTTTTTCAGCTTAAACTTGCAAACTCAATTAGAATCTTGGTACTCCACAGGAAGGGAACTTCCGGTCAGCCATGTCTTTGAGCTGTGAACTTTTGTAACAAAAATAAAAAGGCATGTTTCCTGTCATTTATAAAGGGCATATTTCATTTTTCTAAAAATAGATATTTGTTTCATCTCTTTGAATAATGCATGGCAAGAGGAACATCAAACACCTCGTTTGATACACGACCCCAAGGCCAAACTACAACGTGTAGAAAGCATTGGCGTATACTGGTTTTGGGGTCAGGGCTACCGCTGACATAATAAATAAAAACATACATTATATTCAGTAGGTTATCATAAAGTAATATTTTCTAATGACATCACTACATTTTAAATTACTTACTTATTTATGTTAATTATATCCGTCTTGTTTGGGACGAAAATGTCTTGATGACTTTGCCATTGAAAGTACTGTTGGGTTGGTTTCTAAGTTTCTGAGGAAATGATTTCTCAATGGACATTAATGCCAAACCAGATAAGTGTTCTTGTGTCTGAGTTGAGCGACAATAAGATCTGATTCTCTTGAGAGCAGGAAAAGTTCTTTCTACAGATGCTGATGCGCATAACGTATTTATAAATATCTCAGGAAGTTCCGGTAATCAGACATGGTTTCACTTTCACTTTGTGACGATTTTGATTGGCTAGAGCTAAAAATAACCAATGAAACCGCAGTAGTGTAGAGGTAGCTTAGCCGTATTATTTTGACGGTAATTTTTGAATGTCAAGGTCATTAATTCTAAGTCGGAGAAAAGAAAACTGTACCGCTGCTGATTAGCGGTTTCATGTACTATTTTTTATAGTAGTTTCGGTCTCATTCACAAACGTTATAGCGGCCATAGGAAAACCTTGCTTTAATAAATGCAAATCAAAGCAAATAAATCATATTGGCCTACGAAATGTGTAATAGAATATTCGAAAATTTTAAATATAATTATGAAATAATATAATAAATTATCATTTCCTTTTGTATTTCATTAGTATGTTCTGGCTACCGGCGGTACCTTCGGTAGCATAGAGAATACGCCACTAGTAGAAAGTGACTTTACAAAAATCATCATTCTTGTAATATTTGCCCAGGTGGTAAAAGTAAAGTACCCCCGTCATGCCAAGTATGGTGTTAGTCACCATAAATTTTACAGACCTTCGGCACATGATTTTTGGGGTAATGTGGTCGGTATTACGCCTGTGCCGCTTTACTTTCCCAGAAAAAAATCCGGTACCAATTTAAGGCTGGGTGAACCCGGAAGCCGTCGGTTGGGATCGAACCCTACCCCTTGTCCTTTGTAGTCCAGTTCACTAACCACTGAGCTATCGCGGCGCCCTATTTTCCCAGATAGATGATTTTAATTTTCAGCTGCTGCTGTTATTTTTCGATGCAATAAGTTGAGTTGTTGGTCGATAAGTCGAAAAAAAAGAAGTTTAGAGGATTTGGTTTTAGTTTGTTCTTCTCAGAAGTTGAGGCATTGTTTAAGTCTAAAAAATACACAAAACTAAATCAAATAAATACTAACAAAATGCAACATTGGAAAATATAACAAACAGGATGTCGTTAGATACCCCAGCTGTCATCACATACACGAGTTATGATTACTTCCTCTTTTTGTTATCACTACATACCCCAGCTGTGCCACTCTCATCATATGGTCCAAGGATATGATTACTACCTCCTCATTTTATGATTACTACCTCCTCATTTTATGATTACTGCCTCCTCATTTTATGATTACTACCTCCTCATGTTATGATTGCTACCTCCTCATGTTATGATTGCTACCTCCTCATGTTATGATTACTACCTCCTCATGTTATGATTACTACCTCCTCATGTTATGATTGCTACCTCCTCATGTTATGATTACTACCTCCTCATGTTATGATTACTACCTCCTTATATTATGATTACTACCTCCTTATGTTATGATTACTACCTCCTCATGTTATGATTACTACCTCCTCATGTTATGATTACTACCTCCTCATGTTATGATTACTACCTCCTCATGTAGCCAGAAAGTTTTCTCATTGAACGTTTTTGTTACTCTCGTTAGCTGCCCAGACAGAAGCAGATTAATTCATTTCAGGATGAACACAAAAATAATAATCTCATTAGGAGACACGTAAGATGAGACCTGGGAGTAATTGGTAATCAGCAGAAATATGAAGATAAACAATTTGGTTATCAACCTGATCTAACTTTTAATCAAATTATGAACTACACACACATTTCTTCTTCATCTTCTACCTTTTTTAGCTCCCCGTGGAGCATAGGTCTTCATCAAACACTTTCCAAGTCGTTCTGTTTTTTGCCATTCTTTTGAGATCATTCCATGTCTTCCCCATCATTTCATCTCTGCTTCTGTCTGTCTTCTCCTAGAATTCCTTGGTCTTCCTCTTTGTCTTTTCCCATGGGGATTCCAAAAAAAGGGCCTGTTGTGTAATGCTCTCAGTTGGCTTCCGCATTGTGTGTCCTATCCAGCGCCATCGTCTTCGCTGTATCTCTTTATCCACTGGTATTTGACTGTTAAATTTGAATAATTCTATGTTAGCGATTTTGTCCTGCCATTTCCATCCTTTTATTCTGCGTAAGCATCCATTAATAAAAGTCTGTATCTTCATGATTGTCAATTTTGTTGTTCTCCATGTTTCACAGACATATAATAGAACAATAAACTACACACACACACTGAAATGTAATTAATACAAACACACATATCTTTTACAGAGCCGCTCTGTAATGCTCTTTTACATATTTTGTTCTTTTTGAGAACTGAAAGTTTTCTAGCCATTGGACGTTAGACAAGCAGACCAGCAACAACTTGACATCCACGCTTATTCTTGAAGCGTCTATGTTTTCATCATCATCATCGAGTGCCATCTCCGCAACGAAGGTTGGCTACCATGGAGCGCCATTCTGCTCTCTCTTTCTTTGATGGTGCAGGTTGTCATAGGCTGATTTGTCCATCTTTTGATGTTACTCGTCCATGTTAGTTTTGGTCTGCTTCTGCCTCTTTTACCTTGTATTTTCCCCTCCAGGATTACTTTTAGTCGGCTGTTGTGTCTTTTAAGATGGCCCCAAAATCGCATTTGTATTGTTTGAATTGTGCTTAGTAGTTCTCTTTTTATTTTTAGTTGTTTTAAGACTTCATCGTTTGTTTTCTTTTCCTTCCATCCAATTCTACCTATTCTTTTATATATCCACATTTCAAAGGGTCTCTGTTTTACATTTTGATAATTATCGAAATCTGGAGAATTTTTCCCTGACAAATAGGCCAGTAATAACGGATCAATGCGCGCTAAGCGTTCAAGCGACTAGGGAAGAGCGCCACGTCTCTAATTTTAAACAAAAAAAGGTTGAAATAATTAGTCTACATGTATCGTTGTGACTTGGGGGCACATCGAGGGTAGACAGATTATTAAGATACAGATAATTAACACTATCATTACCATCTTCATAATCATCATTATCAACATCATCCTCACCACCATCATCATCTTTGCCATCATTATTACCATCATTATCATCACCACCATTATCACCATCATCATGATTATTACCATCATCCTCACCACCATCATCATCTTTGCCATCATTATTGCCATCATTATCATCACCACCATTATCATCATTACCATCATCATCATCATCATTATCACTATCTGTGATAGTATCGTCTTAGTTTCTCCAGAACCATATCCCCCAATTTGGAATTGCCACTAACTATTTGATGAGATAGAGTTGAGATATGTTCATAATTTTGATACAGGGATCACAACACGACGACGTACTAACAATATCTGGACATGGATTCATTCAGTCAAAATAATCATAGACTATGAATTGTGCTTATACAAGTTTATTTGATCATCGGTTCATACACGTGAAGTATAGTGGAGTACATCTAAATTATAAATTCCAAAGCTAAAATTAATGTTCTTGATCTGGATGCGCTCAAGAGGTTAACACCGTTATTTACTTGAGACATCTCTAAGTGCATATTGTCTGTGACATTTCTAATGCTATTTTAAATTCTATCAGATATTACAACTCGTCTTGCCTGAAACTTGCTACTCTACATCTATGTCTTGCCTTACTCAATGCTAAACTCAATCTACTTACTTTTGTTCTCTGTAGAACAAAACTTCTGAATCTAACTTGAAACACTTAAACACTTAAACACTTAAACACTTAAACACTTAACTAAACTGTCTGGTCTAACTTGATGTTCACTATGTCATTCTCTATCTCTCTCATACAGGGTGTTTATAAAGTCTCACTACACTTGGTATCTAGGTCAATTTGAAAAAAAAATGTTTATGACGTCATCACAATATGTGCTCCCACTGTCAATGAAATTTGTTGAATAAGTTTATTGCTACTGGAAATGTGGAAGATGCTCCACGATCTGGTAGGCCTGCTGTGAATGATGAAATATGTTTAGATATCCAAGACAGAATCCTTAAAAGTCCAGACAAGTCATTAAGAAAACTGTCGCAACAAGTGAACTTACCATTGAGCACATATTGTGATGACGTCATAAACATTTTTTTCAAATTGACCTAGATACCAAGTGTAGTGAGACTTTATAAACACCCTATAGATACCAAGTGTAGTGAGACTTTATAAACACCCTATATTTTTATTGATCTTGTTCTCTATCTCTGTGTTTCTAACTCTAGGTGTTTCTCTCCCTCGGTGTTTTCAGAGGTTGCTCTGATGTTTCTAAAAATCATTCTTCACCTCCTCTCAATATCTAATCATCATCATAATGTGCCACACCGGTTGGCGAAGGCGATCATGTCCTTCCACAATCTTCTATCTACAGTACATCGTATCAGGTATGTTGTTGACTGCTTTCCATACCATGACACCAAGCTATCCAGTATTTTCTCTCTTTGTCGTCCGCGATCTCTCTTTCCTTTTATTTTGCCTTTTGTAACTAAGGATTCCAACTTTCCTCTTCTGATGATGTGCCCGAAAAATGTTGATTGTTTCTTTCTGATGTTTTTTAGGAGCTGCCTTTTTGTGTTGGCCTCTGAGAATTTCCACATTGGTATTTTTAGCTGTCCAGTGAACTTTCAACATTCCGTGTTTATTTAATGTTTACTCTGTTGTGTATGCTCACTGTTTAATCTGTTGTGTTTGTTCAATGTTTAATCTGTTGTGTTTGTTCAATGTTTAATCTGTTGTGTTTGTTCAATGTTTAATCTGTTGTGTTTGTTCAATGTTTAATCTGTTGTGTTTGTTCAATGTTTAATCTGTTGTGTTTGTTCAATGTTTAATCTGTTGTGTTTGTTCAATGTTTAATCTGTTGTGTTTATTTAATGTTTACTCTGTTGTGTTTGTTCAATGTTTAATCTGTCGCGTTTGTTCAATGTTTAATCTGTTGTGTTTATTTAATGTTTAATCTGTCGCGTTTGTTCAATGTTTAATCTGTTGTGTTTGTTCAATGTTTAATCTGTTGTGTTTGTTCAATGTTTAATCTGTTGTGTTTATTTAATGTTTAATCTGTCGCGTTTGTTCAATGTTTAATCTGTCGCGTTTGTTCAATGTTTAATCTGTTGTGTTGTTCAATGTTTAATCTGTTGTGTTTATTTAATGTTTCATCTGTCGCGTTTGTTCAATGTTTAATCTGTCGCGTTTGTTCAATGTTTAATCTGTTGTGTTTATTTAATGTTTAATCTGTTGTGTTTGTTCAATGTTTAATCTGTTGTGTTTATTTAATGTTTACTCTGTTGTGTTTGTTCAATGTTTAATCTGTCGCGTTTGTTCAATGTTTAATCTGTCGCGTTTGTTCAATGTTTAATCTGTCGCGTTTGTTCAATGTTTAATCTGTCGCGTTTGTTCAATGTTTAATCTGTTGTGTTTGTTCAATGTTTAATCTGTTGTGTTTATTTAATGTTTAATCTGTCGCGTTTGTTCAATGTTTAATCTGTCGCGTTTGTTCAATGTTTAATCTGTTGTGTTTATTTAATGTTTACTCTGTTGTGTTTGTTCAATGTTTAATCTGTTGTGTTTATTTAATGTTTACTCTGTTGTGTTTGTTCAATGTTTAATCTGTTGTGTTTATTTAATGTTTACTATGTTGTGTTTGTTCAATGTTTAATCTGTTGTGTTTATTTAATGTTTACTCTGTTGTGTTTGTTCAATGTTTAATCTGTTGTGTTTATTTAATGTTTACTCTGTTGTGTTTGTTCAATGTTTAATCTGTCGCGTTTGTTCAATGTTTAATCTGTTGTGTATAAAAAGAAAAAAAAGTAAAGTACCCCCGTCACGCCAAGTGGCGTAGATGGAATATGGTGTTAGTGATAATAAATTTTACAGACCTTCAGTACATGATTTTTGGGGTGATGGGTCGGTTTGCGTCCGTGTCGCTTTAACTTTCCCAGAAAAAATATCCGGTACTCATTTCAGGCTAGGTGAACCCGGAGCCGTCGGTTGAGGTCGAACCATACCTCTTGTCCTTTGTAGTCCATTTCACTAACCACTGAGCTATCGCGGCTCCCAATCTGCTTTGTATGCTCACAGTTTAATCTGTAGCGTTTGTTCAATTTTTGATCTATGGCGTTTATTCTATATTTAATCTGTAGCGTTTGTTCAATATTTAATTTGTCGTGTTTATTCAATATTTAATCTGTAGCGTTTATCGAATATTTAATCTGTAGCGTTTGTTCAATATTTTATCTGTAGCGTTTATTCAATATTTAATTTGTAGCGTTTATTCAATATTTAATCTGTAGCGTTTATTCAATATTTAATCTGTAGCGTTTATTCAATATTTAGTTTGTAACGTTTATTCAATATTTAATCTGTAGCGTTTTTTCAATATTTAATCTGTAGCGTTTATCGAATATTTAATCTGTAGCGTTTGGTCAATTTTTAATCTGTAGCGTTTATTCAATATTTTATCTGTAGCGTTTATCCAATATTTAATTTGTAGCGTTTATTCAATATTTAATTTGTAGCGTTTATTCAATATTTAATCTGTAGCGTTTGTTCAATATTTAATCTGTAGCGTTTGTTCAATATTTAATTAGTAGCGTTTATTCAATATTTAATCTGTAGCGTTTGGTCAATATTTAATTTGTAGCGTTTATTCAATATTTAATCTGTAGCGTTTGGTCAATATTTAATTTGTAGCGTTTATTCAATATTTTATCTGTAGCGTTTATCCAATATTTAATTTGTAGCGTTTATTCAATATTTTATCTGTAGCGTTTATCCAATATTTAATCTGTAACGTTTGTTCAATATTTAATCTGTAGCGTTTGTTCAATATTTGATCTGTAGCGTTTATCCAATATTTTATCTGTAGCGTTTGTTCAATATTGAATCTGTTGAGCATATAATCGACTTGTTACATGTAGAACGAAGAATTATAAGTGTTCACACTTCACATTCACTTGGTTTGTCTGTCTATTGATTTCTCCTTCCAGCTTGATATTGTCAATTTAGCTATCGGCTGAGATGATTTGCTGGTAAACAACATTCTAAGGTGGAGACTGAACACACATTTATTCTCACTCAAAATT
This sequence comes from Megaustenia siamemsis, assembly GCA_032433765.1. Lineage (NCBI taxonomy): Eukaryota > Metazoa > Mollusca > Gastropoda > Stylommatophora > Ariophantidae > Megaustenia > Megaustenia siamemsis. The sequence continues at coordinate 20,337,039 of JAVIAB010000099.1, read as the reverse complement.
GTATTTCGTGAGCTATTCCTGGCGGCGGAGTGTTCCACCTTCGGTTCCAGTGCTCCACCGAGTAGTGGCTTGCCCAATACGAGACAATGAATCCACTTGACACAGTTTATTAGCCAGTCCCTGAACACTGGTCCTGATTACATTTGCTGCCTGTCACTCGCTTAAGTAGACTGTATTTAACTCTCATCCTCCCACACATATCTCTTGCGCCGCTTCTGGTCTGTTTGGCGAATCGCGTGGTAGACTGACATGGGTCATGTTGTCACTGGTCATAGACTGGCGTGGGTTGGCGATGTTAGCTAGCGATGTGTTCATGTTGAGACTGGCGTGAGTTAGCGATGTTAGCTAGCGATGTGTTCGTGTTGAGACTGGCGTGAGTTAGCGATGTTAGCTAGCGATGTGTTCGTGTTGAAACTGGCATGGGTTAGTCACGTTAGCTAGTGATGTGTTCGTGTTGAGACTGGCGTGGGTTTGTCACGTTAGCTAGCGATGTGTTCATGTTGAGACTGGCGTGAGTTAGCGATGTTAGCTAGCGATGTGTTCGTGTTGAAACTGGCGTGGATTAGTCACGTTAGCTAGTGATGTGTTCGTGTTGCGACTGGCATGGATTTGTCACGTTAGCTAGCGATGTGTTCGTGTTGAGATTGGCGTGGGTTAGTCATGTTAGCTAGCGATGTATTCATGTTGAGACTGGCGTAGGTTGGCGATGTTAACTAGCGATGTGTTCATGTTGAGACTGGCGTAGGTTGGCGATGTGTTCATGTTGAGACTGGCGTAGGTTGGCGATGTTAACTAGCGATGTGTTCATGTTGAGACTGGCGTTGGTTGGCGATGTTAACTAGCGATGTGTTCGTGTTGAGACTGGAGTAGGTTGGCGATGTTAACTAGCGATGTGTTCGTGTTGAGACTGGCGTAGGTTGGCGATGTTAACTAGCGATGTGTTCGTGTTGAGACTGACGTGGGTTGGCGATGTTAGCTAGCGATGTGTTCGTGTTGAGACTGACGTGGGTTATCGATGTTAGCTAGCGATGTGTTCGTGTTGAGACTGGCTTAGGTTGGTGATGTTAGCTAGCGATGTGTTCGTGTTGAGACTAGCGTAAGTAAGCGATGTTAGCTAGTGATGTGTTCGTGTTGAGACTAGCGTAGGTTGGTGATGTTAGCTAACGATGTGTTCATGTTGAGACTGGCTTAGGTTGGCGATGTTAGCTAACGATGTGTTCATGTTGAGACTGGCTTAGGTTGGCGATGCTAGCTAACGATGTGTTCATGTTGAGACTGGCTTAGTTTGGCGATGTTAACTAAAGATGTGTTCATGTTGAGACTGGCTTAGGTTGGCGATGTTAGCTAACGATGTTGTGTTTGTTTTGGGACCGGGGTAGGCAGGCGATGTTGTATTCGTGTTGAGACTGAAGTACCCTGCAATGTTAACTAACGATGTTGTATTCATGTTGAGACTGAAGTACTCTGCGATGTTAACTAACGATGTTGTATTCGTGTTGAGTCTGAAGTACCCTGCGATGTTAACTAATAATGTTATATTTGTGTTGACACTGAAGAACCCTGCGAAATTAATTAACACTGTTATATTCGTGTTGGGATTGAAGTACCCTGCGATGTTAACTAACGTTGTTGTATTCGTGTTGAGACTGAAGTACCTTGCGATGTTAACTAACGTTGTTGTATTCGTGTTGAGACTGAAGTACCCTGCGATGTTAACTAACGTTGTTGTATTCGTGTTGAAACTGAAGTACCTTGCGATGTTAACTAACGATGTTGTATTCGTGTTGAGACTGAAGTACCCTGCGATGTTAACTAACGTTGTTGTATTCGTGTTGAGACTGAAGTACCCTGCGATGTTAACTAACGATGTTGTATTCGTGTTGAGACTGAAGTACCTTGCGATGTTAACTAACGTTGTTGTATTCGTGTTGAGACTGAAGTACCCTGCGATGTTAACTAACGTTGTTGTATTCGTGTTGAGACTGAAGTACCCTGCGATGTTAACTAACGATGTTGTATTCGTGTTGAGACTGAAGTACCCTGCGATGTTAACTAACGATGTTGTATTCGTGTTGAGACTGAAGTACCCTGCGATGTTAACTAACGTTGTTGTATTCGTGTTGAGACTGAAGTACCCTGCGATGTTAACTAACGTTGTTGTATTCGTGTTGAGACTGAAGTACCCTGCGATGTTAACTAACGTTGTTGTATTCGTGTTGAGACTGAAGCACCCTGCGATGTTAACTGACGATGTTGTATTCGTGTTGAGACTGAAGCACCCTGCGATGTTAACTAACGTTGTTGTATTCGTGTTGAGATTGAAGTACATTGCGATGTTAACTAACGATGTTGTATTCGTGTTGAGACTGAAGTACATTGCGATGTTAACTAACGTTGTTGTATTCGTGTTGAGACTGAAGTACCCTGCAATGTTAACTAATGATGTTGTGCTCTTGTTGAGACCGGAGTACCCTGGCAATGTTAACTAACGATATTGAGTTCGTGTTGAGACTGAAGTACCCTGGCAATGTTAACTAACAATATTGAGTTCGTGTTGAGACTGAAGTACCCTGGTAATGTTAACTAACAATATTGAGTTCGTGTTGAGACTGAAGTACCCTGGTAATGTTAACTAACAATATTGAGTTCGTGTTGAGACTGAAGTACCCTGGTAATGTTAACTAACAATATTGTGTTCGTGTTGAGACCGAAGTACCCTGGCAATGTTAACTAACGATATTGAGTTCGTGTTGAGACCGAAGTACCCTGGCAATGTTAACTAACGATATTGAGTTCGTGTTGAAACTGAAGTACCCTGGCAATGTTAACTAACGATATTGAGTTCGTGTTGAAACTGAAGTACCCTGGCAATGTTAACTAACGATATTGAGTTCGTGTTGACACCAAACGTATCAAGATGATTACATTGTACTTGATGATTCTCTTCATGTCTTGGATGGCATGTGTGCATTATTTATCTTCAGTGGATGCCGCAGTTTCCTTAACACAAAAAGGCCGAACGAAAGACGTGGTAGATATCTGCGTACTTGTTCCATTCGATGATTCCAGAATGTTCTCTCTTCGCCGCGTTCTTCCAGCCGTGAAATTGGCTGTTTCAAAAATCGACATTGCTGGATACATCGTTGGGCAGCAAATTCGTATCAGAGTCGGAAACACCGGGTGCAATTCTAAAGATGCACCTATTGCCGCATTTGAGTACTACCGACGTCAGCAGGTGAGTTTCATAAGTATATCTTGTCACTGATTTCTGTGAAAAATAAACTCAATTTGACCAGCAGGCAAGAGATCAGGCGGATATGCAGATATGAGAAAGATAAGAAGCAACGAGAAGAGAATATAGATAGACTGGATAGAATCTCATAATGGATAGACCGGATATAATCTCATAATGGACAGACCGGATAGAATCTCATAATGGATAGACCGGATAGAATCTCATAATGGACAAACCGGATAGAATCTCATAATGGACATACCGGATAGAATTTCATAATGGATAGACCGGATATAATCTCATAATTGATAGACCGGATATAATCTCATAATGGATAGACCGGATATAATCTCATAATGGACAGACCGGATAGAATCTCATAATGGGTAGACCGGATAGAATCTCATAATGGATAGACCGGATTGAATCTCATAATGGATAGACCGTATAGAATCTCATAATGGGTAGACCGGATAGAATCTCATAATGGATAGACCGGATTGTATCTCATAATGGACAGACCGGATAGAATCTCATAATGGGTAGACCGGATAGAATCTCATAATGGACATACCGGATATAATCTCATAATGGACAGACCAGATAGAATCTCATAATGGGTAGACCGGATAGAATCTCATAATGGATAGACCGTATAGAATCTCATAATGGATAGACCGTATAGAATCTCATAATGGGTAGACCGGATAGAATCTCATAATGGATAGACCGGATTGAATCTCATAATGGACAGACCGGATAGAATCTCATAATGTGTAGACCGGATAGAATCTCATAATGGACATACCGGATATAATCTCATAATGGACATATCGAATAGAATCTCATAATGGACATACCGGATAGAATCTCACAACGGACAGAACGGATAGAATCTCATAATGGACTGACAGTCAGTCGGATTGACATAACAATGTAAATAAAAAAAATTTTTAAACCGATGACCAAAGTAACAACAAATGTAAATAAGCTGAAGCCTGCTACATGACAAACAAAAATACACTTGAACAAGAACACCAACAGAAAGACCGAGAAAAGGTGAGAGAAACAAACAAGCAGGGACACGAGCACATACAATGTGACAAAACCACCTTCATGGCATAAACCTATGTTGAGACGCGGCGAATCTGGAGGTGAGACAACAAAACACACCAAATGAGATTTGTCAGATTTGCAAATGAGACAGGATGAAGCAACAAACCATCGTAAGGCCTTCATCTACCTCAAACACAAACAGAACAGGGAACAAATCTATACAAATCTGAAGAAATATGAATGGCTGTGGACGGATGTAGCAAAGTAAAAACACATATAAAATTAGCCGTCAAGTTACAAGCAATACACCATTCAAGAACGGTTCTCAAATTGAGTACTTAAAAGAGGCATAGAAATATAAATATTGTGTAAAGATTTGAACGTTAAGTAGGACAAGAGAAACGGCTGAAAAGAGTTTATCTCACTAGGGTTAACGTTTATCTAACTAGGGTTAACGTTTATCTCACTAGGGTTAACGTTTATCTCACTAGGGTTAACGTTTATCTAACTACGGTTAACGTTTATCTAACTAGGGTTAACGTTTATCTCACTAGGGTTAACGTTTATCTAACTAGGGTTAACGTTTATCTCACTAGGGTTAACGTTTATCTAACTAGGGTTAACGTTTATCTAACTAGGGTTAACGTTTATCTAACTAGGGTTAACGTTTATCTCACTAGGGTTAACGTTTATCTAACTACGGTTAACGTTTATCTAACTAGGGTTAACGTTTATCTCACTAGGGTTAACGTTTATCTAACTAGGGTTAACGTTTATCTCACTAGGGTTAACGTTTATCTAACTATGGTTAACGTTTATCTCACTAGGGTTAACGTTTATCTAACTAGGGTTAACGTTTATCTCACTAGGGTTAACGTTTATCTCACTAGGGTTAACGTTTATCTCACTAGGGTTAACGTTTATCTCACTAGGGTTAACGTTTATCTCACTATGGTTAACGTTTATCTAACTAGGGTTAACGTTTATCTAACTAGGGTTAACGTTTATCTCACTAGGGTTAACGTTTATCTAACTAGGGTTAACGTTTATCTCACTAGGGTTAACGTTTATCTAACTAGGGTTAACGTTTATCTCACTAGGGTTAACGTTTAGCTCACTAGGGTTAACGTTTATCTAACTAGGGTTAACGTTTATCTCACTAGGGTTAACGTTTATCTCACTAGGGTTAACGTTTATCTAACTAGGGTTAACGTTTATCTAACTAGGGTTAACGTTTATCTCACTAGGGTTAACGTTTATCTCACTAGGGTTAACGTTTATCTCACTAGGGTTAACGTTTATCTAACTACGGTTAACGTTTATCTAACTAGGGTTAACGTTTATCTCACTAGGGTTAACGTTTATCTAACTATGGTTAACGTTTATCTCACTAGGGTTAACGTTTATCTCACTAGGGTTAACGTTTATCTAACTAGGGTTAACGTTTATCTCACTAGGGTTAACGTTTATCTCACTAGGGTTAACGTTTATCTCACTATGGTTAACGTTTATCTAACTAGGGTTAACGTTTATCTAACTAGGGTTAACGTTTATCTCACTAGGGTTAACGTTTATCTAACTAGGGTTAACGTCTATCTCACTAGGGTTAACGTTTATCTCACTAGGGTTAACGTTTATCTCACTATGGTTAACGTTTATCTAACTAGGGTTAACGTTTATCTAACTAGGGTTAACGTTTATCTCACTAGGGTTAACGTTTGTCTAACTAGGGTTAACGTCTATCTCACTAGGGTTAACGTTTATCTAACTAGGGTTAACGTTTATCTAACTAGGGTTAACGTTTATCTAACTAGGGTTAACGTTTATCTCATTAGGGTTAACATTTATCTCACTAGGGTTAACGTTTATCTCACTAGGGTTAACGTTTATCTCACTAGGGTTAACGTTTATCTCACTAGGGTTAACGTTTATCTCACTAGGGTTAACGTTTATCTCACTAGGGTTAACGTTTATCTCACTAGGATTAACATTTATCTCACTAGGGTTAACATTTATCTCACTAGGGTTAACGTTTATCTTACTAGGGTCAACGTTTATCTCACAAGGGTTAACGTTTATCTTACTAGGGTTAACGTTTATCTCAATAGGGTTAACGTTTATCTCACTAGGGTTAACGTTTATCTCAATAGGGTTAACGTTTATCTCACCTGGGTTAACGTTTATCTCACTAGGGTTAACGTTTATCTCACTAGGGGTAAGGTTTATCTCACTAGGGTTAACGTTTATCTCACAAGGGTTAACGTTTATCTCACTAGGGTTAGCGTTTATCTCACTAGGGGTAAGGTTTATCGCACTAGGGTTAACATTTATCTCACTAGGGTTAACGTTTATCTCTTACGGTTTAATTTATCTCATTAGGTTTCAGCAGAGTTTATCTCTCTAGGGTTAACCTTTATCTCACTAGCGTTAACGTTCATCTCACTTTTATTAACATTTACCTCACTAGAATTCAACAGAGTTGATCGCACTAGGGTTAACAGTTATCTCACTAGGTTCAACATAATTTATCTCACTAGGTTTAACAGTTATCTCACTAGGTTCAACATAATTTATCTCACCTAGGGTTCAATGAACCAAAGCGGGCTGCGAGGCACGATTCACGATCATATATGTTGCGATCACGAGAAGGGCACATGAGTCATGCCAGCAACATCTGCAAGACCTGGATGCTCAAGCACATTGACAGCGACTGGCACATGAATTACAGGAACTGTAGCAGAGACATATCACACAACACGCAGTGTAGAGACATATCACATAGCACGCAGTGTAGAGACATATCACATAGCACGCAGTGTAGAGGCATATCACATACCACGCAGTGTAGAGACATATCACATACCTCGCAGTGTAGAGACATATCACATACCACGCAGTGTAGAGACATATCACATACCACGCAGTGTAGAGACATATCACATACCATTGAGTGTAGAGACATATCACATACCACGCAGTGTAGAGACATATCACATACCATTGAGTGAAGAGACATATCACATACCACGCAGTTTAGAGACATATCACATACCACGCAGTGTAGAGACATATCACATACCACGCAGTGTAGAGACATATCACATACCACGCAGTGTAGAGACATATCACATACCACGCAGTGTAGAGACATATCACATACCACGCAGTGTAGAGACATATCACATACCACGCAGTGTAGAGACATATCACACACACCGCAGCGCAGAGATATATCACACACCACGCAGCGCAGAGATATATCACACACCACGCAGCGCAGAGATATATCACACACCACGCAGCGCAGAGATATATCACACACCACGCAGCGCAGAGATATATCACACACCACGCAGCGCAGAGATATATCACACACCACGCAGCGCAGAGATATATCACACACCACGTAGCGCAGAGATATATCACACACCACGCAGCGCAGAGATATATCACACACCACGCAGCGCAGAGATATATCACACACCACGTAGCGCAGAGATATATCACACACCACGTAGCGCAGAGATATATCACACACCACGTAGAGTAGAGATATATCACACACCACGTAGCGCAGAGATATATCACACACCACGTAGAGTAGAGATATATCACACACCACGTAGCGCAGAGATATATCACACACCACGTAGCGCAGAGATATATCACACACCACGTAGAGTAGAGACATATCACACACACCGCAGCGCAGAGATATATCACACACCACGCAGCGCAGAGATATATCACACACCACGCAGCGCAGAGATATATCACACACCACGCAGCGCAGAGATATATCACACACCACGTAGCGCAGAGATATATCACACACCACGCAGCGCAGAGATATATCACACACCATGCAGCGCAGAGATATATCACACACCACGCAGCGCAGAGATATATCACACACCACGCAGCGCAGAGATATATCACACACCACGTAGCGCAGAGATATATCACACACCACGTAGAGTAGAGATATATCACACACACCGCAGCGCAGAGATATATCACACACCACGCAGCGCAGAGATATATCACACACCACGCAGCGCAGAGATATATGACACACCACGTAGCGCAGAGATATATCACACACCACGTAGAGCAGAGATATATCACACACCACGTAGAGCAGAGATATATCACACACCACGTAGAGCAGAGATATATCACACACCACGTAGAGCAGAGATATATCACACACCACGTAGAGTAGAGATATATCACACACCACGTAGAGTAGAGACATATCACACACACCGCAGCGCAGAGATATATCACACACCACGCAGCGCAGAGATATATCACACACCACGTAGAGCAGAGATATATCACACACCACGTAGAGCAGAGATATATCACACACCACGTAGAGCAGAGATATATCACACACCACGTAGAGCAGAGATATATCACACACCACGTAGAGCAGAGATATATCACACACCACGTAGAGCAGAGATATATCACACACCACGCAGCGCAGAGATATATCACACACCACGTAGAGCAGAGATATATCACACACCACGTAGAGCAGAGATATATCACACACCATGTAGAGCAGAGGTATATCACACACCACGTAGAGCAGAGATATATCACACACCACGTAGAGCAGAGATATATCACACACCACGTAGAGCAGAGATATATCACACACCACGCAGCGCAGAGATATATCACACACCACGTAGCGCAGAGATATATCACACACCACGTAGAGCAGAGATATATCACACACCACGTAGAGCAGAGATATATCACACAACACGTAGAACAGAGATATATCACACACCACGTAGAGCAGAGATATATCACACACCACGTAGAGCAGAGATATATCACACACCACGTAGAGTAGAGATATATCACACACCACGTAGAGTAGAGATATATCACACACCACGTAGAGTAGAGATATATCACACACCACGTAGAGCAGAGATATATCACACACCACGTAGAGCAGAGATATATAACACACCACGTAGAGCAGAGATATATCACACACCACGTAGAGTAGAGATATATCACACACCACGTAGAGTAGAGATATATCACACACCACGTAGAGTAGAGATATATCACACACCACGTAGAGCAGAAATATATCACACACCACGTAGAGTAGAGATATATCACACACCACGTAGAGCAGAGATATATCACGCACCACGTAGAGTAGAGAGACGTGTACTTACCGAATATGCTCAACATTTATAAAGTTCAAGATGAAAGAGCCACAAGTCATAAGTCAGCACCAAAGCCGAGAATATCTTTTCTGACTGTCGCAGAGGAATATGAGCTGACAGACATGGACCATGAGCTATTGACACATAGATCTTGGGCTATTGACTCATAGATCCTGGGCTATTGACACATAGATGCTGGGATATTGGCACATAGGTCTTATGCTATTGACTCATAGATCTATTGCTACTCACACATAGATCCTGGGCTATTGACACATAGATCTTATGCTATTGACACCATAGATCCTGGGCTATTGATACATAGGTCATGACTACTACTGACACATTGATCTTGCACTCTTGACACATAGACCTTTGGCTATTCACACATAGATCTTGGGCTATTGACACATAGAACCTGGGATATTGACACATAGATCTTGGGCTATTGGCATATAGATCCTGGGCTATTGACACATAGATAATGGGATATTGACACATAGTTCTTGGGCTATTGACACGTAGATACTGGGCTATTGACATATAGATAATGGGCTATTGACACATAGATACTGGGATATTGACACATAAATCTTGGGCTACTGACACATAGATACTGGGCTATTGACACATAGATAATGGGATATTGACACATAGTTCTTGGGCTATTGACACATAGATACTGGGCTATTGACACATAGATAATGGGATATTGACACATAGTTCTTGGGCTATTGACACACAGATACTGGGCTATTGACACATAGATACTGGGATATTGCCACAGAGATCTTGGGCTATTGACACAAAGATCCTGGGATATTGATACATAGATAATGTGCTATTGACACATAGATACTAGGATATTGACACATAGATCTTTGGCTATTGACACATAGATACTGGGCTATTGACACATAGATAATGGGATATTGCCACAGAGATCTTGAGCTATTGACACATAGATCCAGGGCTATTGCCACATACATCTTGGGCTATTGAAACATAGATCCTGGGATATTGCTACATAGAACTTGGGCTATTGACACATAGATCCTGGGATATTGCCACATAAATCTTGGGCTATTGACACATAGATCCAGGGATATTGCCACATAGATCTTGTGCTATTGACACATAGATCTTGGGATATTGCCACATAGATCTTGGGCTATTGACACATAGATCCTGAGATATTGCCACATAGATCTTGGGCTATTGACACATAGATCCAGGGATATTGCCACATAGATCTTGGGCTATTGACACATAGATCTTGGGATATTGCCACATAGATCTTGGGCTATTGCCACATAGATCTTGGGCTATTGACACATTTTTAACAACATGGAATAATGAGACAGACAGTATAAACACAGGCAAAGAGCCAGAGCGATAGATGGACAAATAGACTGGAGACCTGAGAACTATTTAACACATCAGACCTGATCTCCGTATCTCTTCCATCCCAGCAAAGAAAATCAGTAGATACGAGAAGTTAGACGATCCCTCAAGACTGGCAAATGAGGAAGAAAAGTAGAAGACGATATATCCCTCGACACTGAAGGGCAAATGAAGAAGGAAAGAAGATGTATAGATAGCATGTTTCTATTGTAGTCATTGGGAAGTGCCTGCAACGTGCTAGTGAGTGTATTTCCTTGTGTCACTCTAGGTTTCTGTCTTTATCGGCCCAGTCTGTGACTATAGCCTGGCCCCTGTAGCCAGGTACGCTCCTGTGTGGAACATACCAGTCATCTCAGCAGGTGGGTTCGCCCATGACATGGCCAGCAAGCAGGGTCCAGACGGAGAGTTCCCGTCTCTGACACGCGTTGGCGTGACCTTCAACTCCCTCACGGACTCCATTGTTGCCATCATGATGGGTGTATTCAGATGGAAAAAAATCAAGGTCATCTACGAAGGTGACGCCCAGTCCCACGTCATGCCTCGATTCTGTTATCTGGCAGCGGCGTCACTTGTCAACACCACCAAGGAGAGGAAGATGGGTCACGACTTTCACATTTTCCTACCTGGCTCACACAACACAGCGGAGCTCCTACTGAAGGAGGTCGGACATGACTTTGGTAGTAAGTCCCTCATTGTTTGTGTCTGCCTGTAGTAAGTCCCTCATTGTTTGTGTCTGCCTGTAGTAAGTCCCTCATTGTTTGTGTCTGCCTGTAGTAAGTCCCTCATTGTTTGTGTCTGCCTGTAGTAAGTCCCTCATTGTTTGTGTCTGCCTGTAGTAAGTCCCTCATTGTTTGTGTCTGCCTGTAGTAAGTCCCTCATTCTTTGTGTCTGCCAGATCGTCTTCCCTCCTTGTTTGTGTCTGCCTGTAGTAAGTCCCTCAGTGTTTGTATCTGCCTGTAGTAAGTCCCTCAGTGTTTGTATCTGCCTGTAGTAAGTCCCTCAGTGTTTGTATCTGCCTGTAGTAAGTCCCTCAGTGTTTGTATCTGCCTGTAGTAAGTCCCTCAGTGTTTGTATCTGCCTGTAGTAAGTCCCTCAGTGTTTGTATCTGCCTGTAGTAAGTCCCTCAGTGTTTGTGTCTGCCTGTAGTAAGTCCCTCAGTGTTTGTGTCTGCCTGTAGTAAGTCCCTCAGTGTTTGTATCTGCCTGTAGTAAGTCCCTCAGTATTTGTGTCTGCCAGATCGTCTTCCCTCCTTGTTTGTGTCTGCCTGTAGTAAGTCCCTCAGTGTTTGTATCTGCCTGTAGTAAGTCCCTCAGTGTTTGTTTCTGCCTGTAGTAAGTCCCTCAGTGTTTGTATCTGCCTGTAGTAAGTCCCTCATTCTTTGTGTCTGCCAGATCGTCTTCCCTCCTTGTTTGTGTCTGCCTGTAGTAAGTCCCTCAGTGTTTGTATCTGCCTGTAGTAAGTCCCTCAGTGTTTGTTTCTGCCTGTAGTAAGTCCCTCAGTGTTTGTATCTGCCTGTAGTAAGTCCCTCAGTGTTTGTATTTGCCTGTAGTAAGTCCCTCAGTGTTTGTGTCTGCCTGTAGTAAGTCCCTCAGTATTTGTATCTGCCTGTAGTAAGTCCCTCAGTATTTGTGTCTGCCTGTAGTAAGTCCCTCAGTATTTGTGTCTGCCTGTAGTAAGTCC